>CP106723.1:133717028-134063769 GCA_025506655.1 Gossypium rotundifolium
TATTCTAGAACTTGCTTCGATTATACATGTTGAGACCACTTTTTTCATTTGATATACTGAAATGATAAAGGCGCATAGGATTTAACCCACTTACTTCCCAAAAGACCTACCTCCATAATTAACCCCTAGTGAACCCCTTTGATCTTAATAAACCATTCATTGATTTGCCCCTTATATTAACCCCCAAGACTTACTCTTTTTAATTCATTAAGAATCTTTCTTATAAACTTTTTTATCGAGATTTGATTTGAAAAGTTGCCTAACTATGTTCTCTATTTCAGTTGTAAATTCTTTCCTATTTTCGTATGATTTGTTCAAAAAAAAGAAGAAGAAGAAGAAGTTGAAAGTATACCAATTATTATTCTATGTTTTTATGAGCTTAAACAGTAAATCTCACATCTTTAGAAGAAGCACGTTTTACTAATGTAATTTTTTATTATTAGTCTATTTTTATAGTTAGGTAATTTGTCAACTCGATCTCGATTCTAACCTCTTCTGCTAGCCTGTGACCACACCCCCTAACCAAGCCACGTTACAACCCTTTTTAAAGACCTTTTGATCAATGTATCATCTCAATTTATAGTGGTGGAGGTTTGATTTTCATGCAAGCCTATGGTAATAACTTTTCATGTTGACTATTGAGTGCTTGAATTTATTGTCCACTAAACACTTCGAGTGATTTGAGTGAATCCTTAGTGAGGATGTCAACTCAATTTTGAATCAACGGTGATTACTTAGATAAGGAGGAATACCTATGTTTTCATGAATAAAATGCTCAACTTGGATTGTTTGAAACTTTGATGTTCTTTTAGTTGAATTCTCAATGTATGATTACCTATGGATTATTTCGAAACATTATTGATAGGAGTTATAAGTTAAGAAGAATTCATTTTAATTGTGAGTTGAGAATTTTACTTGAGGACAGGCAAATGCTTAAGTGTGGGGATATTTGATAAACTGTAATATGTTCATATTTTAATCCCACATTTAGTATACTTTTAGATGGTTTATCCCCTGAATTGTGGAATTTGGTGCTCCTAATCCTCCAATTTCATGTTTTATACTTAAGAGAGCACTGGAGGATGAAAAGAACGAGAAATGGGCCAAAAACGGAGAAAATGGGCCAAAGTACGAAATTCACATGGCCTAGGTCCAAGCCACACAGCCGTGCCTCCTTAGCAGACATAAATACGGCCTGGACTCGACTTACATGGGCGTGCCTCTACCGTGACATGTTTTAATTCCACTCGAATTAGGATACTTAAGGGCAAAGAAAGACATTCTAAAAGCCTATATAAACACGTTAAGTGTGACCTAAAAGAGGGCGGTTCATGTAGGCCGAGGAGCCAAGCCAGAGAGGCCAAATTGTGGGATTTACTCGAAGAAAGCCAGTTGATTCATCTCAAGAAGCCGGAGTCATACTCAAGACGAAAGATCAGGGGGTTTTAGGGTTTTCTTATGTTTTGTTTTATATTTTCTTCTGAGATGTATTCTTTTATGATTATGAACTAAACCCCTCAAATACCTGAGGAGGATGAAACCTAAGACGAATCTTGTTATTATTTTCTGAACTATATGATAAATACTTAATTTGTTCTTAATTATGTGTTCTTAATTCTTTTTTTGATATTTCAGGATATTGATTCAAGTATTGACGTGCTTAGGCAGTGGAGGAATATTCCCTGTTTAAGATTAGATCTAGCATAATTAAGCGGAGTTGATCGTAACCCTAGAGATAGGATGACGAAAATCTGTCGGATTAGGGTAAAACCTAATATGGGAGTCCATAGATCAAGTTAATGCAATTCTAGGGGTTTTAATTAGAAAGAGATTTCAATTAATCAACTTAGGGTTAGACATTAGTAGCCTCGAGTGAGGTATTAATATAAATTAGGGAATCCTACGGATCAAGTCAAGTGAATAAATCGTCTGGTTCAGAGTTAAATAACAAGTGAAGTCTAGGTGGATTCTTCCTCGGGTATTATCTTAATCAATTAGTTTTTCCCAAAAGTATTTTCCCCAATTTATTTTCTCGTGTCTTAGCATCTTTAGCCTAGTAGTTAGTTAATTTTAGATTAAATAACAATTCCCTTAATTCTTAGGTTAGATAATAAAAAGAAAGTTAGTATTAGTACTTTTGGTTCCCTTGGGTTCGACATTCCAGTCTTGCCACTAAGCTATAATACTGTTGCGCTTGCCTCAATCGTGGTGATAGTTAGTTTCTAGGCTCGATCATTCATTATATAAATATAAAGACTTTCAGACCAACGATCAACCGTTGGTGAAATCCCTAAGGAAGTAGGCCAAATATTACAATCTTTTCGAGATGTGATGCCTGCAAAGTTTCCAAAGAGTTTTCCACCTAAGAGGGATGTGGATCATAGGATCAAATTGGTGTCCAACATAGTGCAGCAGCTAGGGCCCCATATCGTATGTCCTCACCGAAATTGGAAGAAATACAAAAACAGTTGAAAGAGCTTTTAGATGCAGGATTCATTAGGCTATTTAAATCTCCATATGGTGCGCCAATGTTGTTTCAAAAGAAACATGATGGGTCGTTACGAATGTACATCGATTATCAGGCCCTAAACAAGATCACCGTGAAAAATAGGTACCCTATTCCCCTTATTGCAGACTTGTTTGATCAACTTGGTAGTGCGAGATGGTTTACCAAGTTGGACTTAAGATTAGGGCACCATCAAGTTAGGATAGCCGAGGGGGACGAGCCAAAGACAGCTTGTGTGACGCAGTACGGTTCATATGAGTTCTTGATGATACCCTTTGGACTCACGAATGCCCTAGCTACATTCTATACCCTAATGAATAAGGTACTTCAACCTTTCCTTGATCGTTTCGTGGTTGTTTACCTTGACGATATTGTGGTGTACAGTAAGTCGCTCGACGAGTATATGGAACATTTGAGGGAAGTGTTTCAAACTTTGAGGGAAAATGAGATGTTTGTCAAAGAGGAGAAATGCTTATTTGCTCAACGAGAGGTGTCATTTTTAGGCCACATTGTGGGAGGTGGCAAGATCTGGATGGATGAAAGCAAGATTCGGGCCATTGTTGAATAGGAGGCTCCAACCAAGGTGACAGAGTTGAGATCTTTTCTTGGGTTGGCAAACTACTATTGACGCTTTGTCAAGGGCTACTCTAGAATTACAGCACCCTTGACGTACATATTGAAAAAGGGTAAAATATGGGATTGGAACCCACAGTGTGAAAGGGTATTTAATCAATTGAAGTAAGTAATGAAAAGGGAGCCCATACTTGTATTACTGGATTATTCGAAGCCTTATGAAGTACGCACGGATACATCAGATTATGCTATTGGGGGAGTGCTGATGCAAGATGGACATCCAATTACTTTCAAGAGTCGAAAGCTTAATGAGATAGAGCAAAGATATACGGTCTAAGAAAAGGAGATGACTGCTGTGGTGCATTGCTTGCGTACATGGAGGCATTATTTATTGGGTTCCAAGTTCATGGTCCTTACCGGTAACGTTGCCAACAGTTATTTTTTAACCCAAAAAAAGTTATCTCCCAAACAGGTTTTTTGGCAGGTTTTTCTAGCGGAGTTCGATTTTACAATGGAATATAAGCCAGGGAGTGCCAACATTGTGGCTGTTGCACTTAGCAGAAAAATAGAATTTGTGGCAATCAGCCAATCTAATATGTCCTTATTGGAGCACATTCAAGAGGGATTGTCCTATGACCCTACGGCCAAAAGCTTGATTGAGCTTGCCAAGGAATGGAAAATGAGGAGATTTTGGCTTGATGGGGAATTGCTATACACTCATAGACACCGCCTCTATGTGCCCCATTATGGGAAATTACGGAAGGAAGTCATGAAGGAATGTCATGACTCCAAATACGGGCCATCCAGGAATGCACCGCACGTTGGCCCTTTTGGAGAATCGTTATTATTGGCCTCACATGGGTGAAGATGTGGAGACCTATGTGCAGACTTGTCTAGTATGCCAACAAGACAAGGTCGAGTTAAAGAGTCCAGTCAGCTTGTTACAACCCTTGCCCATTCCGGAAAGACCGTGGGAGATTGTATCCGTGGATTTTATTGTTGGTTTGCCTAAGTGACGGGTTAACAAGTATTCTTGTTGTGGTGGACAGGTTTTCAAAATATGCGATGTTTATTCCAACTACCAAGGAGTGCCCTCCTGAGGAGGCAGCCCGTTTATTTCTTAGACACGTGGTGAAATATTGGGGAGTGCCACTGTCTATTATTAATGATCGAAATGGGCAATTTACGGGCCGGTTCTAGACAAAATTGTTCAATTCGATGGGCTCAGACTTGAAATTTTCCACAAGCATGCATCCACAAACAGATGGGCAAACCAAACAAGTGAATGCGTTGTTGGAGACATATCTTCTGTAACAGCCCAGTTTAGACCCTAGTCAGAATAGTGGTTTCGAGACCACAAATTTGAGTCAAAAAATATTTAAATATTATTTTTGGTGCTTAAAATATGTGAATTAATATGTGTGAAATTTTCGTAAAGAAATTTTATCGTTTAAGTGGTTAATTCGGTAAAAAGGACTAAATCGCATAAAGAGTAAAAGTTGGGTTTTATGAGCTAAAGGTGTCAAATAGCTATAGAACTTAAAATTGAAGGTCCTTATGTGGCAAATAGCCCATTTATGAGTTAGAAGATGTTAGTGGAGTGGCATTTGGTGTAATTATTAATGTTTTTAAAGGTAAAAAGGTAAATAGGTAATTAAAGTTAATAATAAATAAAATAAAAGCCAAAATCATGTTATTTTCCTTCTCTTCCACCGAATATAGATAAAAGAAACAGCCATGGAAGCATAAGAGGGTTTGGCCCTTGTTGTTTTTAATTGAGGTCTGTTTCGAGCTTGGTTTTTGATTATTTTTATGTTTTTGTGATCGTTACTTCGTGTTCTAGCTAGCCCGAACCCTAATTTCTGAATTTTTTTGATGAATTTGTGAGTTTCCATTGATGATTGCTTGATGTTTTTGAGTTTTGATGATGGAAAATGAATAATTGTTAATAGATTAATATGTTTTGTTAAGTGATTTTTGGCAAAATTGTCAATTAGGGATTTATTTGTGAAATTGTAAATTTTTATGGTTAAATGTTTGAATAAAATGAAAATATGGGCTGTTATGAAGCTATATAAAATTCGGCTAGTATGGGTTGTCCTTAAATTTCATGAATTTGTAATTTTACGAGATAAGGACTAAATTGTAAAAAATGTGAAACATTAGGGGCAAAACTATAATTTTTCCAAAATATGTAAATTGTGTTAAATTGAGTGAATTAGTGATTAAATAAGAAAATTTTTTATTAATTAGATTGGCAAAAGCAGAATTCGGATCTAGATCGAGGGAAAGTCAAAATATCAGATTAGTCGACTTGATTTATCGTTACTGCGAACGAGGTAAGCTCGTATTTTAATAGACATTACAAAATCATGTTTTAAATGCATATTATTTGTATGATTTAATTCAAGGCCGAATGGTAATGCAAATGTATGTATTTTGAATAAGTTATATATATATTATTATGATATTAAATTGTTTGAGAAGCAGAATATATGAATACGAGAAGGTTTCGATAACGTGACGACATCCAAAAAGCCCCGTACGAACCCTAGAAATAGTAAAGGATACATATGTCATGACATAGGATTCCATGATATGATTTCATGTAAGACCACGTCTGAGACGTTGGCATCGATTAGAGATTACGTGTAAGGCCATGTCTGGGACATCGGCTTCGCATATGATTTCGTGTAAGACCCTGTCTGGGACAGTGGCATCGATATTTGTATACATGTAAGACCACGTCTGGGAAGTTGGCATTGTATGAGCTTTTCGAGCTATTCTAGTATCTTTATTGATTCTGAACGGTTCAAAGGGCGTTCCGAGAAATAAGTGAATAAGTGAATGACATTCCGATTCAGGTACGTTGAAATGGATACAATATTTGATAATGAAAGGTAAGTATATATGTGCAAAAAATGTTATGTGATGTATATGCAAATGATGCAAATGAAACATGAATAAATGAATAATATGTGATTTATAATGGCATATGTGAGATTATCAGATACTATACAAATGAAAGGTGAATTTGGGTATAAATGATGAAATAAGATTCATATGAAAAAGATATACGATTAGATATGCTATTTTCCATAATGTGCTTATTTGATCATATGAAAGTGTGAATTGAATGATATATGAGAATTGAATTGAATAAGCTTGTGAAAGCTAGAGTTAGTAAGTAAGTATAATATTGAATGGTGATGAGTTGATATGAAATCGTGTTACAAACTTGAGATAAGTTGTGTTTTGGCATGTGAGTTAGCATATTATGCTTAAGGCATTGAATTGAAATTATTTGTTATGTTAAGTTTATTAAGATACGAGCTTACTAAGCTTTTAAAGCTTACTCTGTGTGTTTTTCCTATGTTTATAGATTTTCGGAGACTTGTTCGGGTTGGAACTCGGCGGAGATCGCATCATACTATCTGGTTAATGATTTCGGTATTTATACCTTTATGACTTGGTTATGTGGCATGTATAGGCTATGGTTTTTGATAATATGGTTGGAATGTAATTGGGTTATTTGAGATGGTTGATTATGAATGTGGTTGTGGAATTTAGTATATTTTGATAAACTTGATATTGGCTAAATAGCTTACAATTGTTATGAGATTTGCTTGAAATGATCTAAGTGTATATGGCTGTTTTAATAATGGTTTAAGTTATTCATATGATCATTTGATAGATGATGAGTATTTGCTTAAGAAATACATAAAAATTGAGTTGATGAATTGGTTTATTTTTGAGACATGGATTGTTGTTTGAATTAGGAAATATTGTATAAAAGAAATAGGTTATATTAATGATTATAGCTTGTGTATTTGGAAATGTTTTGACTGCCTATTAATGGTATTGAAATGGTACAAAATGATGTGGTTTAGGTATGCATGAGGAGGGTGAGAAATATGGCTTAAACCAAGCCTAATTTCGTGCCACACTTCCTTAGCACACGGGCATGTGTCTCAACCGTGTGACCCTTGCTGCTTAAGTAAAACAAGTCAGTGTGTTACATGGCCTAGACACACGGGTGTGTTTGGTGGCCGTGTGACCAAGTCAGTATGTATGCCCTGTTTCCACACGGTCTGTGCCACGGACCACGGATGTGTCTGGAGGCCGTGTGAGGCACACGAGCGTGTGACGTTTGAAAATGTGAAAATTATTTTAAGTACCGAAATTTATGTATATGTTCGGTTTAGTCCTGAACCACTTCTAAGCATGTTTTAAGGCCTCTTAGAGCCCCTTAATGGACACTATGGTTGTGTTTGAATAACATATGTATTTGAATGTCTAAATGTATGAAATATGTTTATGCTATGAAGTGAGTGATCAGTAGTACCTCGTAACCCTATTTCACCGACGGATAAGGGTTAGGGGTGTTACATCTTCGGCACTAAGTGAGTGCCACACAAAGGGATTGGCCAAAGTTGTTGGATGTGGCCCAATTTTCGTACAAATTGCAGCAAAGTGGGGCCACGAATCAAAGCCCGTTCGAGATAGTGACGGGCCAACAACCACTCACACCAAACACTGTTGCGACTCGTTATACAGGACCAAATCCTGCAGTTTATCGATTTGCGAAGGATTTGTAAGAGAAGAATTGCAACACCCCTACCCGTATCCGTTGCCAGAACAAAGTACGACGCATTACCGAGAAGTATGGAACACTTACAGATAATTTAAACCATTTATCACTCAAATACCAAAATTGATTATAAAAGTTACCTTTGAAGTCCAAATCGTACATTAGGATCGGGTCGGGACTAAATCAGAATCGTATGAAGTTTTTCACAATATCCCAAAATTTATCTCATTTACAAGGGTCCCACATTTAATACATACAAAAACCAATTCAACATATTCAAACGAGCCTTATATTTAGTACTATTTGTTAGTCGTACACTTCATATAAATAACAAGAAACATATATGGGCTCAATTCTCATTAAATTTCTCTTGTACTCATATTTTTCACACTATGTATTCATATAACATATAACAATCACACTCTCAGTATTTCATATATATTTTAAAACAAATTATCTTGGTTTCAAACTACTTCATATTTGAGTTTTACTTATCAATTCATTTGAAACATCATCTTTACACATATAGTGCACTTGAGATGCTCTATAATTATGAATGAACACATTTATCAAACATATTTCATGTTTTTATATATATAGTCTCAGTATCTCCATGTATCAATTACCATCATTTCCTCGTATTTTGACAAATACATTTAACAATTCATAAACATGTAATTCACTAACTCATCATGCCAATCACAATTTAAATTGACAAATCACTTATTGAGCCCAATTTCAATGTTCACTAAAATCTATTAGGATGTACGTATCCACCAATAAATTTCATGTACATGTATCATCACCTCATATTTTCACATACATTTACTTTCCATATTATGAACTCAAATAACATATACAAGACATACCAATGTATTCCAAGTGCGTTTTCATAATATTTCATTTCAATTTAGATTATGTCATATTAGAACTCTTCTTATTAACTCATTTGGAATACCAATTCATACGGATAATACACTCAAGGGTGTACAAATATATAATTACAAATGAACTCATTCATCAACCAAGTTCTATGTTTATGTCTCATCAACTCATATTTCCTTATATCACATAACTCTATGTAACACTTACCACTTCGTCAAATTAGTGAACGCTTTACGAATTGTTCTCAGACCGGTATGCATTGAATTTCACCGATAATCACCGATGCCATAACATAGCTATGGTTTTTCACAAGAATGTCATAGCTCAACCATGGTCTTACATCTTCACTATCATTATGCCATGGTGAAACCATGGACTTATCCGTCAATTCATCACTTTTCACTAGAATGCCATAGCCCAAATATGGTCTTACATCTTAAATACGTATCACACCGATGCCATATCCCGATATGGTCTTACGAAAATCACTTGTCACTTGTAGCAAGCTACCACTATTCATCGATCGGCAGCCGAGCTACCACTTTTCATCGATCGTAGTGAGCTACCACTTTTCACTTTTCATCGATGAGGTAGCCGAGCTACCACTTTTCATCGATCGTAGCCGAGCTACCATTTTCACCGATCGAGCAATCGAGTCGCCACTTTTCACTTTCACTTGTCTCTGATTAGATAAGTGTAGCTGAAGCTATCACTTATCACTTTCACTTTCCTTGATCGATAAGTGTAGTGAAGCTATCACTTATCACTTGTTGCCATGGTTCAATCATGGTCTTTTTAAATCAATTCATCTTGTCATTTGAACTAAAGTGCTCAATTTAATCGCTTATTCAATTTTCATGCTTTTACATTATTCACGATTTTATCATCATTACATATGAAATAACACATTATGAAGTTCATAAAATTAACAAATGATCACTAAAATTTAGCCAGTATAAACTCACAAGTTCAATTTTGTATTATAACGATAATCATAATTTCATAATAAACATTCCAAATAAAACATTATATCATTTCTAATTCAACATTTATCAATTATAATCGAGCATGTATCAATTTATACACAAGTCGTTCATATATTATTTTCCTCCTCCTCCTCTCCATCCACATCCTTACTATAAACAACACACTTGTAAGTAATATTATCTATAATTTTCACTATTTACTTATGTGAATATTCAAGCTGTCTACTTGAGTCACAGTCACTAAATTATTTATATCTTAATATAAAGAACTCCAAATTAAGATCTGTAAATTTTCTTTGAAACTAGACTCACATATCTTCTTACTATAATTTTTCCAGAATTTTTGATGTGGCCAATTAGTACAGTTTATTAGTTAAGTTATCCCCTGTTACACAGTCCTGCGGCTCTAATCTCTCTTCACTAAAAATTAATTATCTCATTGTACGATTTTCACATAGTGTTTCTGATTATTTATAATGAAAATAGGCTCACTAAGGAATACAAACATATAAATTATAACTCATAATTATTTTTGTACAAATTTTAGTGAATTTATAAAGTAAGAACAGGGGATCACGAAGTTATTCTAAACCAGTCTTACAAAACTTTAAATATCTCGATATGTAAACTTCCTTTACTTTCTCTGTTTCTTTTATATGAAAATAGACTCAACAAGCTTTAATTATATATCTCACTCAACTTCTAATTCAATTTCTACCATTTTTGGTGATTTTTCAAAGTTAGACAACTGCTGCTGTCCAAAACTGTTTTAGTGTAACATGTTGATTTCTACTTTGTCCCAAATTCCACAATTCATACAATTCAGTCCTTGCTCAATTAACCCCTCAATTGAGATAATTTTCTCATTTAATACTTTTCTCTATCATTTTAAACTACTTCATAACCTTTGAAAATTAGAATTTTAACACTAGGCCTTAATTTTAACTCTTTCACAATTAGGTCCTAAAACCAATTTCCGTCAATTTTACTTGATAAAATCATCATATATCAAAATTAAAGCTTCAGTTATATATTTATTCATCATATTATTCCAGCACTCATCCATAGAAACTTTAAAAATTAGCCATAGAATCAAAAACTAATGACATACTAAGTTGGACCCAATTGTAAAAGTTCAAAAATATAGAAATTTCAAGGAGAAAGCAAGAATTAAACTTACATGAAGCCAGAGTATGAAAACCAGCTTGAACCCTCTTCCATGGCTGTTTTTCAGCTGATGAAAATGAAGGGAAATGAAGAGAATTCTAGATATTCCAATTTGGTCCCATTTTTTTTAGCTAATTTTGGCAATTTTCTAATTTTGCCCTTATTTCACCCATTTCCTGATTTTTCTTTGCTATTGCCGCCCAAAATATCTCCTTTGGGCTTATTTTCACTTTAGGTCCTTCCTCATTTGAGAATTAAGCTATTTAATCCTTCTAGCAACTTTTACACCTTTTTCAATTTAGTCCTTTTTCTTTAATTAACCACCCAAACGTCAAAATTTTCTAACGAAATTTTAGTACTAACTTATTAACATTCCGTAAGTATTCATAAAAATATTTATGACTCGGTTTATAATACTGAGATCTCGATGCTTCTTTTTCTCGATTTCTTGATCAAATAAATCTTTATAAAACAAAATCTACTATTTCAAAAATCTTTTAAAAGCTACATTTGGCTTGTAAATATTAAATAATAATTTACGAGTTCATTTGTCAGATTTGGTGTTCTCGAATCACTATTTCTGATATCACTGAAATTTGGGCTATTACAAGAATGACTTGTATAGAGCTTGTTTACACAAGGCAAGCAAGCGTAATAAGAAGTGGGCCGATCAAAATCGAAGAGATGTGAAATTTCAGGTAGGTGACTCAGTCCTTGCCAAACTACACTTGATGTTGCAATATACGGGTCTGCACAAAGGGCTTGTGCGAAGGTAAGAAGGGCTATTTAAAGTTGTGAAGAAAGTAGGCAAGGTAGGCTACAAGCTTGAGTTACCGGCAAAGCTTAAATTCCACCCAGTATTTCATGTAAGCATGCTTAATCCATTCCATGGGGATCAAAAGGATCCAAATCGAGGCAAGGCTGAACTAGCACCAATTGGGGTAAAGGTCTCGTATGATCATGAAGTTGAAAACATTTAGGCAGATCGGGTGATTAGACGAAGGTATCATCGGGCGCGGCATGAATGCTTGGTTCGATGGAAGGGACTTCCAGACACCGAAGCGAGTTGGGAACCTGCCAAGGCATTATGGCATTTCCAAGAAAAGATAAACCAGTTCCACAAGGGGAACGCGACGAGGGCGTCACTAGAACAAGTGGGGGAGAATGTCATGGATTGTGCATGGGAACCTGCAACCATGATGAACTTGTGTGATCCATCGCATTCGAGGGAGGTCATTTGGCCCAATCAGACTGGTCCATTGCTTGGAGAGATTGAAAGGCCATCTCCGGAGCTTGGCAAATATGGAAAGTGATCTTTAAAGATATGCTTGGCAAATATGGAAGGGGATCTTCAAAGATATGTGATCCTAGACATTAAATGTAATCTTTAGAATATATGATTCTGTAATCTTAGAGATTTGATATTTAGATAACTTTAAACCTTAGCCATTGATGTATTTCAATCTATATTGTTGATATTGGGAAGGCTCTACTAAAAATAGAGGCCTCTCCCCCTCATTGTAATTCATTCGGTGATTAATAGAATTTTGAGAGCATTCACTCAAACTTTTCTCTCAAGTGCTCTTGTTTTTCTATGGCTTTTGTTCATCTTTCAATATCGTTCTTACTTTGTTCTTCTGCTGTTTTTCGTGGGTGCTTTAGAGGAGTTCTGTTGAATCCTCAATTATTGCGAGTTAGGTTGACTTAGGCGTTTTGGGAACAAAGAAACTGCCTAAGGCCGCACGGATTGCTTGTGAAAACTCTAAGTCCGTGACACAAGCATCACGTATTCAGAGTACAGTTCCTTATCTATTAGTGGGCATTGTATTTCTAAGGTCTTACTTATATTTTTTTTATAGGTCTGTAACACAATTATCATTTTTGTTATTTTGACTATTTTGATATACGATGATATTGGAGCTCCATATATTTTGTATAACTACATTTATTATTTTTTCAAGATAACTATGTATGATATTTTCTCTTATATAAAATGTATTTCAATGTTTTAAAATTATTTAAAAATTTTATTGAATTACTTCAGTAGTCTGATATAGCGTCTTAGTATTCGAGTACTCCGTATTCGGGATTAAGGTGTTACATGCTAATATTTTTGAAGATACGAAAGGATAGAGATCATCAACTTTATCAATAAAGTGGGCAAAATTGGATTCATCACCTTTAAAAGGATAATGTTTGGATATAAGTTTTAACTTCGTTAATTCACATGATACACTGCTCTGTCATGTAGGTATTATTAAGGTAACTTTTTTTTATTTTATAAAGGGAACTTTCGACTTTCTTTTTAGTCCTCATCTGCCTTCTTTAAGGGAAATGAAGTATATCCATCACACTTTGCAAGGCTGGATAATATGTTTGTGTTTTTCATCTTATTTTCTTAGCATTATATATATATATATATAAACATGCTTACATGCATGTAGTTAGATTGATTTCGAGTTTGAATTGTGAACAGAGCATCTGAATATTGGGGTTTTTTTAGTGGGGTTGGATTTTAGATTTAATTGATATTTAATGTGATTTTTGGATGTTAAGAAGTTAAGGAAAAAAATAAAAAGAAGAAGAGAGATTTAATTAATATTTTGGCATAATCATAAATTTAGTCTTAACATTTATATTTTTATTGGTTTGGTCATTATGATATTTTTTTAGTTAAATTTAATTATTAGTCTTTCCAAATGAGTCAAATCATATTTTTAAAATGAAAACATCAACTACAACATTTATTTCTTAATGATATTGACGTGACAATAAGGAAAGCAATTGATGTGTACTTTATATTAGTTTGGCACTATTTATTTTATATGTAATATCAACAAATAACTTAAAAGTTATTCAGATATTCCAAAAAAATAAAAGTAAACTCAAAATTAGGGGTGAGCGTTCGATCGAATCGAATCGAATCGAATGAAAAATTTCGAGTTAATCGAGTTGATTGAATCATATTTTATCATCCTAATTTGATTTGAAATTTTCTCGAATCGAGTCGAGTGAGATGGAATTCGAATCGAATCGAATCGAATATATTTGTTCGAGTTCAATTTTAACAAATAATTTTGGGTCCTTGTAACCACTATCACCCATCGTAATAAAATTTGTCCACCTTAATCAAATTTTTATTAACTTTTATCACCTCATAATTTATTTATTAATATTTTATATACGGGTTAGCTTTTTTGCTTGCTTAGTTATTTCAATTATCTTGATTCTTGTCACTATGTATTTTGGAATTAAAATATATATTAAATGTAAAAATGTGATTTTTTAATCAAAGTTATTTTAAAGAAAATATGAAATTGATACCAATATAAAATTTTAATACGAATATTTTATAGTATAATTAATAATTCAATTTAATATAAATATTCAATATGACTAAACAATTCAATAATATAAATAATATAAAATGTGAAATTTAATTTAATAATATAAATAGTAGATATAAATAAAATTATTGCTATTTATGTTTAGTGATTTTTGTGGATAATTTTGATTTTTATTTGAGAGTAAAAGGTGAGAAGTAAAAGTTTAGGGGAAAATAAAAGTTTTGGGGAATAAAAGTTTGAGTGAAAATAAATAGGGAGTAAAATTTTGGAAGGAAAATATAAAAAAAAATTTGGGGGGGATGGGTTTGGGGTAGATGGGAGGTAGGATGGGAAGGAGTAAAAGTGTTAGGGAAAAGTAGGAGGAGTAAAAATTTGGGGAAATAAAAGTTTTGAGTGTTTTTGGAGTAAAATTTTGAGAAAAGTAAATGGAGAGTAAAATTTTGGTGGGAAATAGATTTTGGGTAGATTGGAGGGTTGGGATGGGAGGAATAAAAGTTTTGGGGAAAAGTGGGAAGTAATAAAAATTTTGAGGAAAAGTAAAAGGTTTGGGAGTTTGGGGTAAAAATATAAGATATTATATTTTAATATTCAATTATTGAATTATTCGAGTTATTCAATTGAAAACTCAACTCGATTCGAACTCGAAATTGAAAAAATTGAGTTGACTCGAATAACTCGATTAACTCGAATAATTCGATTCGCTTAACTCGAAATTCAAATTTTTTTCAATTTTTTCGAGTCGAATCGAGTTTTGCTCACCCCTACTCAAAATGAAAAATATAGAAAAAAAAAAATTCAAAAAAAATTGATAAATTACATTAGTGAGTTTTTCATATTTTTGTATTAGTAAATTACATTATTACCCTTAATACATATTATTAACATTAAACTTAATTATTAAGTTGAGCTCGAGTTTGAACTTAAATACAAAAATTAGTAAACAAGCTTAATCGAGCTCAGGCTCCAGTAGTTCGATTATATCTCAAGAATCAAATATCAAACTTTAAATTTTAAGTCGAGCTCAAATTCAAGCTTGATAATATTTAAATTTGACTCGATTATACTCTGTCCATACATGAGTATGTGAGTTTTGAGGTTATATTATATACATAAAAATAAAAACTCATAAAAGCAACCAAGTTTGATGAATAAAACAACTAATGGTGGTAAAAAGTAAAAACCAGCAAGAATCAAATTAAAAATGATGACCGAAACCACTTTAATTTTTTTTTTGAACTTCAATTACATTAAGACCTAATTTCTTTTTCTTTATCACATCTTTAAATCAGTATAATGATTACTTTTGGAACTTCCACTTCTGCATTTGCATCTTAGGACAACCCTGTTTTCTTTTTCTTTTTGCAAACTTCAATGATTTTAATTTTTATTTAAATATTTCTATATCTCATATTAACCATTTTATTAAATTGGTATCAATTTAATTTGATAATAATAAAAATATTTTATTTTACAAAGTAAATTATATTAATTTGAAAGTGTTTTAATAAATTTATTTTATATATATAAAATTTTAAAATGTTAAAATAAAGAATGTTGAAATTTATTATATAAAATATTTTTTTGACGCTAAAATCAGATTGGACTTTATTTAAATAAATCAATAATACAAAAATATAAGAGTAAATGAAAAAAAAAACCAAAAGAAATAAGGCCTAGATAATTGCACTTGGCCCGAACAAATCAATATAAACATAAAGGAAAACAAAGACTAGGCCTAATAAAACAGAAAAAAACCAAACTAGAGGTTTGGCCCGGAAAATCAAAAACAAAATTTGAAATCAGAAAAGTCTAGAAGCGTATTAACCACGCCTTCACTCTGCCTAATCAGAAAAAACAATTTGTTGCCATCTTGTCTTTTCAGTCTGCCATTCCTTCATCAAGACGCTTCCAGATTTCCAAGTAGAGAAATTTTCACCGAAACCGTTGATATCCCTTTGCAAACTCTCCATATTTCATCTTCCTAATACCCTTTCAAGTCTTATCACCTCTCCAGATCCTTCTTATCTGCCATGCCAAAACTTTAATAGAGGTGCTCATTTTCGAGAAAAGCTTTAATGCCTCTACAAGTCTCTTCCTTGCATCCGTTGAAAGCCTTTCTCTTCTACGATTCTCCCCTCCATCTCAATCCGGCTCTCTCACGCTGTTGCTCCTAGCCTGGGCATCTACAAAATCTAGGACCTTATTCAACAGGTAAAACTCCTCTCTTCTTCTCAGCGATTCCACTGCTAATACATGTGCTAAGTTATTGGCTGATCTTTGGGTAAATTCGTATTTCAAGCTCCTATCTCTGGATTTCATGTGATGAACATCAAAAGTGTATGGGCTTATTTTTGACTTATCTTGATCTGGTTTATTGCATTTTTTATAACTGTTAATGAGTCCCCTTCAATAATACTACCTTTTTCTTCCATGTCGAGAGTAATCTGAGTCGCGTGTCTACATGCAAGAGCTTCAGCCTCAAATGTTGTTTGGACCCCTCTGTGAATAACTGCACTTGAAATGATAACATTTCCTCTGCTATCATGCACAACCACCCCAGATGTTGAGATCTTATTTCTCCCATCAAAAGCCCCGTTAAAGTTGATTTTGAGTCTGTTTAGGTGGGTTTTGCCAATTCCTAATCTCCTTTGAGTTATTTGTAGTATTCATCTTGATTTCGTCTAGTTCTTGCAAATAAATGCTAATGAATCTGACAATCTCTTGACTGGACCTTGTTGATTTGTCACGTATGCGGGAGTTTTGTCGCCCCAAATACTCCATAGAGTTATGCAAAAAAGTCTGCATTTTTCCATTGACAGGAGACTAGAGACGAGGTAAGCCACTCGCTGAACTCGACATTTGTAGATCCTGTTAAGTCCACCTCTGATGATAATCGCCATATCTCTGCAGAGACAGGCCATTCCCGAAAAAGATGGTTCAATGTCTCTTTACCACCATAACATCGAGGGCACACGGTGCTATTCCCCAGTCTTCGAGCATGCAAGTTCACCTTAGATGCAATGTAATTCCAGGAGATTTTCCAGATAAAAATCTATATTTTAGTGGGTATCTTAACTCGTCATAATTTTCTGTAAAAGTTCCTATAGTTGTTCTGTAAAGCATAAGCTATAGGATCCCATTTCGTAATAGTTTATAGGAGCTCCGCACTAAAAAACACATGACGGTTCTCCACTCCAAGCCAAAAAATCTTCATGGGGTTCCGTTGACAGAGGTATTCAGAGGATCAGTTCTGCGACATCTTCTGGAAAGGTATTGACAATCAACTCCTTATTCCATTCTCTTACAGTATTTCGAGTAAGTCCATCAACTTTATCGCAATTCAAATTATCAAAACTGGACAGTAATCGACCATTAACATAATCTGGAATCCAAATATCTTGACTTATTGAAATATTTGATCCCATTCCCACTTTCCACACCAGCCCCTCCTCCAATGTACCCTTAGTGGCCCAAATACTGCGCCAGATATAAGAACATGAACTCCCCAATTTTGATTGTAAAAAACTATTTTCTGGGAAATATTTGGCTTTGAAAATTCTCGCTACTAATGAATTCGAAAAGTTCAATAATCTCCACCCTTGCTTTGCTAAAAGAGATATATTAAAATGAGCCATTTTTCGAAAACCTAAACCCCCCTCTTTTTTAGGTCTACATAAATACCTCCATTGGCACCAATGAATTCCCCTCTTACCAGGTCCTTTCTGCCACCAAAATCGTGCAAGAATGTGTTCTATCTTTTCACATAAAACTTTAAGAAAAAGAAAGCAAGATATAGCAAAAGTAGAAATAGCCTGAAGTATTGATTTGATGAAAATTTTTTCCCCCATTAGAACAAAAGTCTAGAACTCCAGCTCTCAATTCGTGCAGCGGTTCTGTGACCAAATTTTGAAAAGCCTCTTTTTTTCTTCTACCTACCATATGGGGCAAGCCCAAGTACTTTTCTGAACTAGACGAGCTTCTTATTCCCAATAGCCTTAAGACTGCTCCCTTTGATTCCTCGTTTGTATTTGAACTGTAAAAAATTAAGGATTTGCCAAAATTAACACATTGCCTTGAACATCTTTCATAACTCTTCAATATATCTCTTAGAACCCTTCCCCCTTTTTCTGTTGCTTCGCCAAACATCAAACAATCATCAGCAAATAATAGATGTGAAATTTCTGGATCGCTCCTGCTTGCCTTGGCTCTTCTAATCAACCCTTTTCTTTTTCGCTATCTACATTAAAGCCGAGAGCCCTTCACTGCATATGAGGAATAGAAAAGGACTAGCGAGTCACCTTGCCTTGAACCTCTTGATGGTTTGAAAATTTTGCCACGATTTCCGTCGATGGTCACTGAATAAGAAACATTGGTAACACACCTCATTATCAATTCAATCCATTTGCTAGCGAACCCTATCTTATTCATCACCTCTTCAAGAAAGTCCCATTCCACCCTGTCGTAGGCTTTACTGGTGTCTAATTTTACAGCCATATACCCCTTCTTCCCCATTCGTTTTTGTCTAAATGTGTGTAAAATTTCATAAGCAAGAAGTATATTGTCTGAAATCAACCTACCTGGCACAAACGCGCTTTGAACCTGATCAATACAAGTATCCATTACATCCTGTAGTCTGTAGGCTATTGTTTTGGCAATTAGCTTATACACAACAGTACAAAGGCTAATTGGTCTAAAGTTAACAAGAGAGGTGGGTTTTTAAACTTTAGGAATGAGGACAATATTAGTCGAATTGGCTAAATCGGCTTCCCTTCCTTCGTTCAGCACTCCTAAACAATACCCTAGAACCTCTTTTCCCACAATGAGCCAATATTTTTGAAAAAAAATAGCTGGAAATCCATCAGGACCAGGTGCCTTTGTGGGCTCCATCCCCTTTGAGCCAGTCGAACTTCATCTTCCCTAAATGGAGCTAGCAGTCTCTCATTTACCTCAGTTGATATGGTTCCTTCAATCCCTTCTAAAATCTCCCTTGGGTTAGCGACCCTTTTGATGCAAACAAATTCTCAAAGTAAAGTTTGGCTTCCTCTTGTATTGCTACCTCCTCATTAATTTCTTGACGATTATCCAAAATCAGCTTGGAGATGACATTTGCACGTCTTCGGATTGAAGCACAATTATAAAAATAAGTCGTATTCTTGTCCCTATATTTGAGCCAGTTAACTCTTGCTCTTTGTTCCCAATACGCCTCATCTTTTTCAATCTCCATATTTAGATGAATTTTCATGTCAATGATCTTAGCCAAAGTCTCATCATCTCTATCTTCCTTCATTAAAGTTTCAAGCTCATTTGTAAGCCTCTTTCATAATTTTCCCTTTTTACCCTTGATTGTGTTAGCCCACTTTGATAAACCAATCTGTAAGTTTTTCAATCTATCCACCAACGATTCAGATGATGACTCCCATAATTCTTTAAGATTCAGCTCAAAAGATTCTTCCATTGTCCACCATACTTCAAAATGAAAATTTATGTCTCTTGAAATTTTGCTTACGTGGTCATTATTGATAAGTAAAGGGCAGTGATCAGATGTGGAGTAGGGGAGATGATGAACGTAACCTAAGGGGAATAAATTCCTCCATTTATCATTTGCCACCCCCTATCCAATCTTTCCCGGATATTTGTTTCTGGAAGATTCCCCATTTCCCATGTATACCATACACCCGAATACCCAATATCCATCAAATTACATTCTTCTAACGTATTTTTGAACACCTCCATTCTCTTATGATCCCTCGGAAGCCCCCTTTTTGTCTAATGAATACATGATCTCATTGAAGTCTCCAGCAACCAACCACGAAAAATTATCTTCTTGGCTTAACCTTCTTAATAAATTCCACTCCAAATTCTGATTTTTTAAATATGGTGAACCATACAGGCCCGTAAACCACCATTCTTCCTGATGATCATCTTCTTTGACCAAAACATCCAGATGCCATTTAGGAAAACTTCTCAATGTGACTTCAATGTCATCTTTCCAGGCTAGACATAACCCTCCTCGAGTCCCTTCAGCTTCCACCTCAATGCCATTGAGCAAACCACAACTTTTCCTAGCCTTCTCCATTCTCTTTTTAGCTAGCTTTGTCTCCATTAAGAAGACCAGTCGGGGATTTTGTTGCTTGATTAAAAATCGCAACCTCCTCACTGCCCGTGGGCTCCCCAACCCACGAACATTCCAACTCAAGCTTTTCATTATTCCCGGTCAGCTGACAGGTTGTCAGCCGTCGATCTAGAAGAAATTGAAATAAAATCCTAGTTCCAATCAACACACATAATTTCTGCACCCTCATCAACTCTTGTATTTTGATCATCAGTTTTCATTTTTTTCACCCCAATATCTTCTGTCTCATTTGCGTTTTCCTGTCCAGGTTCCTCTACTGAGCCTTTCCTTTTAATTCTAGCATTTGCAAACTGACGATGATCTATGTGATTCATTGGCAAGGCCCTCTTCCAAGTGGATTTCTTTAATTCTATTAGCCTGCTGTTGCCTCCGTTATATTTCCCCTTCTTCATGTCCAACTCAACCTCCACTTTACTATCCTCCTGCTCTTTCAGACCCTCTTCCCGGCTTGCCAAGATCTTTCCCCCAAATAATAAACCTTGCTCAACAAATGAAGCAGCATCAATTTCCTGTCCATCCTGCTTTGCTGAATTTTCTGTATATTTACGCTGGAGGCTCACTTTTTTAACAAAAAAATTAAACTTGCAGCTCTCTCTTCCAGTCGCTTTTGATTCAGCTTTTAAAGCTACTGTATAAAGAGGATCATCTCTAACTTTTTCTTTTTCTGCAGGGTTTAACAGCAACCAATCTTTGATGCCGTGATCCAATCTCCCACATCCAAAATAAAAAATTGGAAGTTTTTCAAATTTAAAGGGAATCCATGACTTGAAATTATCCTCCCTTGAAACAAAATACCTCTTCTCAGGGGTTTTTGAACATTCAAGTTAACCCTAACTCTACACACATCAACAATAATCTCAGATATAAGAATACCCCCAAACGTACAGCCTATAGCATGCATCAAATCTTTCTTATCATACTCTGGTGGGCATGGTCCAATCTTAATCCAATAAGGCGAGGAAATAAGTTTAATCTGATCCCTTTCTATCGGATTCAATAGTCTATCAAAAAGAATAAGATACTTACGACATAGCCAGGGTCGCCCTTCCATGATTATCTTTAGATCCTCTTCTGAATCAAATGTGATTAGAAACAAATTCTGCCCAGCAACCTGAATATCGAACTTTTTCTTGGTCTTCCATATACTTTTAAGTTGAGCCTCAAACTCTCAAAATTAAACGATTTCTTTGTCCAAACTGTGCACATCAAAGTCGGCTTAACACTTGGCACCACCGTTGATTTTTTATTAATAATTGAATGAGTTCTTCTGCTAACAGTGAAATCTCCTCACTACTCTCCCTCTCCAATCCACCATTCTCTTCCATCCCAAGCCACAGTAGTAGACTATTTTCTCTAGGACTCTAGCGAGAGAGCACTCTTGGTCTTCAAGGGAGACTTTCCATTCTGGAGGAAAAAATTTAAGTTCCTTATTATATATAATAATTTAAAATGTTAGCAAAATGCAAACAAATAAAAAGGAGATTGGCGAACATGTAAACTGTTGGGCCGGATCAATCTTCATCCTTACATATGAAGGTATAGGCGAGCAAGTTCTTAATGTTCAGCAAAATTATTTTCGGGTTACAGCCCGACCCGTTTACAATGAAAGGGATTTGAACTGTTTTTTGCCCGACCCGGACATAATATCAATTATCAACAGTTTAAAATTTATGAAAATTATATTAATAAGTATTGAGTGCAGTGATGCTGTAATAATGTACAAGTTAATCATACGTACAAATTAACCAAGCGCATATGTTACATTATTGGGTATAAATTGATCCAAATTATATAAATTTAGTTTCGGTAAAAATTAAAAAGGATGAAAGGAACTTTGATATGTTATTTTAGATTACCCTAAATAGAAATAATTTAAAAGTTCAAAATTTCATTGATTTATTTGAAAGTTTTTATATAAGTTATTAAATTATTCAAAAATTTTCATTTAAATCATTGAACTATTTGAAAGTTTTAAGTCACTCGGTTGTTAATTTGTTTTTAGAAAAAGCTCAGCTAGTGAATTCTAAGTATTGATTCAACAACTGATACGGGAGATCAATACCCATCCACGAGTAGAAGAATATACTGTAGATCCAAGTCATTTTGACGGTTAGTGTCAATGATCGAAGAAGAAAGCTATTTGAATTTTGTTTCGTAGATTTGTGTCGTTTAAAGTATTTCATGAAAAATTTGAATTATAAAAGAAAATGGAAATAAGAACTTTTGATTAGTACAGGTGATATTACTTAAAAGTTACATTTAAAGTGCTAACGAATATTTAATTTAATGAAACTGTCATCCAATAATAATCCTATTCTATCCGATTATAGATTGTAATATTGATTTGGGTGGTAATTTTTTTGAAACATGTATAGACCCAAAAACCACAATTTCCAAGAAAATAAAACCCATAGTTTCTTACGGTAGCAATGGTGTTGTAACTAAAAGAGTGAAAATGGTAGCATGTCGGCATATATTCAAGTCTATCTCGCAATAATTGATGGAGTTTGTTGTGCCTACAATTTCCAGATTCACAAAAATCCAGCCGGAATGAACAGAGCATAATTTGGCCCACATGGTCACAAACTGGCTTATTGCCGGTGCCGCTACTATATGTGCTTATACCTACCATGGACCTGCCTCAATCCCCCACTAATTTTTCAATTCAAGGTTCGCAATCCTGGGCCTTCAAATATCTTTCCTACAATTAGGCCTACTAGGATTTTCCAAAGTTTTTATTGTTCTGGTAAAATTTATTTTTACGAATGTTTAGATTAACAGTGCGATACGTTTAGTTTATTTTAGTTATTTGTATTCCGCTTACATTTAAAATTTAATTTTTTAATTTTTAAATTTCAATATTTATGTTTAATTATCAAAATCATTATGGTGAATTCATTGATTTGACACATTGAAATATAATAAAAAAACACTCAATCGGTAACTATGTACATTGTACATGAACCCGCTTCAATTTGCTCGAACTTGCAATCTCTAAGAGTCTAGAATATCATCCGTGTCAATTGAGTTTAATAATGGTTTTTATCGGTGTAGGGTGATTAGACATTGTTAATGAACTCGAATTTAATAAACAATTTAAACCGTGCTAATATTTGGACTTGCATTTTAAACCCAAAAGGTGGAAATATTAAATTTCTACCCAAAAAGTAGAAAAACTAAATTCCAAAGATGTAAAGAGTACAATGATTTGAAGTATATTTCAACCTTTTAAATATCTTTCCCCAAATTTATAGCTTTTTGTATGTTTCAATTTACTCCAACTTTCAACCTCTAAAAGTCTAGAATTATTGGTGTGAATTGAATTAATAGAGAATTATTAGGGATTAAAATGTTAAATGTATTCAATTAGCCTAAAATTATTATAGCAAAACAATTAATGGGTTTATTTCTCTAATAATAGAGGATAGGGAATTGAGTGTAAACTAGGCTAGGTGACTAGTTTTAGCAAACTCTCTTTAGATTTGCATATATAATTTTTTTCCAATATCATCCTTTCTATTTCTGTAAACAAATAAACATCAATTGTTGGCTGAATTTGGCTGTTTTATTATTATTATTATTATTATAAACAAAAATAAGAAGAAGATGAAACAAATGGATTAAACCTTAAATTCAGTTGTTTTATATATAAATAAGTGTATTAACTTATGAAATTTAAATTTCATGTGATGACACGATGATTAAAATATTTAACATTTTAAGTGTAACTTAAATTTGTGCTAGCTGCGTTTATTGTTTAGGCCTGTAATTTATCAAAAAAATATGAAATTTAATAACTGGATCCATATATGTAAAACTTGTCAAAATTTGATAAGTTCCCCTCAAAAACTAAAAGGCAAATGAAGTTGACTTGTTTTTTTATTTTTTATTTTATGGAAATCCTTTTTCATGGTGCTATTGAAATCTTATCCTTTTGTCATTTTCCTATTATACTACCTATTAATGCATTATTCAATGCTTTTAACAATTTTGAGATATTAAAATGTGGGATTTTCTTTTTAGATTTATTATGATATTGGACTAAAACTTGAATGGATTCAAGTCAGATGAATCCGTTTCCATTGACCTCGTAGATCTGAGTTCAAAAAATTAAATATTTATATTTTTGTTTAAAATCACGTATGAAATTATATAAATACGTGTTAAGTTTAAGGTAAAATACGCGTTGATGTGCATGAAATTTACCTAAGACGTCAAATCAATGAACATTATCTATATCGTATAAATAGGTAAATATCACCATCCAAGAGAGATAAAGAAAAATACTCTAATAAGATTAAAATGATATAAATTAAGAAATTACAGATTCATAAAGAAAATAATTGTATTTTATTTATGTAAAATAAATATATAAAATTGAGATTAAAGATGAAGAAAAGGAAAATGTAAATGAAAGAAATTAAGCACAAATTTGGTTTGGTGAAGTGGAATATAAATTGGGGCACATAAGAAGGAAACAGAATAGCTTTACCTTGCTAAGAAGTCATGTTGTTGTGGGATTGGATTTCCAGCTGTAGGAATGGGATGCGTTTAATTCTCTGCCTTTTTTTGAGTGTTCAATCAGAGCAAAGTATTCAATACTTACTCATACCATTATTTTCTTTTAAAACTACTTTTGATATATGAAAATAAAATTTTGGGTCCTACAAATATATAATCTTTCATTTTAAATGTTTAAAATATAAAATTTTAATAATATGAGTTGAAAAATCTCAGGATTTTGATAGGATAAGAAAGATAACAAATAAAGGTTCCATATAAAAGCATGAAAAAAATATATATATATATATATATATATATATATATATATCATTTTATGATTATGATGTTTAAAATATGCTTTTTTATATATATAATAGTATGAGTTTGAATTTTTTTATTTGAATGGATGACAACATTTTTATTTTCTATCATATTATTAAATTGATATTTAAAAATAATTATAATATTTAAAATTATTAACTAAAAGAGTCTACATAAAATAAATTTTTTATAATTTAACAAATATTGTGATAATTATTACATATTTAAATATACTTATAATTTAATTACATTTATTATTGAAAATTTTAGTTAAAATATTTATAATTAAATTAAAAGTTGCAATTACAATAATTTTAAAAAATTTAAAAATAATTTTTTAATTTTCGCTTGATATTATTTTTTGCGTATTAATAATTTATTAAAATATGCTATTAAAACTAATATTCCTAGGTGAATTAGTTAATAGGAAAGGAGTGAACGTGGCACTTTTTATTAACAAAGTTTTTCTTTTTAATTATTAATCATAATTTTAAAAAATATAAAAATATTAATTAAATAAAGCTCCATATTTATGAGTTATGACCATTAAACCCTCCCCCAAAAAAAAAAAAAAAAAACCAGAAATCCTTACATCAAGCTGTAATGAAAAAGTTGGACTAAATTTTACCCTATTTGGAACCTTAAATTAATGACCTTTTTTCCTTGGATTTTAGAAGATTAAATTCTATTATTAGACCCTATATTTTGTGTAGATTATGAATTTAGTACGTATATTTTAATTTGGTCATTATACTTTTAAATTGGTCAATTATAGTTCGTATACATTTTGAATTTTGAATTTTAGTCTTGATCAAATGATAGCAGTTAAACCTGTTTGATTAAATTTTACTATTTGTCTTATATTATGTGTAAAGTTGTAGATTTAGTCTATATTCTTAGAGGTGTAGCCAAAAATCTTTTGAGGGCTAAATTTAAGTTACATATTTTTATAAGAGCTAAAATGTATTTTTACCATTTTATTAGCTTATAGCTAAAAGGATTAAATTGAAAAAAAAACTTGTCATTCTTTGAGGGGTTAAAGTACAATTTTATTATACATCACCTTAAAATTATATAAAACTTAAAAGGCTGAACATGTTTAGCTCTTCGCCCATATATGTTATCCAACTAAATCATTTTTAGTCATTATATTTTTAAATTTCAAATTTAAATCTTAAAATCTATAAACTTTTTTTTGCAACATGCAAAATAATAAACCGACATGACATTATAAATAATAATATATTTATCGTATTAAATTTTAAAAATAACAGAATTTAGATTATTGAATTTGATAGCTACCATTTGGTTCAGACCAAAATTTTAATCTCTAAAAACATAGGTATTAAAGTTGACCAAATTAAAATATAAGGACGGAAATGATAATTTACACATAGTTCATAGACTAATAGACGAATTCAACCATTTTAGACAAAACTAAAAAAAAAAAAATTATTAAGAAACATTGGGGCCCCCATTTCATGATATCACAGCGTCCACCCAAAATCATACATAAACCTTAAAGGCTTCAACAGTTTTCAAATTGCAGTGTCGGTGGTCTAATTTTTATAATCACAGTTTTAAATAATAAAAAGATGAAAACTTTAATCTAAAAACCTTAACAAAAAAGCCCGTCACCTTAACTTACTGTTTAATTTTTTCACAACCCTGTAAACCAAAAAAAATTATGAAAAAAAAGGTTTTAAAGATTCTAAATTTATCATTAGTCATGTCCAAAAATAAATTTACCTTTTTTTTTTTCATGCACAAGCATTGAAAGCTTTAAGCTTTTCTTTTCTTTTTTTAATCTATTGTTTGTTTTTTCTGAAAGGGACCCTTTATAAAGGACACAGTTTTCCATAATCAAAGCTATACAGGTGTCCAGAAAAATGAAAGAAAGTTAAGAGAGAAAAAGAAAAAAAGAACAGAAAAAGAAGAGAGAATTCATGTGATGTTGGGGGTGCTTTGATTTGAGCTTTTTATTGGTTGTTGAATAGATTTTGTTTGGGTTGCTTGTTTTAGTGGTGTTATCACTATCAAGCAAGCTATATCAACAAAGAATAAATCCAAAAAAAAAAAACTGAGGAAAAGTGATCATCTTGGAGATCTGGGTTTTTTTTCCAGCTTTAATGGAAAAATGATGAGGTTTCAGTATAAGCCTGTTAGAAGACAAGAAGCCATTGTTGGGTTGTTTGTGTTGCTTTTCCCAGTTCTTTTGCCTTGTTTTTCTGCTTCATTCAGCCATGCTTCCCCTTCAACATTCTTGGTACTTTCCTCTATACATATATATGTATATGTGTATATAGCTTAGTAGAATTTTCTTTTTTGTATGGAAAAATGGGTTCCTGGTTCTCAGTTTCTTCGTGGAAAATTTCATGGAAATGAGAAATACAAAGTTTGCAGTTCATTAAAAATGTAAAGTGAAGGGTTTGTTTTGAGTTTATTTTGCCGACAATGGTTCAAGTGTGTCTGGAAATTATATTGCTTTAATGAAAATTATGCCAAAACTAGAATTTTTTGTCTTGGTAGGTAAAATATTAGTTAATTTGCTTGAACTGGAAAAAAATTGAAAAATAATGGCCACCAATTCAACTTTTCTTCATTTCTTGTAAATTTTCTTTAGCCTTTGCAATTTTTTTCAGTTAAATTAAGCATCTTCTCCCACAAAATTCACAAATTTATATATATCTATATATGTGTGTATGTATATATATAAAAGTTAATAGTTTTACCAGCTCTTATGCAGAGTGAAAATGGTAGCATGTCGGCATAGATTCAAGTCTATCTCGCAATAATTGATGGAGTTTGTTGTGCCTACAATTTCCAGGTTCACAAAAATCCAGCCGCAATGAACAGAGCATAATTTGGCCCACACGGTCACAAACTGGCGTATTGCCGGTGCCGCTACTATATGTGCTTATACCTACCATGGACCTGCCTCAATCCCCCACTAATTTTTCAATTCAAGGTTGGCAATCCTGGGCCTTCAAATATCTTTCCTACAATTAGGCCTACTAGGATTTTCCAAAGTTTTTATTGTTCTGGTAAAATTTATTTTTACGAAGGTTTAGATTTACAGTGCAATACGTTTAGTTTATTTTAGGTATTTGTATTCCGTTTACATTTAAAATTTAATTTTTTAATTTTTAAATTTTAATATTTATGTTCAATTATCAAAATCATTATGGTGAATTCATTGATTTGACACATTGAAATATAATAAAAAAACACTCAATCGGTAACTATGTACATTGTACATGAACCCGCTTCAATTTGCTCGAACTTGCAATCTCTAAGAGTCTAGAATATCATCCGTGTCAATTGAGTTTAATAAGGGTTTTTATTGGTGTAGGGTGATTAGACATTGTTAATGAACTCGAATTTAATAAACGAATTTAAACCGTGCTAATATTTGGACTTGCATTTTTAAACCCAAAAGGTGGAAATATTAAATTTTTACCCAAAAAAGTAGAAAAACTAAATTCCAAAGATGTAAAGAGTACAATGATTTGAAGTATATTTCAACCTTTTGAAATATCTTTCCCCAAATTTATAGCTTTTGTATGTTTCAATTTACTCCAACTTTCAACCTCTAAAAGTCTAGAATTATTGGTGTGAATTGAATTAATAGAGAATTATTAGGGATTAAAATGTTAAATGTATTCAATTAGCCTAAAATTATTATAGCAAAACAATTAATGGGTTTAGTTCTAAACTCTAATAATAGAGGATAGGAATTGAGTGTAAACTAGGCTAGGTGACTAGTTTTAGCAAACTCTCTTTAGATTTGCATATATAATATTTTTTCCAATATCATCCTTTCTATTTCTGTAAACAAATAAACATCAATTGTTGGCTGAATTTGGTTGTTTTACTATTATTATTATTATTATTATTATTATTATTATTATTATTATAAACAAAAGAAGAAGAAGATGAAACAAATGATTAAACCTTAAATTCAGTTGTTTTATATATAAATAAGTGTATTAACTTATGAAATTTAAATTTCATGTGATGACACGATGATTAAAAATATTTAACATTTTAAGTGTAACTTAAATTTGTGCTAGCTACGTTTATTGTTTAAGCCTGTAATTTATCAAAAAAATATGAAATTTAATAACTGGATCCATATATGTAAAACTTGTCAAAATTTGATAAATTCCCCTCAAAAACTAAAAGGCAAATGAAGTTGAATTGTTTTTTATTTTTTTATTTTATGGAAATCCTTTTTCATAGTGCTATTGAAATCTTATCCTTTTGTCCTTTTCCTATTATACTACCCATTAATGCATTATTCAATGCTTTTAACAATTTTGAGATATTAAAATGTGGGATTTTCTTTTTAGATTTATTATGATATTGGACTAAAACTTGAATGGATTCAAGTCAGATGAATCCGTTTCCATTGACCTCGTAGATCTGAGTTCAAAAAAATTAAATATTTATATTTTTGTTTAAAATCACGTATGAAATTATATAAATACGTGTTAAGTTTAAGGTAAAATACGTGTTAATGTACATGAAATTTACCTAGACGTCAAATCAATGAACATTATCTATATCGTATAAATATGTAAATACCACCATCCAAGAGAGATAAAGAAAAATACTCTAATAAGATTAAAATGATATAAATTAAGAAATTACAGATTCATAAAGAAAATAATTGTATTTTATTTATGTAAAATAAATATATAAAATTGAGATTAAAGATGAAGAAAAGGAAAATGTAAATGAAAGAAATTAAGCACAAATTTGGTTTGGTGAAGTGGAATATAAATTGGGGCACATAAGAAGGAAACAGAATAGCTTGACCTTGCTAAGAAGTCATGTTGTTGTGGGATTGGATTTCCAGCTGTAGGAATGGGATGCGTTTAATTCTCTGCCTTTTTTTGAGTGTTCAATCAAAGCAAAGTATTCAATACTTACTCATACCATTATTTTCTTTTAAAACTACTTTTGATATATGAAAATAAAATTTTGGGTCCTACAAATATATAATCTTTCATTTTAAATGTTTAAAATATAAAATTTTAATAATATGAGTTGAAAAATCTCAGGATTTTGATAGGATAAGAAAGATAACAAATAAAGGTTCCATATAAAAGCATGAAAAAGAATATATATATATATATATATATATAATATCATTTTATGATTATGATGTTTAAAATATGCTTTTTTATATATATAATAGTATGAGTTTGAATTTTTTATTTGAATGGATGACAACATTTTTATTTTCTATCATATTATTAAATTGATATTTAAAAATAATTATAATATTTAAAATTATTAACTAAAAGAGTCTACATAAAATAAAATTTGTTATAATTTAACAAATATTGTGATAATTATTACATATTTAAATATACTTATAATTTAATTACATTTATTATTGAAAAATTTTAGTTAAAATATTTATAATTAAATTAAAAGTTGCAATTACAATAATTTTAAAAAATTTAAAAATAATTTTTTAATTTTCGCTTGATATTATTTTTGCGTATTAATAATTTATTAAAATATGCTATTAAAACTAATATTCCTAGATGAATTAGTTAATAGGAAAGGGTGAATGTGGCACTTTTTATCAACAAAGTTTTTCTTTTTAATTATTAATCATAATTTTAAAAAAATATAAAAATATTAATTAAATAAAGCTCCATATTTATGAGTTATGACCATTAAACCCTCCCCCAAAAAAAAAAAAAAAAACCAGAAATCCTTACATCAAGCTGTAATGAAAAGTTGGACTAAATTTTACCCTATTTGGAACCTTAAATTAATGACCTTTTTTCCTTGGATTTTAGAAGATTAAATTCTATTATTAGACCCTATATTTTGTGTAGATTATGAATTTAGTACGTATATTTTAATTTGGTCATTATACTTTTTAAATTGGTCAATTATAGTTCAGTATACATTTTGAATTTTGAATTTTAGTCTTGATCAAATGAAAGCAGTTAAACCTGTTTGATTAAATTTTACTATTTGTCTTGTATTATGTGTAAAGTTGTAGATTTAGTCTATATTCTTAGAGGTGTAGCCAAAAATCTTTTGAGGGCTAAATTTAAGTTACATATTTTATAAGAGCTAAAATGTATTTTTACCATTTTATTAGCTTATAGCTAAAAGGATTAAATTGAAAAAAAACTTGTCATTCTTTGAGGGGTTAAAGTATAATTTTATTATACATTACCTTAAAATTATATAAAACTTAAAAGGCTGAACATGTTTAGCTCTTCGCCCATATATGTTATCCAACTAAATCATTTTTAGTCATTATATTTTTAAATTTCAAATTTAAATCTTAAAATCTATAAACTTTTTTTTGCAACATGCAAAAATAATAAACCGACATGATATTATAAATAATAATATATTTATCGTATTAAATTTTAAAAATAACAGAATTTAGATTATTGAATTTGATAGCTACCATTTGGTTCAGACCAAAATTTTAATCTCTAAAACATAGGTATTAAAGTTGACCAAATTAAAATATAAGGACTAAAATGATAATTTACACATAGTTCATAGACTAATAGACGAATTCAACCATTTTAGACAAAACTAAAAAAATAAAATTATTAAGAAACATTGGGGCCCCCATTTCATGATATCACAGCGTCCACCCAAAATCATACATAAACCTTAAAGGCTTCAACAGTTTTCAAATTGCAGTGTCGGTGGTCTAATTTTTATAATCACAGTTTTAAATAATAAAAAGATGAAAACTTTAATCTAAAAACCTTAACACAAAAAGCCCGTTTCCTTAACTTACTGTTTAATTTTTTCACAACCCTGTAAACCAAAAAAATTATGAAAAAAAAGGTTTTAAAGATTCTAAATTTATCATTAGTCATGTCCAAAAAAAAATTTACCTTTTTTTTTTCATGCACAAGCATAGAAAGCTTTAAGCTTTTCTTTTCTTTTTTTAATCTATTGTTTGTTTTTTCTGAAAGGGACCCTTTATAAAGGACACAGTTTTCCATAATCAAAGCTATACAGGTGTCCAGAAAAATGAAAGAAAGTTAAGAGAGAAAAAGAAAAAAAGAACAGAAAAAGAAGAGAGAATTCATGTGATGTTGGGGGTGCTTTGATTTGAGCTTTTTATTGGTTGTTGAATAGATTTTGTTTGGGTTGCTTGTTTTAGTGGTGTTATCATTATCAAGCAAGCTATATCAACAAAGAATAAATCCAAAAAAAAAAAAAAAACTGAGGGAAAGTGATCATCTTGGAGATCTGGGTTTTTTTTTTTTCCAGCTTTTAATGGAAAAAATGATGAGGTTTCAGTATAAGCCTGTTAGAAGACAAGAAGCCATTGTTGGGTTGTTTGTGTTGCTTTTCCCAGTTCTTTTGCCTTGTTTTTCTGCTTCATTCAGCCATGCTTCCCCTTCAACATTCTTGGTACTTTCCTCTATACATATATATGTATATGTGTATATAGCTTAGTAGAATTTTCTTTTTTGTATGGAAAAATGGGTTCCTGGTTCTCAGTTTCTTCGTGGAAAATTTCATGGAAATGAGAAATACAAAGTTTGCAGTTCATTAAAATGTAAAGTTAAGGGTTTGTTTTGAGTTTATTTTGCCGACAATGGTTCAAGTGTGTCTGGAAATTATATTGCTTTAATGAAAATTATGCCAAAACTAGAATTTTTTGTTGCTTTAATGAAAATTATGCCAAAACTAGAATTTTTTTTGTCTTGGTAGGTAAAATATTAGTTAATTTGCTTGAACTGGAAAAAAATTGAAAATAATGGCCACCAATTCAACTTTTCTTCATTTCTTGTAAATTTTTCTTTAGCCTTTGCAATTTTTTTTCAGTTAAATTAAGCATCTTCTCCCACAAAATTCACAAATTTATATATATCTATATATGTGTGTATGTGTATATATATAGAAGTTAATAGTTTTACCAGCTCTTATGCAGAGTTCTCCCATTAGTTTATTGATAATATAGTGATAGTGTTCGTAATTTTCTCTTTGGGGAGGAAATGGAAGTTCAAATTTATCTGGTTTGTTGAATTATTGCTTTGGCTATGAAAGGAAATTAATTGATTGTGCTGCCCTTTGATGTTTGTTGCAGGAGTGGAATGTTCCGAAACCTCGACATTTACGGTTACTCACGAGTGCCTTACAACGTGAAAGTGTGAGTATGTTCGCGTGCCTGCGTATATGCATATGTTGTGATTTTCCTTTTACGACTGTATGTTGACTGGTGATTTTGATGTTTGATTTACTTTTGTGTTTGTATTCAGTCTGATGGAGAACCGACTGATCTTTGGGCTCCTTTGGCTGACCAAGGGTGGAGACCATGTCTTGGTGGATCCGTAAACGCCCCACGTGAGTGACAAACGATGAGATTTTCGAGTTTTGGTTTGTTTTTTATTGTTGGTATTCCTGTGTTACGAGACTTGAGTTTGCGGTGTTAATGATACTTACATTTTCTTGGATTTTTGGTCTTTGATTACTTTGAGCAGTGTTGCCCCAGAAATCTGAAGGATATCTTCAGGTCTTTCTTGATGGAGGACTTAACCAGCAAAGAATGGGGGTAGGTCCTCATTTCAAGTACTTTACAATTATGAAACATTCGATGATTCTAGTTTTACTAAACATTTCCTTTTTGTTTCTAGATATGTGATGCGGTTGCCGTTGCCAAAATATTGAATGCAACACTTGTGATCCCGTATCTCGAAGTAAATCCGGTTTGGCAAGATTCAAGGTACTTTTCTATGGAAGGGAATCATCCTTTCAAGTTCTTATTCTAAGTGGACATTTTCTAGTTTTCGCCCCGGTTTAAGTAAAATATTTTCCCTGCAGCTCATTCATGGATATATTTGATGTGGATCACTTTATTAATGTATTGAAGGATGACATATCGATTGTCAAAGAACTACCTGATGATTTCTCTTGGAGCACAAGAGAGTATTATGCCACCGCTATTCGACCAACTCGAATTAAACGAGCACCTGTTCATGCATCTGCAAACTGGTACCTCGAGAATGTCTTGCCTGTACTTCAGAGGTTAGTTAGCAACTCGAACCATTTGATTCGAACAGACATTTTAGTCGCTTTCGACAGTTTCTGGACATATCGTAGTTCTCCCTCATGTTCTGTTTTTTTAACAGCAATGGGATTGCTGCAATTTCTCCGTTTTCTCACCGTTTGTCTTTCAACAACTTGCCGAGTGAAATCCAGAAGCTACGTTGTAAAGTCAACTTTAAAGCACTTGTTTTTGTTCCGCACATTCGAGCACTTGGAGATGCCCTTGTGCATCGCCTAAGGTATCCTCCTACTGAAAGTCTACCACTTATTACCGATGATCTCACTGGGACCACTGATCGAAATGTCAAACAAATGCCACAGAAATTTGTAGTGGTACACCTTCGGTTTGATAAGGTATATATCCTGCTTATACCATAGATTAAGGTCCTTGTATTTTAACTATGACATTGTTTATCTATATAGGATTTAGTTTGAATGATCGTTGTTTTAATGCAGGATATGGCAGCTCATTCGGCCTGTGATTTCGGTGGGGGTAAAGCTGAAAAATTGGCTTTGGCCAAGTACCGACAAAGGATTTGGGGTGGGAGGGTTCTCAATTCTCAGTTTACCGATGAAGAGTTGAGAAGTCAAGGTCGTTGTCCGTTGACTCCTGAAGAAATTGGACTGTTGCTAGCAGCTTTGGGTTTTGATAATAGTACCCGTCTTTATCTTGCTTCCCACAAGGTCATTTGTCTTAAGAATTTTGGTTTTGCAAACTTTTCCAAATATATTGTTTCTCGACGATGTATTCATCGCCGTATATTTCAGGTATATGGCGGGGAAGCTAGGATTTCCACCTTACGAGAGCTATTCCCGAAGATGGAAAACAAAAAGAGCCTTGCCTCTTCAGAGGAAAGGGTCCTTATAAAAGGAAAAGCTTCGTTATTAGCAGCAGTTGATTACTATGTTGGTATGCATAGTGATATCTTTGTCTCGGCCTCTCCTGGGAATATGCACAATGCGTTGGTGAGTATTACCGGTTTTAGTGCAGTCTACATGATAGTATATCTAAACCCGGACATACTTATAATATATGGTTCCAATGATACAAACAGGTCGGACACCGAACTTTCGAGAACATGAAGACCATAAGACCAAACATGCCATTGTTAGGGCAACTCTTCCTTAACAAAAACATTACTTGGTCGGAATTCCGTCAAGCAGCGGTGGAAGGTCATCAAAACAGACAAGGTCAACTCCGGTTAAGGAAACCGAAACAATCCATATATACATATCCAGCTCCGGATTGTATGTGCCAAGCTTAAATCCCTAAACCTCATTTTATAGGTATGCCAAGTTTACGCTTACTATATTTTATTGATTTCATTACTGCAACTATTAATTGTGGCTTTGTATTATTGGTATCATAAATAAGAAGCAATCCCATTTCTCTCATCAATAAAAAGTATAACATCCTACTGTTCTTAGTCGGTATCGTGTAGCGTATCGAGTCAACTGTGGTATCGAGAATGGTGTTGTTTAGCATTAAACTTTTGTGGATTGTATTGAGTATGGACCGCAGAGTGGGGGTATGCAACGTATAAATCATCTCAGTTTTGTTCGTTGCATAGGTCTGCCGGTGAAGCTGTCTGTACAACTCATTTTCGTGTCGATTATTACGAGAAACATTGATGTATTGTGGAAGAGATTTTGAGTGTTTACTTTGTAGTTTGCGACATTATATTTGATTTCTTTTTTTGATATAGAAGTAATTGAGTGTAAATCTAAAGATGGCCTTGTTGTCATACAATGGAACAAATCGTGCATTCTGAAGAAAGGAAGTTTGTTGGGTGTAAATGAAGTACTTGTACTTGCAGGTTACTTGAATTCAATGGTAAAAAACATCATCATCCATCCAAGCTTTTACTGAATCCAATTCAGAATTATTGGGTACCAAGCGATTCGTTTCGAAGTAGATCATTATCTGGATTTTGGATCCCTAAATTTATCCAAGATTTTGAATATGTTTAATCAAGACTGAATTATGTATTATTATCGGTTGGATATTTAAAATTTCTAATCATTTTTCGAATATCAAAATAAAAAATCAATAATTATAAGATGGATTTGATATCCGAATTCCAAATGAAAAATAATCTTAAAATATATTTCTGAATATTTGCATCCCCAGAACATCCAAATTTGCAATCCTGACTACCGTGGATCAGTTGGACCCTAAAATTTAAGCCAGATTCAATTTGGCTCTTAAATTTTGAATTTGATTCGAAAAAATTAATTCAATAAATACAGAATCAATCTCAAACAAATTAATTCAATAAATACGGCATCAAGTTCAAACAACTTGACTTATAATTCAAACTAATTCAAGCTTAATATTCAATAAATACGGAATCAAGCTCAAACAGCTTGACCTATAGTTTAAACTAATTCAAGCTTAATAATGCTCAACTTGAGCGATTTGCAAACCTTATTAAATTTTTCATATTTTTATATTATTAAATTACATTGTTCCAAAACTTAATTATCATCGAACCTAGCTTAAACTTGAATTGGAATACATCTTAAGCCGAACCCGAACTTAAAAATAAATAATCAATCAAACTTGAATTAATTATCGACTCTTTCAAGCTCGGCTCGAGTTGATTACACCTCAGGCTGCCCAATTTAACAATTCTAATCATATTATATGCATTAAGTTACATAAATTTTTACATAAATAACTTGGAACAAATGACATTTAACCATAGCTTTCAAGATGAAACATGCTACATTTTAATACATTGTAATAATAAAAGAGTGAAGATATACATGTATGGGGGCAGCCTAATGAAAGAAAGCCTCAGTGGAAGTGTCAAGTGTCCATTAAATGCAAGTTGTGAGCTCTGGTGATTAGTGGTTAGCTTTCAATATATCACTGATCATCGGGGTTACCAGATGTGGGCCGGATCTGACCGCCTTTCTTGTCTTCAGCACTTGATCCAGTTCCATTTCGGCTTGTGGAAGCCAACTCTTTTGCTTCTGAAGCGTGCGGAGTCATCTCTTCATCGATAGGTAGTGTTCTCTTCGAGCCCTCTAATGCAACACCGAGAACTATGTTTTCCTCTAAGGCAGAGACTGGCAACTTCTCGCCTTCCGGTTTTGATTGAAACGGTTCTCGTAATCCACCTGCTTTGTCAATCCCACTTTCCGTTGTGGAAACAGAAGGCCTAGCAACTTTCTGTTGCTTGTCGGAAACTCTTTTGTTATCCAGAACCTTTTGGTCGGGACTAGATGTTTCTGCAGCATTAGAACTCGTCTTTTGGGTTGATTTTGATGGTGGTTTAACTTTATCATCTGTCTTGGGATGTGCTGTTGATTCAAAAGAAGCATTAGAGGCTTTGGTTTCAGAATTTGGGCTTTCTACAACCTTGGCATCTGCTTTGGATTTGGAATCAGGCTTTGGTGTTGCTCCGGCCCTGCTGTCTGCAGCAGGCCGTACTGTGGTTTTACTGTCCTGTTCTCCGGCTGCTTGTGCAGACCGGCCTTTTGTTCTATCCTCACCATTGATCTTGTAAGCGGGTTCGATCAGTAACAGAGGCCTGTTAGATGACACTCCACCATGGTTATAGATTGAGTCTGCAAATGGTACATTTTCCAATTCGGAATCACCAACTGCTTTCTGTACGGTTCGAATTGGTGTGGCAAGTCGGGCACGGTGATGGCTGATGACTCTAAGGAGATCTAAAAGTATAGCTTCCTGCATCATCGACCATAAAATCTAGTTACACATCCAGTATCAAACTTAATGGAAATCACTTTCACAAACAGGGAATATAACATAAGTTCATTCTACCAAGTTACAAGTAACTTTTCTTAGCATGCTTTACTACAGTTTGTCGCTTCATTTTCCAAGTTACAAGTAACTTTTCTTAGCACGCTTTACTACAGTTTGTCATTTATGCACTAAACACCCTGAAATCGACTTGCAGAGGTCACATTCATCATTGAAAGGCATAAATCTAAATAGAGATATCCTCTTACCTTGACACATAGGTATTCTTCAAGATGGGAAGTCTTCACAAAACAGGACACCAATATCTGTCAAACAAGAAAGGAGGAAAAATAAATTGGAAAAAAAAATAGGATGAGGCAAATTCTTTTACTGTTCCTTCTTGTCATTGCTTATAGAAAATCTATCAAAGATATGACTGAAAAACAACGCAAGTAGTCATACGAAGAAGAATGATTTCATAAGAAGGTCAGACGTTGAACACGAACCAAAAGAGCCTGATTTTCAGGGCTGACATTCTCCAGAAATACTCTTCTGTGCAATCTCTGCTGCTCAACCTGAGGATTCTTAGCCAATACCTTGCGCATGTCGGCAACAATATTCTGCACAAACAAAAGGGATCCAAAAGGAATTTTAAAAATTTGAAAATGACAATTTAATTATGCAAATCTGAAATAGAGCTTTTGACAGTTTTGGAGAACTCCTTACATTAATCTTATGGACATCCAAGTGACTGATGGCCAGGTGAGTTTTAATGCGCCAATGAGTTTTCTGACTCAGATTTCTCACAACATTTACTGTAAATTTGTGGTTTGGAATGTGAACTGCTTCACGATCCTCCCCTCTTATTATTGTTGGTGACCACCAACCAACATGCTGTATATGTAAAAAAATCAAGACCCATATAAGAAAACCCGCCGATGAAGAAAGTAGTTGTCCCAGTTTACTAAGGGAATCACATCATTAGAAATCATTTGAAGTCTAATACAAACACAGCTCCGCCTTTTACTCTAAAACAGAGACAGGGCTCAAATACAAACCTCAACAGTACCAGAAACTTCATATCCCTCTATCTTTGTTTGAATCCATTCATTCACGACAAAAGGTCGAGTCGCATGAATCATTGCACTTGAGAGAAAATTTGTGAATATCTACAACAAATAACAAACTGTCAAACTCTGAGAAAGTGCATACGCAGTTTCAGATAAAAAAGGGTTCAAGAAAAGTCCAGATAGAACAAGAAAAGTTAAGAATTTCATTTAGGAGAAATAAGCATCAACTTTATGTTCCCTTAGGGTTTCTTCTAGGGTTCCCTTCTTATTAAGAGATCAAAATTTCCAGTGTCCCAACTCATTCAAGGATGCTATTGATGCATGATCAGCTTATATTACCTTTTGATTGTATGAAGCAATTGTTAACTGTAGTTGTGAACTGTTATATTTATCTTCTTCCTCCTATACCTGTTTCTAGCATTTTCAGATTTACAACCAGCCCTAGATCAGTCTCTCAAATCTATCAAACCTTAACCAAAGTCAACACCAAAGAAACCTCCATAATCACATGTTTTTGCCTATAACATAACAAGATTTTCAAAAATTCATAGAACCCTATATATATGTCCTATATCATCGATATATTCTTGATGAACTGCAACTTTTTTTTTGGCCAGAAATAACTGCAGTTAACATGAAGTATTTTTACTTAGAGAAAGCATCGTCCACTGCCACCAAGTAAACCAGTATGCAAATGATCTTTAGGTGTACCTCACGGCCAGCAAGAGTCAGCAAAACTGTCCCTAGACCTCCAGCAGTGAGCCACCTCTGAGTAGAGAAGCCCAACAACTCCATGAACAATGACACAGCAGCAACCCAAACTGCAGAATATAGAGCTTTCCCTGCAAACTGGAAACCCATCTGCCAGAAACACAAGGTAAGTTTAAGAATTAGTAAAAAGGATCACAACTGCAAATCTGGCTGTTTGAATAACAACAAGAAAAGCATGTAAATGAAATTTAATGAAAGAGAACCAATCACTGATTTGTGTTACAGGTCTCTCAGCCTCTTTCATTAGAGTGACAATTCATAAATAGCATTGCTTTACGATAGAGCAATCAAACCAACATTTCTCGTATCGCTGATCTCACTAGTCTCCATGAAGAATTTCTGCGTTTGTTGAATCGTGCTGCATAAAAGTATTTTAACCATGTTTAGTACCATGGAAACAACAGTCATGGAGCATAACAATGAGGAAAAATTATTAACATAAAGAAATCAGTTTCAGAAGAAAAATGTACTGAAATATTATAAATACAATACATTTCCTGTTCATACTAGCCATAGATATGTGCTACATGTCTTCTAGCTTCTAAGAAATTATTACGCTTTTCATTAGATTATTTTGGATACCACAATTAAAGTGAACAAGCTGGGACCAGATTTCAGTAATAAAATTGCTGATAAGCTCACCAGCAACAATGCAATGCTAGCCTGTTTATACATCATATTATAAGCCAGTGAACATCCTCATCAAGCATTTTATTTAGGAAATAAAGAGGAGAATGTATGCTTACCTTGATAAGCAATATGCAAAGGCCAGCACAGTCGACAATGATTGTACAAAATTCAAAAGCCGTTGCTTAACCAATTGGCTAGCTTCTGTAGGGAGAACCAATGGATCCAGTGTTCTGCAAGAATTTCAGCAATAACATGCATGCAAATTGAACAGTTGGAGACTAGATTTTGCATTTTATAACAGAAAAATATAGAGATCCTTTTGCACTTAAACGAGACATGATTTTGACACCTGCATATGAGGATTGCACCAGTCCACAGCAGCAAAGGTTGAATATAAGAAGTTGTAACGTAATGGGTTGTGCTCTTCTTCCAGCTATTATCACTCCTCTGCAGGTACTCATAAAACATTAGTTAATGCATTGATCCAACTCACATGTATTGAACCATGGTAAATAACAGAATAGAGAGGAACCTAGAGATGTGAACTTACATGAAGAAGTAAGCTTCTACTATGTTGCATAAGTGGCACAACACCACATATGGCAAAAATAATAATGCCAACTGCTGGAGCCAACTTAAATACAAGAGGACTATCTTGTAAAATATTATATGACCTGCATGATACAAAGGGCTTAATCTTAAATGCATAAAAATCATACAGTTAATAAAAATAGAGACAACACCCAAAAGCAGCAGTACTGTTTTAAGGACAATATGTTCCTAATATGAACATGAGGCCCCAGGAAAATTAAATAAATTAGCTAAAGAAGAAAAACATAAAATACTCTTAGCTAATAGTTTGAGACACATGTCAGAACTTAAACCCAAATAAAAATTAATACTATGTATGCTGAACTAATAAGAGAACAAATTTATCTGTACGGAAAAGATAACCACTCTAACAATCATGAAGTTCAGTATAACAAATATGGCAAGCAGATCACCAAAGAAGGGAAAAAAGAACCTTGTCAATGCAATAGAGGCAGCTTTTACCACAGGAAGTTCAAATACTTTGCCTGGTACTTGAAAAGCATGACACCTAAAGGCATTGTTTCTGTATGGAACTGAATGTATTGGCCTGTACAAATTGTTGGAGAGCCGAATTCTCCAAGAATCTTGCTGCTGGAACTATGGCAAGAAAGATAAAATGAAGAATAAAGATTCCTCGAACATCATAAAGAACATTAAATTGTTGCTAATGCTATTAAATTGAAAGAATTAACTCCAGGCCACCTTCTGAAGGGCCACAAAGCAGTTCATAGCTCAGTAGTCATACAATTGCAAATCACTAATATAGACAAAGCAAAAGATTTCAGCTTATTAGAGTCTATAGGGATGAGTAATATTTACATGAAAATTTAAAAGAACATAAATCTAGCCTTTAGGTCCAGGGTATTCTGGGGACATGGTACAATACTGCAACAATAAATGTTGAGTGATTGGGAGATTGAAAATAGATCTATATTATCTGTTATTATGGATGAAAAATAGCATACAAACAACACTTCGTGAGACAGTTTCTGTGCAGTTTAAGACAATGATATTGACAAGAAAAAGCTATCATGATGTCCATGTGCAAAAGTAATGCATTCAAAATAAACTTGGCTTAATCAAATTCCAGACAAACCACAAATAGGAAGACAATAATGCTAAGAAAATTAAAGCAAAAAACCCTGGCATGATATTGTAAATAAGCATGCACTTATCAAGGTGATATGGTTTTTTAGTTTGGACTATCCAATGTCCATACATAATCACAGTTAAGTAATACCAGAGAAAGGTTAAAGTATACTCCAAATTCCTGCACTCTTCACAAAATTGAAATTTAATCCCTCTACTTTTATTTCCAAGAATTTAGTCTCTATACTTTCATATTTCAAAATTTAGGTCCAACTGTTAATTAGATTAAAATTTTTCTGTTAAATTCGCTGGTGTATCATTTTGAAATTAAAAAAAATACTCAATAGCCATGTAAAAAGAGATGACGGGTAACAAACCAGGGCTAAATTCTTTGAAATAAAAGTAGGAGACTAAATTCTAAATATATGAAAAGTAAAAGGACTTGAAGCATATTTTAACAGTAGAGAAATACTATCTTAAACAAAGAAGATGCCTTAGAACTTGAAGTTATACCGAAGTGCAAGATGAGAGGGTGTCGCTCAATAAATTCAACCGCTGCCTTCCCAATACACCCTGGAAAAAGAAAAAGTGAGAAAAACACCAATATATAGAACAAAATGCCAAATAGAAAACAAAATCTTCTCTTAGAAGTGAAGGAACAAATCGTGTACCTTAAACTTTTTATTACATCCCTGGTTCCTGCAAAGTCCCAAATCATGGGACAATTGCAAAGAACCAGAAAGATACATTGTGGGAGTGAAGTCAATAGCTTGCAGGGCGTCACTAGTAGCATAAGATCATACTTTATTCCAACAACAGCTAATCTTAAAACTCAAAATTGGATATTAATAAAGCGAAACACTTATCCAAAATCCCAAAACTAAAGAAACCTGCCAGAGAAAAAAGAATTAAAAATTTGACACCGCAACAGAAAAGATAAGAACATAACTAATAACAACAACAAAATTTGGCCTGAAAGGCTGAAACCTAGAAAGAGTTTTATTTCGAAATTTTTCAAGTTTCCAAAATTATGAGAATCCGATATTACATACAATCAAGCAAAAAAGGGTTCAACAGTAAAACTTATTCCGATGAAAATAAACCAATAAATAATTAAGAAAAACCAAATTTCTAATCACAGGCAAAGCATCGTAGCCGCCGAATTAACACGATTTTCTTTTTGAGAAAAAATTTCTAAAAAAAAAAAAGATTCCAAGTGGAGAATTGAAACGAACATAAATCGAAAGGCTATGGAAATTGAAATGATACATACCTTGAAGAAAAGAAACTACGACGGAACGGAGAATTTCAGGCCTCGAAAAAACAGAAAAACAAAAAAGCTGTTCACAGAAATTTCTAGACTGGAAAATAATTTGCACGCGCCGAATTTTATTATTATATTGTTATTTTTATGGAAGTGGTTAATATTTATCCACGTGGATTGCCAAGCGGGCTTCTGTGGCGGCTCGTTAGTTTTCCACCTCTTTTGGAGAAGAGATAAAATCAATCAATCAATCATTGTATTTTTTTTAGTTTTAAAATTTTACGCAACGTTTGGGAATCAAAACGGCGGTGGAAGGTTGCGTTTTGGTAATTTCAAGCGATCGACAAGGTCTAATTCTTCCCTAAGTCTCTATATTTTTAAGACATTTGAACTTTAATCCTTCTACTTTTGGCTTCAAGAATTTAATATTTCTACTTGTTTGATTTAAAAAATTAATATCCAATTATTTGTTAAATTTAAATATGTGACATTTTAATGATTTAAAATTGCTGAGGATAATTTATTGATTATTTTATAATAGTTCAGTTGGTTTATTAATGATATGTATTAATATGATTTATTGATAGTATGTATGTACATTAAATAAAAATTTTAACTTAATGATTTTATATTTAAAATGTTATTAACAGGGCTCTAATTCTTAAATAAGATAAGTGGAAGACAAAATTTCTGAAGTTAAAAGTAGAGGAACAGAACTTTAAAAATTCGAAGAGTGTAGGGATTGAAGACACTATTAAACCAATGGAGGAACATGCGAAAATTTATTCCAAGATTCTTAAAATGCCGGAGTTTTAGGGGTAAAGCAATTTTAGTCCCTAGATTTGATAAATTTTCCCAATTTGATACTTGAAATTTTTTGTCCACATTAATTTTGGAATGTGACAACTTTTTCTAATTTCCAATTTGATCTTGAGTTTGCGTTTTGTTAAGGTGTGATTATGTGACTTTTTGAAAATAAATTTTAAATAAATTTATAGGTGATGACAAGGCATGAAATTCAAGCTCAGAGATCAAATTGAAAAATTTTGCCCAAGTTTCGGAAGGACCAAGGTGGGCAAAATCATCAAGTCTCAGAGGAATTTCAGAATTATTGCTAAAAACCTGAATCATATGTGGTAAATTGTTAGTCTTGTACAAATGCTATAATAATTCATGCATGAATCTGTCACAATTGGATTGTTCCAGAAAACATAGTGAATAGGAAGAAATGGAAAAGAAAACCAATACCTTCTTACTTAAGCTGCAGTTAGTTGAGCTGTGTTAATGGTGATCTTTCTTCAATAACCAAATGTTGTTTATTGGTTGCTGGAGAAAAAAAGAAGACTATTCTTGTTCTCTTTTAGAGAATCAAAGAGTTCGTCACTGTCAAGTGAATGCACTATCCTTCCCAAGAATCTCACCATTTCTGCATCTTCAGCGGAGAACTTGCTGATCCTATCGCATAGACCCTCAATGAATCCAAATAAAATTTCCCTATCCGTTGTCAACTTCATGATGTCTTCAAGCAAATTTATCTTTTCACTCTTAAGCTCATCAATCAAAGCAATCAAGTTCTTCATTTCCAGTTGCTTTGCTTCCATTTCATCTTCAACAATCAATGCTAGCTGTTTTGAATCAGACAGGAACTTTTCTTGTGATAGCAGTTTCTCCTGTATATTCTGATTTGCAGAGCTAACTGCTTCTACTTCTCTTGTTTTGTGCTCTTCTTCTTCTAGTGAAGGAAGAAGACAAGTCTTGTTCGCTTTTAGTGAGTCAAAAAGTTCATCACTGCCTTTAAAATCTGAATGGTTATTGTCAAAAGCCTGCACTATCCTTTCCAAGAATCCCATTAGCTGTGCTTCTTCCCTGAAGAACTCAGTGATCCTGTCACCTATGCCCCCAATGAATCCAATCAAAATTTCCCTACCCATTGACAACTTCATGATATCTTCAACCAAATTCGTCTTTTCACTCTTGAGATCATTAACCAAATCCTCTGATTTTCTCAGCCCTGCCTCCATCTGATCAATTAAATTCTTCATTTCTATATTCTTTGCTTTAAGTTCAGCTTCAACAGTCAATACTAGCTTGTTAGAACCAGAGAGGGACTTTTCTTGCAGTAACAGTTTCTCCTGGATACTGGGAATGTCATCCTCCAACTCCTCAATCATTAATCTTGTCTCTTCAATTTCTAGCTCTGAGGAAAAGGAATTCAATGAGCTATTAAAATCTTCTTCCATTAACGATTCCTTGGTGCCCAATAAATGTCTCTGAGTTGCAACTTCGTTTTCCCTTTGCAAATTCAAGCAGTCTAATCGTAACTTTGCGTCCTGGAATTTAGAAAAAATATTTCCTAACCGCATTTTGAGCTCTGAAATTTCAGCTTCCAGGTACTTTCTTCGAGTTTCTTCATGAGCCAAAACTAGGTTGCACATTTTCAAACGGTTTTCAAGGTCTCCCGTAATCCAGATCTGAGAATCCAATCTTGTTTTCAGCAAAGAAACCTCATCAAGCAATGCAGATTTTTCTTGCTTCCACTCATGCTTACTCACCTTGAACTGGTCTAAAAGCTTTTCATGAGCTTCTTCTAGGCATTTGAACTGTTCCTTCTTCCATTTTAACTCATCTTCAACCTTCCTCCTGCCTTTTTCTACCTCATCCAACAAATCATCTCTTTCTCTCATCTCCTTCGTGTTTTCGGCCTTTTTCTTTGCTTCCAAACACTTATTCTGTGACACCGAGAGGTGAGCTTTTATACCTTTGATCTCTGCCCTTAGCACATTAATTGTCTTCTCTAGATTTACATTCTTCTCATTTGCTTCATCTAAAGCCAATACCATCAGTCCATTTTCCTGCTCCCTTTTCTGATTCTTCTCATCGCGCTCAACTCTTAGCTTATCATTTGCACCATTCAAATGCTTGACAATCATTTCTTTGTCATACAGACTGTGTTTAAGAACTTCATTCGCTCGCTTCGCCACCGAGATTTCTTCTTCTTTTTCGAGAGTTCGTTCCGTCTGCTTCTCAATTTTTGAACTCGCTTCTTGGATATTTGTTAACAGCTCATTCTGGATTTTCTTCAAATGTTCACATAACTCGGATTTGCTTTTCAAATCTGCCTTTAGCTTCTCGTTCTCAACTTTTACTTCATCTAACTCTTCGTAGATCGTCTCCATTGCCATATTTTTTTCTGAAAATATGGTCCAAATCACATCAGTTTTGTAAAAAAACACAAATCTTTTAGCATTAAATAACTAAATTCCAAAAGGCACATAATACAAAATTAAGAAAAATTTTCTTAAATTTGCAATGCAAAAATTAGTGATTAACCGCAAACAGTCAAAAAAAACATGACTAAATATCAGTTTTCTCAGAAAACAAACAGTAAAATAACGAGAAGGAGAAGAAAGATACAGAAAAGTACCTGATTTTGTGCTTATAGATTCACCATCGGAAGATTATGAAAGGAAGAGAACAAAAATAGAAAAACGAGAGGGTTCGCCAAAAAAAAAGGCCGTTAAGAGAGAGCAGAGCCGGGTAGTGGGAATTTTCAAAAAATTATGCAGGAGATTTGACGGCGTTAGCATGGACTCGTTTTCCGTTTTATCCCTTTCCTTTGGGATGGGGTCCCAACGGAAAATTTCTAATGAGAGTTGCCGTTAGGTAATGGAAGTCAAGCCCAATTGGGCTGGAAGCATTTTAACTGCTTTCTTTTGGGCCAAAACCATTTAGTTGTTTTACACCATCACTTTCAAAAATTATTAAAAAATAATCAATAGATTTAAAATTAAAATATTTTTATTTTTAAAAATTAAATTTGCTCTTACTTCACAATAGCTCCTGAGCCAGGCTTCATCGTGCTTATACATTGTATCAATATGATACATAGTTCACTAAGTTCGACTTTAAATATAGGCTTTAAATTTTATTAATCTCATTGGTATTTATAAACAATTAATCTAAACTTATTTAGATTTTCTCATATTGTTTTTTTTTTAAATTTTAATTATTTTTGTTTAATATTTACTAATTGTATATATTTTAGTACCATTATATGTATATATATTCTTTTTATCAAATTTTAACATAAACAATTTTACATATTCTTAATAATTAGTATAATATATTTAATTTTCATATAACATAAATTAAATGATATATAAAATAAATAAATAAACATGTTATAAACTTAAAAATGGGTCAAATCTGATCAAATTAGGACTTTGAATATTGGAGTCTTGATCAAATCTGTATTTTAAATATGCTTAATTTTCACCTAAACTCATTTTTAAACCTAATATTTTATCCAAATTCTCTTCAATTTCAAACAGTTATTTAAGCCTGGATAAATACCTTAACCTTTAAATTGAAACAAAATTACCATGCGTGCGTAAAAATATATAGAAGTCTACATTGCATGTTAAGTGAATTATATAACAGTAGATAATGGCGTATCTACAACATGGATGGAAAATAAAATTATGTAATAAATATATTTATAAAAATGTAAAAATAATAAATAAGTTTTGGTTGTCTTTAACTTGTATGGAGTGGTGATTAAAGTTCTTGTTAGACACCCGTTTAACATGAGTTTGAACTATGTTACCCTTATTTCCCACATTTAATATTGTATAAAAAATAAATTTTGGTTGAGGGAGAAATATAAATGTAAAAAGTTAAAAAGGCATGAAAGTCGTATATATATATATATATATTAAATAATATAATTTATCGTGTAAAGTGAAAATATTTTATTTTTTAACTAAATTAATATTTAATTAATAAGTGATATTAACTTAATCAAATAATTTATAAAAAAATTCAAAATATGATTTGACGTGATTAAATTAAGTGTATGAAATATAAAGTCACCACTTGAAATGTTGGACTGAATCTCCCATCAATAATGAGAGCACAGCTAAGAACCGCATGCATCTGAAATTCCCATATGGTACATCTTGTGTTGATGAAGACAAGAAGTTGAAGGGGAGACCGCAAGTTTTGGCGAGGGACCCCTCCAGGGTTCAACTATATAATAAAGACAAGTTTAGATGACTCAACCCCCAGCCTTGTAAGTTTAAATCAGACCTCAACAACACCCAAGTCAAGTAAAAATTATTAGGTACAATCCAAACCAAAATTTATCCTCACTTTCATATGTATTTGTTAATTCAAGTGATAAAATTTCGAGTTTAATATATATATTTATTAAATTTTGTTATTAATTTCTATATTTTATGAAAATTATGGATTTAATTCTTGTACTTTAATTTAGTTAGTTTAGTCTCTATGTTGTATGAATTTTAAATTCTGGTTCTCACCAAACGATAACTGTTAAGTTCATTAAGTTAAGTCTTGTTATCTTCAAAATTTGATATGGCAAACTTATCATTATACGTGTAATACAATGTCAATTTGTTATTTTCGCATATTATTAACTAAAAAATAAGTTAATGGATTAACAATTTTCATTTACGTTCAAGATTGACAATTCTAAATTCAAAAAGTATAAGGACTTAGAATGGTTCAGTTAGAGAATATGGATTAAATCTACAATCGAGCACACGACATAGGCTAGTAATTGAATCTAACCAAACTAATTTAATTACTACTATTTGGGTTTGAACTAAATTTCAAATTTTGAAAAGTAAAATGACTAAAATTAATCAAATTAAAGTAAATGGACCAAATCCACAATTTTTACAAAGTGTAAGAGCTAGTAACGGAATTTATTTTTTTTATCGAAGCCAAGGTAATCACCATCGGCAATGATGACTAATTCTTTTCGTTGTATTTATTCTCCCCAAAAAAAAATTTAATCACGAAATATGTTTCATTTTCATGAGCAGTGATCAACGAGATTCTATATCACTCGCATCAAATCATTTGAATAAGACCATAAAGGGGGGTCCGGCTGGATTTTGTCCATGTGCCTACACATGATGTAGGAATAGTGTTAAACCACATGCTTTGGTGTTTGAAAACGAAATGGTTAGCTTGTTGCATCTTTGGTTGATTTTTATGTGATCATTTCATCAAACATATGATGGACAATGTATCTAGTTATAGATTACCACATGTGTATGTACATATTTGTCTTTTGTCTATACGCCGTTTAACTTAGGTGGTTTCATGTGCTAATGCTTCGTCCATGTGGGAAATGGAAATGGCCCGGTTAGTCTCTTTACTTGACACATTAACTCATAACAGTGGAATTAAATTGACCGGTTGAAATAATATCCAGTGGTCTAACAATTCAATTATATGAGTTGAAATGCAAAATTTGAGAATTGATTACATTTGAAAACCCCAGTTGATACTGCCACACTAATTTAATTAAGAATAGATTTTAAAAAAAAATAAAAAACATTAATAAAATGATAGTTTTTTTATTATCTTTTATATAAAATTTTAAAACAAAACAATTTAAAATCTCTAATTAAAATGAAAAAAATTCACTAATCAAATTTGAGATTATAAAATTTATCAATTACATTCATACCACTTAATCTCACTTATTAATAATATAAATTACATAAAAAATTAAAAATCCTACTTATTATGAAGTTTTTATAAATTCAATAGAATTAAAGAGTTAATATTTACATATAATAGAGAATTGCCTTTAAATTAGATTTTTTAATTGTCTTAAAAGACTAAAACTCGAGTGAACTATGTCGTAACCATTTTTTTGATAAAACAGGAAACGACGCTATCGACTCAAGTTTTAGAAATGAAAAAGAAGGGAGTCGCCACCGATCTTTATTAGGTGTGATCGGATCACCTTTGTTTTAATAAAACATTTTGATTTACTAAAACAGGGTTTTTTGGTCTGCGAAATTGGATAAAACGGGTTCGGGAGTCGGTTACGTGCGAGGAAGGGTTAGCACCCTCGTCACGCCCAAAATTGGTATCAAATTGATTGATCGATGTCCTAATGTTGAAAACTTTGAAATGATTCGAAAATAGATACTTTTATTTTCAAAACTTGAAAGGATCATAAGGGATACTAAGTGTAGCGACCTAAAATTTGCTTGGGCGCTAATTGAGGAAATTATTTAAAATTTGAAAACAGAGTTTCAATTTTATTTAAAAAAGGGAGTCGCCACCGATCCTTTTTTCTAGGTGTGATCGGACACCTAATAAATCCTCTTTTCAAAGAAAAATCATTTTTGAATTTTCTTAAAAAAGGGCCGGGTTTAAGTCTGCTCAAAATTCCAGAGAAAAATAGGGTTCGGGAGTCGGTTACGCTCGAGGAAGGTATTAGCACCCTCGCGACGCCCAAAATTGGTATCTCGTTAAACGCGCCTTGTCTTAATTTTTAAAAATACAAGTTCAATTTAATATTTAATCGTGATCCGATTGAGACACGATAATTTTTTTTTAAAAAAAACAAGAGAATTTTAAGACTCAAGAAATTTTTTTTAAAACCCGAGAATTTTTGAAAACACGAAATTTTTTTTTAAAACCCGAAAATTTTGAAAACACGAAATTTTGGAAATACGAAAACTTTGAAAACACGAGAATTTTTTTGAAATAGGAAATTTTTGTTTGAAAACACGAAATTTTTTTAAAAAACACGGAAATTTTAAAACACAAGAATTTTTTTTTTATTTTAAAAACATGAATTTTTTTTAAAAATACGAAAACTTTGAAAACACGAGAATTTTTTTTTGAAACACGAAATTTTTGAAAACACGAAATTTTTTAAAAACACGGAAATTTTAAAACACAAGAATTTTTTATTTTAAAAACATGAAATTTTGAAAACCGAAAATTTTGAAGCATAAAATTATTTTTTTAAAACACGAATTTTTGAAAATCGAGAACTTTGAAAATCGAGAATTTTTGAAACACAAAATTTTTGAAAATATGAAATTTTAAAATATGAAAATTTTGAAAACACGAAAACTTTTAAAACACAAGAATTTTTAAATCGAGAATTTTGAAAACACGAAATTTTTTTAAAACACGAAAATTTAAAAATACGACAATTTTTGAAAACACAAAAGTTTTGAAACTCGAAATTTTATTTTATTTTTTAGATTTTTAGATTTTTTTAAAAAGGCGTATCGTATTTAACACGAACCGATGATATTCACCCAACATAGCGATGAAATCAACGACTAGTGTAAAACCGATTCTTAGCCTTATTTATTAAAATTATTAAAATTAAAAGTAAAATAAAACACAATTAAAAAATAAAAATGTTAAAAATATTAATAATATTAAAACGAGATGTTATTAAAATACACGAATTAAATTAAAAGTAGGTGAAAAGGAAATTACCGAAATGTTTAAAATTACGAGCTTGAAGAATAGGATACACGACCCGAACTCTTTTTCCTTTTTTTCTTTTTTTCTTTTTTTTTTCTTTTCTTTCTTTTTTTTTTTTTTCTTTTTTTTCTTCTTTTTTTTTCTTCTGGGCTTCTTTGCCTTTGGGCTGAGTCTTGGCTCTTCTTGTTGTCTTTGATTTCTTCTTGGGCTTTGGTCAGTCTTCTTGAAATTTGGATGTTGAAATTTTTTTGGCCTTTTTTTTTTTGCCTTTTTCTTTTGTTGTTTGTTTTTTTTTTTTGATGGGGTCTTGGTCTGGGTTGGGTCAGTCGTGGAATGACCCGATCAGAAACTTTTTTATTTTTTATTTTTTTTTTTTTCTTTTTCTTTTTTCTTTTTTTTTTTTTTTTTTCTTTCTTTCTTTCTTCTTTCTTTTCCTCCTTTTTCTTCTTCTTCTTCTTCTTCTCTTCCTCTTGCTTGCTTCATGTCATTGTCGACTCAGAGCTCCCATGGGTGATGAGCCTTCTCTCCTCTTCTCTTCTTTCCTCTCTTTTTCTCTTCTTTCTTCTTCTTTTTCTTTCTTTTTTCGTGGGTTTTTTTTGTGAATGGGGTTTGATTTTGGGGAAAATTCTCTTTTTATAGCGTTTTTGCAGTGGCGGTGGCTAGGGAAAGGAGGCCATCCTTAGGGTGGTGGTGGAAAATCACGGAGGGTAGGTGCCCAAATTCGCCAGATTTTTGGAGATTTTCCGACAAAGGACCAGATTGCAATCATGATAAAACTATTGGGGCCAAAGTGTAATTTTAAGAAAGATAAGGGTAAAATGTAATTTTGAAAAGTTTTGGGGTAAAATGTAATTTTAAGAAAGTTTAGAGGTTAAAATGTAAATTTTTTAATTTTTTTAAAATTTTTTAAATTTTTTAAATAAACCCATAATTGTTGGGACAAAATTTAGTCTTACAATGCCCTCTTTGCTCATCATTTGTGAAACAGGATAGAGCAAAGACTTAAAAGCTTAAATTTTATTCGATGTCCAATATTTATTCTTTATTGAAAAATAGAAATCGAAAATAGCTCGACATGTGACACGAAGCTCAACTCACTTCTCGGATTATGAGTTGATCTTTGAAAAACAAAATTGAAAATACCTCGGTGTGACACGAGGCTCAACTCACCTCTCGCAATGTGAGTTGATTTTTGAAAAGCAGAATTGAAGATACCTCGGTGTGTGACACGAGGCTCAACTCACCTCTCGCAATATGAGTTGATTTTTTGAAAAGAAATTGAAAAATACCTCGACGTGTGACTCCGAGGCTCAAATCACCTCTCGCATTATGAGTTGATTTTGAAAAGCAGAATTGAAAATACCTCGCAGTGTGACTCGAGGCTCAACTCACCTCTCATAATATGAGTTGATTTTTTGAATAACGAAAATTGAAAAATACCTCGGCGTGTGACCGAGGCTCAACTCACCTCTCGCAATATGAGTTGATTTTGAAAACCGAAAATTGAAAAATACCTCAACAGTGTCACTGAGGCTCAACTCACCTCTCATAATGTGAGTTGATTTTTGAAAAAGAAATTGAAGATACCTCGGTGTGACACGAGGCTCAACTCACCTCTCGCAATATGAGTTGATTTTTTGAAAAACGAAAATTGAAAATACCTCGTGTGTGACCCGAGGCTCAACTCACCTCTCATAATATGAGTTGATTTTGAAAACAAAATTGAAAAATACCTCGTGTGACTCGAGGCTCAACTCACCTCTCATAATATGAGTTGATTTTTTGAAAAGCAGAATTGAAAATACCTCGGCGTGTGACTGAGGCTCAACTCACCTCTCGCAATATGAGTTGATTTTTTGAAAACGAAAATTGAAAAAATACCTCGGTGTGTGACTGAGGCTCAACTCACTCTCTCATAATATGAGTTGATTTTAAAAAGCGAAAATTGAAAAATACCTCGGCATGTGACTGAGGCTCAACTCACCTCTCATAATATGAGTTGATTTTTGAAAAATAGAAATTGAAAAATACCTCGGCGTGTGACTGAGGCTCAACTCACCTCTCATAATATGAGTTGATTTTTTGAAAAACAGAATTGAAAAATACCTCGGCGTGTGACCCGAGGCTCAACTCACCTCTCGCATTATGAGTTGATTTTGAAAAAGAAATTGAAAATACCTCGGTGTGTGACTGAGGCTCAACCCACCTCTCGCATTATGAGTTGATTTTTGAAAACAGAAATTGAAAATACCTCGGTGTGTGACACGAGGCTCAACTCACCTCTCGCCATATGAGTTGATTTTTTGAAAAATGAAATGAAATAATTTTAAAAGTATCAAAATTTCAAAACATATCTTCCGGTGGAACTCGAATGTCTTCCTTGTCCTTGGTTTGATCAACTATCATCAAAACCTTTTGCTTTATTGGAATACCTGTATATGTCATGCATGATGTTATCATGATATGCACATGTTTGGTCTTAAATGCTTTTATGCCTACATGATTATGCCATACGCCTTGGGCTTGTTTACAGTATATCTCTTTTTAAATTCTGACTCTCATGATGATTGCATTCATTGCTTGATTCTTGATTTCCTTTCGGGTTTTGTACCCATCCTCGAGTAATCTGCGTTTCTCGTGTATCACCCTTTTGCCCCTTGTTGAACTTTTGTCCTTGCTTTGAGGCTCTTGCACTTACCAAATTCTCATCCGGGTAATACTCAACATTCCTTTTGTTTAGAGTATGTCATTTCACTATTTATCATTTAGACAAAACACACATGAGATGCATGAAAATAAGAAAGTAGGTACGAAAGAAATACCTCACATTCATATTTATTTCAAAAGCAATAAGCAAAGAAAATTGACAAGGAAAAGCTCAATAAAGAAAACATTATAAAGAAAGGAAAGCAGATTCAATTGTCACAAATGCTCTAGATATTCAACGCATGAACTTCTCCACATTTCTTCATCCTGGATCTCTTCGAGCACGGCTTCTTGTGTAGAAGATTTGAGCTTTGGATCGCTTCAAATATTGTAATCTCGCCACATGACTTCCGTTCAAATCGTTTTGCTCCTTTTGTCCGAACCTCCTTCATTAGGACGCCTTTCGTGTTTTCATCCTAATCTTTTTGTTTATCAAGACGCGCTCTTCGAGTTTTCATCTTGATCTTTTTTTTTTTTTTTATCAAGACGCCTTTTCGGGTTTTCATCTTGATCTTTTTCTTTTTTATTTATTTTTTATCAAGACGCCCTTTCGGGTTTTCATCTTGATCTTTTCTTCTTTTTTTAGGCATAGTACTTTTCACGGATCCGAGTTCACCGGATTAGGTAACTCCTTCCCATCCATCTCGGTGAGAATCAAAGCTCCACCAGAGAAAGCCTTCTTTACGACGTACGGCCCTTCCCAATTTGGTGCCCATTTTCCTCGAAAGTCTTTTTGTATTGGGAGAATCTTTCTCAGTACGAGTTCCCCCTCGCAGAATTCTCTTGGCCGCACCTTCTTATCATGGTAGTGATCATTCTCTTTCGTACATCTGTCCATGATGATTGCCTTCAAGCGTTTTTCTTTAATAAGATTTAGCTGGTCATATCGAGCTTGAACCCATTCGATTCTTCTAGTTTCGACTCCATTAAGACTCGTAGAGAGGGATCTCAACTTCAATGGGCGTCTGACTTCCATTCCATAGACCGAGAGAAAGGAGTTACTCCGTAGATGTCCGCACGGATGTGCGATATGCATCAAAGCGAATGGTAGCTTCTCGTGCCAATCTTTATAAGTTTGGTCATTTTCCCAATAATCTTCTTAATATTTTGTTAGCGCTTCTCTCGCTCCGTTCATCTTTGGGCGATAGGGTGAGGAATTATGATGCTTTATTTGAAATCGCCGCACACTTCTTTCATCATCTTGTTGTTCGATTTAAAGCGTTATCTGAAATAATTTTCTCGTGCAAACCGTATCGACATATGATTTCCTTTTTAAGAACGCAAACCTGCGATCTTTCGTCACATTAGCAAATGAAGTCGCTTACCCATTTTGTGAAGTAATCTATAACCACAAAAATGAACCGGTGGCGATAGAAGCTTTTGGAGAAATTGGCCCTATAACATCCATGCCCCACATAGAAAAAGGCCACGAGAAGTCATGACATGAAGGCGAAGAACGCATAAATTTTATCGCCAGTAAATTTGACATTTGTGGCACCTTCATGCGTAACTAATGCCGTCGCTTTCCATCGTCACCAAGAATAACCGATTCTCATAATCTGCCTGGCCATAGTGAAACCATTGGCATGCGTCCCACAAATTCCTTCATGGACATCTTCAAGTATTTTTCTCGCTTCAACAGAATCCACGCATCTCCGGAGCACTTGATCTTTTCCTCTTTTGTACAGGATATCCCCATCAAGGACAAATCCACCGCCATTCTTCTGATTGTTCTTTTGTCGTTCTCATTTGTTTGCTCTGGATACCTTCGATTCTTGACATATTCTAAGATATCATGGAACCACGGCCGCCCATCATCTCTTTTTCAATGCTAAAATAATGTGCGGGGACCTCATATATGCTCATTTGGAGAGGCATTATTTCGTTTCTCTGTTTGCTTTGAACATTGAAGCCGTGGTGGCCAAGGCATCACCAATTGGTTTTCTTCGTGGGAAGTAGTTAAAAGTCACTTCTTTGAATTCTTTGACCCACTCATACGATATTTGACCAATTTGAATCTCTCACTTCCTATCTCCACGGATTTGGTAAATCACCAACGCCGAGTCCCGTACACTTCTAAGATTTTGATGTTTCGTTCAATAGTCAGATGAAGTCCCATGATGCAAGCCTCATATTCCGCTACGTTATTGGTATAGAAGAAATTTAATCGGCGTTGAGCGGATAATGGTTCCCTCTCGGTGACACTAAGACCGATCCAATCCATGCCCCAATGCATTTGATGCATCATCAAAGCTCATCTTCCATGATTTCTCTTTTGACGACTCACATTCTTTTTCTGTAATGCACATCAAGTCTTCGTCTGGGAAATCAAATCTCAATGGCTCATATTCCTCTATTGTTCGAGTTGCTAAGAAGTCAGCTATCGCGCTCCCCTTTATCAACTTTTGACTCACATATACAATGCCGTACTCTGATAGTAGGATCTGCCATCGTGCCATTCTTCCTGAAAGTGCAGGTGATTCCATCATGTATTTTATTGGGTCCAGCTTTGAAATTAACCACGTCGTATGATACAACATATATTGTGCGAGCCTTGAACCGTCTGGACCAAAGCACAACAGAATTTTTCAATTGACGGGTACTTTGCTTCATACTCTGTAAACTTCTTACTGAGATAGTAGATAGCCCTTTCTCTTTTCCCCGACTCATCATGTTGCCCCAGACGCAACCCATTGAATTTTCAAACACAGTTAGATACAATATTACTTGATCTTAGGGAGTTGGCGGTACTAGCCACCTGGAGGTTAGACAAATACTGTTTTATCTTGTCAAAAGCCACTTGGCACTCATCGTTCCACTCTCTCGGATTATGTTTTCGGAGGAGTCAAAAAATTGGGTCACACTGGTTGGTAAGTTGAGCAATGAATCGAGCGATGTAATTCAACCTCCCTAAAAATCCTCTGACTTCTTTTTGTGTACGCGGAGGTGGTAGTTCTTGTATGGCTTTTATCTTATCTGGATCAACCTCAATACCTCTCTCACTAACAATGAAGCCGAGTAATTTTCCTGAGGTAGCCCCGAACGTACACTTGGCTAGATTAAGCTTCAGCTGGAACTTTCTTAGTCTTTCGAACAATTTCTTGAGGTTCCCAATATGCTCTATTTTCTCCCAAGATTTCGCAATCATGTCATCAACATAAACTTCTATCTCTTTGTGCATCATGTTATGGAATAGCATCACCATTGTCCTCTGATATGTTACCTCGGCATTCTTTAATCCGAACGGCATCACCTTGTAGCAAAATGTTCCCCACATCGTTACAAATGTAGTTTTCTCCATATCCTCGAGAGCCATCTTTATCTGATTATAACCCGAAAATCCATCCATGAAAGAAAACAATGAATGTTTTGCTGTGTTATCCACCAACGTATCGATGTGTGGCAAGGGAAAATTATCTTTAGGACTTGCTCGATTCAGATCGCGATAATCTATGTACATTCATACCTTACCGTCTTTCTTCGGTACTGGGACTATGTTAGCTACCCATTCTGGGTATTTGGAGACTTGTAGGAAGCCAGCATCAAATTGCTTCTTGACTTCTTCTTTTATCTTTAACAGCATTGCAGGTCTCATTCATCTTAGCTTCTGTTGAATAGGTTTGCATTTTGGTTTCAGTGGGAGTCTATGGACTACTACATCCTCGTTCAACCCTGGCATGTCTTGATACGACCATGCAAATACATCTTTATACTCACGAAGTAAGGCGATCAAATCATGTTTGGTGTTATCTGAAATAGAGGTCCCAATCTTCACTTCTTGCCTATTTTCTTCATTTCCCAAGTTCACTGTCTCAACAGATTCTTGATGGGGTAGGATCTGTTTATCTTCTTGTTCTATCATTCTTTGTAAGTTAGGAGACGAGACATAATCTTCAGCATTTTCCTCAGCTTCGAATTTTCCTAAACAAATAGCTTTCTCGAAATCGATTTCAGGACTTGTAACGGGATTGTTCATGTCGTTGGTATCTGAGCACCTGAAAGGTGAATGGAAAAGAAAACTATAGAGGAGTATCAAAGTATTGGAACCAACAAGCATAATGTTATGGCTGATATGAGGTACATTTAAGGACAGGCTGTGGGAAGAGGAAATAATTATGAAGTTAACAAAAATGAAAGGACTATGACAAAATGCATCTCCATTAATGTTCATTTAAATGATAAAGAGCAAACATAAGCTCTTACAAAAGAATCCCACTATTACTTAGGGGCACACAAAAAAGTGAGTTAACATTGAGCATTACTCTGGAGAGGACTTAGAAACTACAAGAAGATCCACAGCAGTCCAATTTTTCAAAACGAATCCAGGAGGACAAGGGCGTATCATTGAAACATCTTCAATTGCATCATCCCCTTTGTCAACAACATTTATACTGACGTTCTGAAGACCCCTTTCAATCCATAACATCGTGCTTTGTGGATTATCTCACCCTAGGTACATCATTCTTGCAGATGTAAATGTTTTTGACAAATGAGGATACGTTATGGGCTCCTATTCCAATTCCCGACCTGAGGCTCCTGCAAACCTAATTTCTTAATCTTTCTGCAACTGTGGATTGTATGGTTTTAGCCTCAGTGAATGATTAGAGTGATATGCACATGCAATGAATGGATGAATGAATAAATGAAAAATGCATGTTAGTCATGAATAAATATGCAAGAATTTGGTGTTGATTTCAAGATAGCCCCATACTTAGGCATTTCATTAATCAAAAGAGTCTATTACAAAACGTTTTGCCATCTTTGATCTAACAGTTACACAAATTTTCTAGCCACATTGCCTTGTTTCTTTACTCGTTCTAGGAATTCTGACATGCTTGATCATTGTCTCGGAAGGAATTGGTGGCGAGATCTTTCGCTTCATCGATAATTGCACAATTTGCACGGTATTCGCCATTTACAATTTCATTAATCAAACCACCAAGATACATATCATTTTCTTGGAGAGCTCTTTCGTAGGCATGAATGTCTCATCATCTTGGCCATTCTTTTCTTCTAAGGTTCTTAGGAGAGTATCCAAGTGTTCTTGATGAGCTTGCGGTGTATTTTCGAATCTTGTATTTTCCTTCTTAGCTCTTTGACTTTCGAATGTCTAGTCATTAATTTCGCAGATGCGGTTTCAGTAATCAACATTCTTCTTCCTTAACTCTATCATAGCACGAACGACTTTTTCCTCTTCCTTCTTCGCTTTCCCTCTCCGAATTCCATCCCACCTTTGATGTTGCTTAATTCTTCCATCCATTCCGTCGATGATTTGCCCAGCCCGCTATTCTTTATGGTACCTCTCAATTTCTTATTTTTCAAATGAAGATCCTTTAAGTCATTTCTTATGATCTCAGCTTCTTTCTGGATTTTCTCGTTTCTAGATTTTTCAATTTAAACATCTATCTTCAGCTGGTAATTTCCCTCTTGAAGAGAACTAATATCCCGTAATGATGGCCTTTTCACGTTCAAATTCATGTCTTGCTATTTCCGATTGAGACGGCTTTTCTTACGAGAAAGGATTGGAAAATATAATCCGTTGGTGAGGTTTGTTGACTATTCACTCGTCTTTGTCTCCATATTTTATAATCTTGAGTGATAGTATCAGCATACAGAGCTAACTCCATTAGGTAGATTTCCTTCCAAGACTTTGCAGTATCTCGGACTTTTTTCATGTAACCTTCACCTGTAAAAGCAAACTCAGACTGTGCTAATCCTCCGGTAGTTGGTATGAACTGTCTTGAAGCAAACTGCCTTTGAACCATTAACGGTGCATATCCAACTCCTCCCCATAATCCGAGTAAGGGTACCCAATCTTGGCTTCCGCATTTGTATAGCAGAACTGAAGGACGAATCCATGGTGTTCTCCAAGTTATATCTTCTACAGCGGAGGTTACGAAAATTGAAACCTAGTCTTTGTTCGGTGACATCCTTGACCAATCTTTCTCAAGGTAAGCTTCCAATGGAGCGAATGTTTTCGAAAACATGTGGAAAGGTGTGCGCTCCACTTTCCAGAAGTGGCTCAGAATCCAAACATTAAGTAGCTGTGCACATCCGATAAAATGTCCTTCCCCTTTTCTCCTACAACAATTTAGAGATCTAAAAGTCTCATTAAGATAGTTAGGACGGGTTGATTCCTTGCCTCAACTTTTCAAATAAATCCACTACTTAACTTCTATATGCCCAAGAACTTTTGGGAAGACAATTAATCCGTAAATGGCTAAAGCAAGCAGATCCACTCTCTTCACAATACCGGATGGTTTTGAACTAAGTCTCGTAGAAAACCATGGAATACAACCGACTTCGTTCTTTTTCTTTATCATTTTTCAGCCCATGTATCACCATTCTGTCAACTTCATTAGCTTTTCTTGAAGGTCATTGGTTTGGGCTCTTTCACATATATCTTCTTTGAATTGTGTATTGTTAACGAGAAGCAAGGCGGCATACTCTTCTATGGTGAGTCATATCTTCCGGTTGAAAGTAAAACATTGATAAGTGGGTCCCGAATTGAACCATGGCTTGAATCAACTGTTCGTCTACATTGTGACGAAGTGAGCTATATCCTGCACTTTTCGGTGAAGATGCCCCTAGTGTCCGAGTCCCACTGCTTCCAGATCCTAGTCAAGTCTTCGAGGTTATTCCGACGAACATTCATGGTCACATGCTCGGGAAGATTGAAGATACATCCTTCTTTTAAACTGTCTCCTTTTGCTTTTTGGGTTTTCAAAGACCAGTCTCGAACCACGGTATTTTTCTCGGTTACTTGTGTAATTGACTCCTCCATCGAAACCCGTTTTTGGCAACCAATCTCTAATCAACACCTTCCTAACAAGATGCCTATGATGCATGATGAAAATAAAAATGAAGACAGATAACATTGGTTAGTAATTACAACAAATATAAGCGGAGAAAAACTATAGAAAATCTAACAAATTAAGATATTTAATTTTGCATTTTGGTGAAACCGACCTACTCTTTTTTTTACCCCATCATATTTACAAAATAAACTTACCCCACATGCTCATCGATAATCTACCTCTCTAAATTATTAAATGGACCCGATTTGCTTGCATAAAAGTGTAAATGTAAAAGAAATAAAAGGTAAGCGTGTATCCCATTTACTTATTTTAGTAACTATTAACAGACGGAGGTTCGGCATGGCTCTAATCGGGTGGCTCATACGGTTCACTATATGCGGTTTCGGTTCTAAAAGGTTTTCGAATTGTCCGTCTTGTCGCCTACTAAGGCTAGTACTTGAGCCTCGGTTATCGCCCATCATAGGCTCGCGAGCTAAATTTGAGGGATTACATTTACTTATGCCTATGCGGAGGGACGAGTTAACTCACGAAAGCATAATTCATATGTAACCCTAAGTATTCACTAGCTTCATGCGGAGGGACGAGTTAACTCACGAAGGCATAGCGTTTACTTCCACTTAAGCGGATTTGAGCCGGGTAGAGAGCTCATGTTATGCAAAATGCAAGTGCACAGTGTGTGGGGAGAAACTCACAAACCTTTTCGCTTTTATTTTAAAACTAAAAACTAAAACCGTAAAACTTAGAATTTGAAAAACAAAAAGATAAAACAAGTTAGAAAAATATTTACAACATGATGCAAATGCATGACTTTCCAAAAACAAAATTTAAGGATCACGACTTAATATTAATTTGAACAAGGAGTTTCGAAAATTTTGACAACGCGTTTAATTCGAGACTCGACTCTCCAAAAGTCCCCAGTGGAGTCGCCAGCTGTAGCGACCTAAAATTTGCTTGAGCGCTAATTGAGGAAATTATTTAAAATTTGAAAACAGAGTTTCAATTTTATTTAAAAAAGAGAGTCGCCACCGATCCTTTTTCTAGGTGTGATCGGACACCTAATAAATCCTCTTTTCAAAGAAAAATCATTTTTGAATTTTCTTAAAAAGGCCGGGTTTAAGTCTGCGTCAAAATTCTAGAGAAAATAGGGTTCGAGTCGGTTCTGCATGAGGAAGGTATTAGCACCCTCGCGACGCCCAAAATTGGTATCTCGTTAAGCGACATTGTCTTAATTTTCAAAATACAAGTTCAATTTAATATTTAATCGTGATCCGATTGAGACACGAGAAATTTTTTAAAAAAAGAGAATTTTAAGACTAGAAATTTTTTTTAAAAACCGAGAATTTTTGAAAACACGAAATTTTTTTTTTAAAACCCAAAAATTTTGAAAACATGAAATTTTGGAAATACGAAAACTTTGAAAACACGAGAATTTTTTTGAAATAGGAAATTTTTGTTTGAAAACACGAAATTTTTTTAAAAAAACACGGAAATTTTAAAACACAAGAATTTTTTTTTTTTAAAATCATGAATTTTTTTTAAAAATACGAAAAATTTGAAAACACGAGAATTTTTTTGAAACACGAAATTTTTTAAAAACACGGAAATTTTAAAACACAAGAATTTTTTATTTTAAAAAATGAGATTTTTGAAACCCGAAAATTTTGAAAGCGAAAATTATTTTTTTTAAAACACGAATTTTTGAAAATACGAGAACTTTGAAAATCGAGAATTTTTGAAACACGAAATTTTTGAAAATATGAAATTTTAAAATCTGAAAATTTTGAAACACGAAAACTTTTAAAACACAAGAATTTTTGAAATCGAGAATTTTTGAAAACACAATTTTTTTAAAACACGAAAATTTAAAAATACGACAATTTTTGAAAACACAAAAGTTTTGAAACTCGAAATTTTATTTTATTTTTTTTAGATTTTTAGATTTTTTTTAAAAGGCGATCGTATTTAATACGAACAGGATGATATTCACCCAACATAGCGATGAAATCAACAACTAGTGTAAAACCGATTCGTTGCCTTATTTATTAAAATTATTAAAATTAAAAGTAAAATAAAACACAATTAAAAATAAAATGTTAAAATATTAATAATATTAAAGCGAGATGTTATTAAAATACACGAATTAAATTAAAAGTAGGTGAAAAGGAAATTACCAAATGTTTAAAATTACGAGCTTGAAGAATGGGATACACGACCGGACTCTTTTCCTTTTTTTCTTTTTTCTCTTTTTCTTCTTTTTTTTTTTTTTTTTTTTTTTCTTCTTTCTTCTTTCTTTCTTCTTTTTTTTTCTGGGCTTCTTGCCTTTGGGCTGAGGTCTTGGCTTCTTTGTTGATTGGGCCTGGCTTTCTTTGAAATTTGGATGTTGGGCTACTTTTTGGCTGCCTTTTTTTTTTTTGTTTGTTTTTTTTTTGATGGGTCAAAAGTGGCGGGTCGGGTCGGTCGTGGGTCGGGTCGGTCAGGATCTGTATAAATTTTTTTATTTTTTTTTTTTTTCTTTTTTTTTTTTTTTTTTTCTTTTTTCTTTTTTTTTTTTTTCTTTCTTTCTTTCTTCTTCTTTCTTTTCCTCCTTTCTTCTTCTTCTCTCTTCTCCTCCTCCTCTTGCATGCATTGCCAGTCGTCGACTCAGACTCCCATGGGTGATGAGCCTTCTCTCCTCATCTCTTCTTTCTCTCTTTTTCTCTTCTTCTCTTTTCTTTTTCTTTCTTTTTCGTGGGTTTTTTTTTGTGAATGGGGTTTGATTTTTGGGAAAAATCCCTTTTATAACCTTTTTTGCGGTGGTAGGTGGCTGGGGAAGGAGGCCATCCTTAGGCTAGTGGCGAAAATCACGGAGGTAGGTGCCCAAATTCGTCGGATTTTGGAGATTTTCGACAAAGGACCAAATTGCAATCGCAGAAAACTGCTGGGGCCAAAGTGCAATTTTAAGAAAGATAAGAGGTAAAAATGTAATTTTGAAAAGTTTTGGGGTAAAATGTAATTTTCAAAAGTTTAGAGGTTAAAATGTAAATTTTTTAATTTTTTAAAATTTTTTAATTTTTTTAAATAAACCCATAATTAATGGGACAAAATTTAGTGCTTACACTAAGACTTCCTTATTTTGAAGAGATAAAGCATCGTATCCGATAAGTTAGGGTACGACGCTTTGGACTCCCGAAACTGAACTTGTCTTTAATTTTAAAACTCGGTTAAAAATTTCAAGGCGATATTCCGTTATTTGTCAAATGAGAAATTGGAACCCAGTAAGTTAGGGCTCGATTTTCTTAAAATTCTAAATACGGAATATTTCCTTTACTTTTTTAAAAAAACTCATCTCGGGGTATCTAGATGTCGTGTCTAGTAAGTTAGGGCGCAACATTTCGAATTTCCAAGAACAAGTATTTTATTTAAAACTTGCATTGCAATTTCAAAAAGGATATTCCGTTATTCAGCTTAAAGGAGAGAAATTGGAACCTAGTAAGTTAGGGCTCGATTCTCTCGAACCTTTAATACGGAATATCGGTTATTTGAAAATTTGATAAATCGGGTAAGATAGGTGCGACAAATGATGAGATGTTACATGTGATAAGGATAATGAAAGACACATACATATATATACGTATAAGTAAGGATAATACATTGAAAGTATTACGATATTAACCGTAGTAGAAATAACGATGAAATAATAATAGTAACATAACAATAATAATAATACTAATAAATAATAATAATGGAAGTGAAATAAGAGTAATAATTTTAAAGAAAAGAAAAATAAAATGGTTGTAATAACAATATACATATAAAGATACATTAATAGTGGTAATAAATATAATAATAATACTAGTGATGATAATGATGATATAATAATAAAATAAAAAATAAAATAAAATAATGATGAAAACAAAATAGTAATAATACTAAATAAAATAATGATATTAGTAGAAAAATAAAATCATAACACACACAATAAATAATAACATACAAATAGTAGTAAAATATAATGAAAATAACAAATAATAATAATAAATAATAAATAACCAATAATAATAAAAATATTTAAATAATAGTAAAAGTAGTAAAATTGCAAAATAATTGAAAAATGGGTTAAATTGCATTAAAAGCGGAAGTTTGGTCAAATTGTAAATAAAACAGAGGCTTGGGGCTAAATGAACATGCGCATAAAAGATGGGGGACCAAAGAGGAAATTTTCCCAGTAAATTAAACGCAGCGCTTTGAATGAGGACCAAATCGCGAAAACGTGTAAAATTTCAGGGCCACTGTGCGAATACTGAAAACTTGATTTGAAAAAAACTAAAAATGCGGAAGGGCTGATTGCACAATTCCCCCTCCCTTTAAAAACATACGGATCCTCTTGGCGGGTCAGGTCAACACGTGGATCCTAGGGTGAAACGACGTCGTTTTGGGCATTAAAGGCAAACCCCAAAACGACGTCGTTTTGAGGGGCTATTTAAGGCCCAAATTTCTGAAAAAATTCATTTATCACCTGCTTCTAAAAAAAAAACTTTTCTCTTCTCTTCTTTTCTCTGCAGATCAAAGGAGAGGGGTTTAAGACCTTGCCCGATCATAGTTCTCTGTCGTATTGGTTGTCGTATCTACCACCGTTCACGGTGGCCAGAATTTCGCAAAAAGGTATTTTTTTATTATATTTTTGCACTTATATATGTGTGTATTTGTAAATTTGTGCGAATAAAAGGATTTGTAGAAAAAAAAAAAATTTAAGAGTAAAGAAAAATCCCCTTTTCAGCCTCTGTTTTGGTGTTTAAATCTCTATCTTTTAGTGTTCAGATCTCGTTTGAAATTTTTCGAATCTGTTTCTATTTTCTTTGAATCGGTTTCTATTTTGTTGAATCTGTTTTTTAAATCTCTGTTTTCTATTGATCGAAAAAAAAAAGTCCCCTTTTACAAATGTTTTGAATCAACTTTTATAGCCTTGTTTTTACAACTTGGTCTCTATTCTGTCCTGTCTTGTTTAATGCTTGCAGGAGCTTGGAGTCTTGGCGTCTTGTTGTGTGATGGACGGATCAATTGGCGCGTCGAGACATGTCGAGGCGAGTTCGGCGGTCTGAGAGGGCAAGTTGCCCTTAGGGTTTTGTTTTGTTTTCTTTTGTTTAGTGGGCTAGGGTAATTGGGCTGATTGGTTAGTAGGCTAGGTTAATTTAGGTATTGTGGGCTTAATGGGTTTGGTTATTGGGCCGGTAAGGTTAGTTTGGTGCAGTAGTTTTGTAATTGGGTTTGGGTTTATTTTTTGGTTTAATTTGGGTAATTTTGGGTTGAAGAATGGGTTTAGAAATGGGCCGGGCAAATTATGGGTATTACAGCTGCCCCTCTTTGCTCGTTGTCGTGCAATGGGAACAGAGCAAAGACTTTAAAAGACCCAAATTTGCCCGGTCTTGTCGAGCCTTGATTTCTTTGGGTGCTCTTCTTTGAACATCCTCAAACTCTACTGTAACATGTTGCTTTGATCCATTCCACCACTACTTCCAAGAGATATGACCTATAGCTTCAAATTGCTCCTGCTGCAACTTCGAGGGATGAGATTTATTTTATCTTTTATCTGCTCCACTGCAACTTCAGAGAGATAGGACATGTAGCTTTAATCCGTTCCACTCAATCTTCTCTGTTTCAAAAAGATAAGAATTGATCCTCATTGTAAACTTAGGAGGCGGATTTGTAATCTCGGCTATTCCACGGGAACTTGAGGAAATAAGAATTCGAATTTTCCAAGCGCTTCCTTACTATCTTCAAGAAGAGCGTGCGACCCGAGGCTCGACTCACCTCTCACAATATGAGTTGATTTTTTTTTTTGAAGAACAGAGATTGAAAAGTAATATGAGTTGATCTTTTGAAACAAGCGAAATTGAAAAGCGAAATTAAAAATACCTAGGCATGTGACAGAGGCTCAACTCACCTCTTGCATTATGAGTTGATTTTGAATAGAAATTGAAAGGCGAAATTAAAAATACCTCGGCGTGCGACCGAGGCTCAACTCACCTCTCAGTATTATGAGTTGATTTTTAACAAAATTGAAAGATGAAATTAAAAATACCTCGGCGTGCGACCGAGGCTCAACTCACCTCACGTATTATGAGTTGATTTTTGAGCGAAATTGAAAACAAAATTAAAAATACCTTGGCGTGCGACCGAGGCTCAACTCACCTATCGTATTATGAGTTGATTTACGAGCAGAAATTGAAAGACAAATTAAAAATACCTCGACGTGTGACCTGAGGCTCAACTCACATCTCGTATTATGAGTTGATTTTTGAACAGAAATTGAAAAACACCTCAGCGTGTGACCCGAGGCTCAACTCACCTCTCATATTATGAGTTGATATTTTGAAAAATAAATATTGAAAAACACCTCAGTGTGTGACCTGAGGCTCAACTCACTTCTCGTATTATGAGTTGATATTTTGCAATCAGAATTTCAAAACATATCATCTGGTGGAACTCGGATGTCTTCTTTTTCCTTGGTTTGGTACAACTATCATCAAAACTTCTTGTTTTACTGGTGTACCTGTATGTGCCATGCATGAGGTTATCATGATATGCACGTGTTTGTCTTAAATGCTTTTATGCCTACATGATTATGCCATGCGCCCTGGGCTTGTTTGTCATGTATCTCTTTTAGTCACGACTTCCATGATGACCTGTATTCATTGATTTGACTTTTGACTTTTCTTTTAGGTTTTGTACCCGTCCTCAAGTTTTACGAGTAATCTGCATTTCTCGTATACTACCCTTTTGCCCCCTGTTGAACTTTGTTCTTGCTTTGAGGCTCTTGCACTTACCAAATTCTCATCCAGGTAATGCTCAACATTCCTTTTGTTTAGAGTATGTAATTTCACTATTTATCATTTAAATGAACCAATCATGAGATGCATGAAAACGGTAAAGTAGGTATGAGAGGGATACCTCACATTCATATTTATTTCAAAAGCAATAAGCAAAGAAAATTGACCAGGAATAGCTCAATAAAGAAAACATTATAAAAAAAGGAAAGCAGGTTCAATTGTCACAAATGCTCTAGATATTCAACGCATGAACTTCTCCACATTTCTTCATCCTGGATCTTTTCGAGCAAAGCTTCTTGTGTAGAAGATTTTGAGCTTCCGAATCTGCTTCAAATATTATAATCTCGGCATTTGACTCTCTATTCAAATCTTCTTGCTCTTTATGTCTGAACCCCCTTCATTAGGATGCTCTTTTAGGTTTTCATCCTAATCTTTTGTTTATCAAAATGCCTTTTCGGGTTTTCATCTTGATCCCCTTTTTTTTTCACCAAGACGCCCTTTTTGGGTTTTCATCTTGATTTCTTTTTCTTTTTTCTTTCTTTTTTTTCAAGACGCCCTTTTGGGTTTTCATCTTGATCTTTTTTTTATTTTTTTCACCAAGATGCCCTTTTTGGGTTTTCATCTTGATCCCTTTTTTTTAGGCATAGTACCTTTTCACAGCATCTGAGTTCACTGGATTTGGTAACTCCTTCCCATCCATCTCAGTGAGAATCAAAGCTCCACCTGAGAAAGCCTTCTTTACGACGTATGGCCCTTCCCAATTTGGTGCCCATTTTCCTCGAAAGTCTTTTGGTATTGGGAGAATCTTTCTCAGTACAAGTTCTCCCTCGCGAAATTTTCTTGGCCGCACTTTCTTGTCATGGACCGTGATCATTCTCTTCTGGTACATTTGTCCATGGCAGATCGCCTTCAAGCGTTTTTCTTCGATAAGATTTAGCTGGTCATATCGAGCTCGAACCCATTCTGATTCTTCTAGTTTCTACTCCATTAAGACTCGTAGAGAGGGGATCTCAACTTCGATGGGCAGCACAGCTTCCATTCTATAGACCAGAGAGAAAGGAGTTGCTCCCGTAGATGTACGCACAGATGTGCGATATGCATACAAAGAGAACGGTAGCTTCTCGTGCCGGTCTTTATCGTCTCGATCATTTTTCAATAATCTTCTTAATATTTTTGTTAGCGACTTCTCTCGCTCCATTCATCTTTAGGCGATAGGGTGAGGAATTATGATGCTTTATTTGAAATTGCTCACATACTTCCTTCATCATCTTGTTGTTTAGATTCGAAGCATTATCTGAAATGATTCTCTCAGGCAAATCGTATCGACATATGATCTCCTTCTTTAAGAACTTGCAAACTGCGATCCTCGTCACATTAGCAAATGAAGCGGCTTCTATCCATTTTGTGAAGTAATCTATGACCACAAAAATGAATCGGTGTCCATTAGAAGCTTTTGGGAAATTGGCCTATAACATCCATACCCACATAGAAAAAGGCCACGGAGAAGTCATGACAAGAAGGGCGAAGAAATTTGCATGAATTTTATCGCCGTAAATTTGACATTTGTGGCACTTTCGTGCGTAACTAATGTAGTCACTTTCCATTGTCAGCCAGTAAAAATCGAGTCTCATAATCTGCCTGGCCATAGTGAAACCATTGGCATGCGTTCCACAAACTCCTTCATGGACATCTTCAAGTATTTTTTGGCTTCAATAGCATCCATGCATCTCAGGAGCACTTGATCTTTTTCTCTTTTGTATAGGATGTCCCCATCAAGAACAAATCCCACCGCCATTCTTCTGATTGTTTTTTTGTCGTTCTCATTTGCTTGCTCGGGATATCTTTGATTCTTGACATATTCTAAGATATCGTGGAACCATGGCTGTCCATCTGCCTCTTTTTCAATGCTAAAACAATGTGCAAGGACCTTATATATGCTTATTTGGAGAGGCATTATTTCTATTTCTCTGTTTATTTTGAACATTGAGACCAAAGTGGCCAGGGCATCAGCCAATTAGTTTTTTTCTCGTGGAAAGTCATTAAAAGCCACTTCTTCGAACTCTTTGACCAGCTCTGCAACAAGATCGCGATATTTGACCAACTTCAAATCTCTCACTTCCCAATCTTCACGGATTTGGTAAATCACCAACGTTGAGTCCCCGTACACTTTCAAGATTTTGATGTTTCGTTCAATGGCTGCACGAAGTCCCATGATGCAAGCCTCATATTCCGTAACATTATTGGTACAGATGAAATTTAATCTGGCAGTGAGCGGATAATGGTTCCCCTCTGGTGACACTAGGACTGCTCCAATCCCATGCCCCAATGTATTTGATGCACCGTCGAAGCTCATCTTCCATGCTTTCTCTTTTGATGACTCACACTCTTTTTTTTTTGTAATGTACATCAAGTCTTCGTCTGGGAAATCAAATCTCAATGGCTCGTATTCATCTGTTGTTCGAGTTGTTAAGAAGTCAGCTATCGCGCTTCCCTTTATCAACTTTTGACTCACATATATGACGTCATACTTTAATAGTATGATCTGCCATCATGCCATTCTTCCTGAGAGTGTAGGTGATTCCATCATGTATTTTATTGGGTCCAGTTTTGAGATTAACCATGTCGTATGATACAACATATATTGTCTGAGCCTTCGAACTACCCAGACCAAAGCACAACAGAATTTTCAATTGATGGGTACTTTTCTTCATACTCCGTGAACTTCTTGCTGAGGTAGTAAATTGCCCTTTCTCTTTTCCCTGACTCATCATGTTGCCCTAGCACACAACCCATTGAGTTTTCGAACACAGTCAATACAATATTAACGGTCTCCCGGAAGTTGATGGTACTAGCACCGGGGGCTAGACAAATACTGTTTTATTTTATCAAAAGCCACTTGGCACTCCTTGTTCCATTCTCCAGGATTTTGTTTTTGAAGGAGTCGAAAAATTGGGTCAAACTGGTTGGTAAGTTGTGCAATGAATCGAGCGATGTAGTTCAACCTCCCTAAAAATCCTGTGACTTCTTTTTTGTGTGCGCGGAGGTTGTAGTTCTTATATGGCTTTTATCTTATCTGGATCAACCTCAATACCTCTTTCACTGACGATGAAGCCTAGTAATTTTCCCGAGATAGCCCCAAACGTACACTTGGCTGGATTAAGCTTCAGTTGGAACTTCCTTAGTCTTTCGAACAACTTCTTGAGGTTCTCGACATGCTCTCTTTCCCCTGAGATTTGGCAATCATATCATCGACGTAGACTTCTATTTCTTTATGCATCATGTCATGGAATAACATCACCATAGCCCTCTGATATGTTGCCCCGGCATTCTTCAATCCGAATGGCATCACCTTGTAGTAGAATGTTCTCCACATCATCACGAAAGTAGTTTTCTCCATATCCTCGAGAGCCATCTTTATCTTGTTGCCTTTTTCGGTACTAGAACTATATTAGCTACCCATTCTAGATATTTAGAGGCTTGTAAGAAGCCAGCATCAAATTGTTTCTTGACTTCTTCTTTTATCTTTAAAAGCATTTCAGGCCTCATTCGTCTTAACCTCTGTTGAATAGGTTTGCATTTTGGTTTCAGTGGGAGTCTATGGACCATTACATCCTTGTTCAACCCTGGGATATCCTGATACGACTATGCAAATACATCTTTGTACTCACGAAGCAAAGCGATCAAATCATGTTTGGTCTTCTCTAAAATGGAGGTCTCAATCTTCACTTCCTATCTTTTCTTTATTTCCCAAGTTCACTGTCTCAACAGATTCTTGATGGGGTAGAATCTGTTTATCTTCTTGTTCTATCATTCTTAGTAAGTTAGGAGACGAGACATAATCTTCAGCATTTTCCTCAGCTTCGCATTCTCCTACACAAATAGTTTTCTCAAAATCGATTTCAGGACTTGTAATGGGATTGTTCATGTCGTTGGTATCTGAGCACCTGAAAGGTGAATGGAAAAAAAAACTATAGAGGAGCATCAAAGTATTAGAACCAAACAAACATAATGTTACGGCATGATATGAGGTACATGTAAATACAGGCTGTGAGAAGAAGGAATAATTATGAAGTTAACAAGAATGAAAGGACTATGCCAAAATGCATCTCCATGAATGTTTATTTAAATGATAAAGAGCAAACATAAGCTCTTACAAAAGAATCCCACTATTACTTGGGGCAAACAAAAAGAGAGTTAACAATGAGCATTACTCTGGAGAGGACTTAGAAACTACAAAAAGATCCACAGTAATCCAATTTTTTAAAATGAATCCAGGAGAACAATGGCGTATCATTGAAACATCTTCAATTGCATCATCCCCTTTGTCAACAACATTTATACTGACGTTCTGAAGACCCCTTTCAATCCATAACAACGTGCTTCATGAATTATCTCTCCCTGGGTACATCATTTCGGCAGATGTAAATGTTTTTGACAAAGGAGGATACACTATGGGTTCCCATTTCGATTCCCGACCTGAGGCTCTCGCAATCCTCCTTTCTTGATCTTTCTGCAACTATTTTCTTCTTCTATAATTTTAACTTATTAGGCTCTTTCTTTGGACTCAAATGCATATAACGTGATGTAATGCAAATGTATAAAATGCAATACAGGTGCATGGCATGAATGTAAAAAGAAAGAGAGGTGTTGATCATGAATTTGATTCCATTAGAAGAACTTTTCTAGAAGATACTTTTCTTTATATAAAACGGATCGCATATACAGCCATGTTCTTATGTTAGAACGACCGTATTACAATCCACTTTATCAAGTAACACATTTTCTTATGACAAATTCTTCCATTTAGTAACCGAATATGAATCAACACTTCCTTTCTAAGATGATGCAATGCCATTCAAATGCATAGAGAGAATGCAAAAAGAAAGATAGGGGCTGATTATAAATTCAATTCCATTAGAAGAACTTTTCTAGAAAATAAAGCTCTTTACATAAAACGGATTGCGTATACGGTTTTGTCATCATAATCCAAGTGGAAACACCAGTCTTTTTCTTTGTATCTGTATGTTATGGTCGTGTCCCGTAAACTTTCTCTATAGATGCTTTTTTTAGCTCCTTGTTGCTCAATTCAGGCCGTACCTCTTCATTCACTTATCCTCCGTGATATTCAAAAGCTTCTTTAAGAAAATCGAGACGTGAGGACTCTTGAATAATCCGTATTGGCTTAAATCATCGGGCCAAGTCTTGCATTATTCTATGGACTATCGACCTTCTCTCGTTGTTTATTTGGACTATATTTGGGAAACCGTATTACAATCTACTTTATCAAGAAATTTATTTCCTTATGACAAACTCTTCTATTTAGCAATCGAATATTAATCAATACCTTCTTTCTTTGATGATGCAATGCAAATGCATGAATGCAAGAAGAAGAAGAAAACACATTAGCACAGGAGAGATAAACAATCACAAAAGAAAACAGGTTAGTGCAAGAGAAATAAACAAGCACAGAACACCTATCCAGGTGATCGCTAGGGTTTGGTACAATTCTACCTAGGGTAGGTTCCTAGGTCTCTAATATGTGGTTTGGTTCTAGAGTAAAGGTACCTAAACCAACAGATTCCTTGATCCTCACCCATTATAGGCTCATATGGACCGAGTTCAGTTTAGGGGAATACATTTCCCTATGGCCATGCAGAAGTGAAAACTTCACGAAGACATAGGTACGGATGTATCCCGAAAGCAGTCCACTAGCCCATGCGGAGGTGAAAACCTCACGAAGGCATAGCTTCTCGCTTCCACTTAAAGGATGTGACCACAACGGTCATGCAATGCAATGCCAAAGTATTTACGAGACCCAAAATTGAAAGTGCATTAAAAGAAGCATGATTTTTCGAAACAATTTTCCAATTTTAATCAAAAGGACAAAAATCAATCAATCTATGGCCTCACTCTCGAGGTCCCCAGCGGAGTCGCCAAGCTGTCGTAACCATTTTTTTGATAAAATAGGAAACGGCGCGATCGACTCGGTTTTAGAAATGAAAAGAAGGGAGTCGCCATCGATCTTTATTAGGTGTGATCGGATCACCTTTGTTTTAATAAAATATTTTGATTTACTAAAACAGGGTTTTTTGGTCTGCGAAATTAGAGAAAACGAGTTCGGGAGTCGGTTACGTGCGAGGAAGGGTTACCACCCTCGTCACGCCCAAAATTGGTACCAAATTGATTGATCGATGTCCTAATGTTGAAAACTTTGAAATGATTCGAAAATGGATACTTTTATTTTCAAAACTTGAAAGGATCAAAAGGGATACTAAGACTTCCTTATTTTGAAGAGATAAAGCATCGTATCCAGTAAGTTAGGGTACGATGCTTTGGACTCCCGAAACTGAACTTGTCTTTGATTTTAAAACTCGGTTAAAAATTTCAAGGCGATATTTCGTTATTTGTCAAATGATAAACCGAAACCCAGTAAGTTAGGGCTTGATTTTCTCGAAATTCCAAATACGGAATATTTCCTTTACTTTTTTAAAAAGCTCATCTCGGGGTATCTAGATGTTGTGTCCGAAGAAGTTAGGGGTATAACATTTCAATTTCCAAGAACAAGTATTTTATTTAAAACTTGCATTGCGATTTCAAAAAGGATATCCCGTTATTCAGGTTAAGGGAGAGAAATCGAAACCCAGTATGTTAGGGCTCGATTCTCTCGAACCTTTAATACGGAATATCGGTTATTTGAAAAATTTGATAAATCGGGTAAGATAGGTGCGACAAATGATGAGATATTACATGTGATAAGGATAATGAAAGACACATACATATATATACCTATAAGTAAGGATAATACATTGAAAGTATTACATTATATTAATCGTAGTAGAAATAACGATGAAATAATAATAGTAACATAACGATAATAATAATACTAATAAAAAATAATAATGGAAGTGAAATAAGAGTAATAATTTTAAAGAAAAGAAAAATAAAATGGTAGTAATAACAATATACATATAAAGATACATTAATAGTGGTAATAAATATAATAATAATACTAGTGATGATAATGATGATATAATAATAAAAATAAAAAATAAAATAAAATAATGATGAAAACAAAATAATAATAATACTAAATAAAATAATGATATTAGTAGAAAAAAAAATCATAACACACACAATAAATAATAACATACAAATAGTAGTAAAATATAATTAAAATAACAAATAATAATAATAAATAATAAATAACCAATAATAATATTTAAATAATAGTAAAAGTAGTAAAAATTGCAAAATAATTGAAAAATAGGTTAAATTGCATTAAAAACGAAAGTTTCGGGTCAAATTGTAAATAAAACAGAGGCTTGGGGCTAAATGAACACGCGCATAAAAGATGGGGGACCAAAGAGGAAATTTTCCCAGTAAATTAAACGCAGCGCTTTGAGGGAGGACCAAATCGCGAAAGCGTGCAAAATTTCAGGGCCAATGTGCGAATACTAAAAACTTGATTTAAAAAAACTAAAAATGTGGAAGGGCTGATTGCGCAATTCCCCCTCCCTTTAAAAACACGCGGATCCTCCTGGCGGGTCGGGTCAACACGCGGATCCTGGGGTGAAACGACGTCTTTTTTGGCATTAAAGGCAAACCCCAAAACGACGTTGTTTTGAGGGGCTATTTAAGGCCCAAATTTCTGAAAAAATTCATTTATCACCTGCTTCTAAAAAAAAAACTTTTCTTCTTCTTTTCTCTGCAGATCAAAGGGAGAAGGATTTTCTTTTTTTATTATTATATTTTTGCACTTATATATGTGTGTATTTGTAAATTTTACGAATAAAAGGATTTGTAGAAAAAAAATACAAATTTAAGAGTAAAGAAAAATCACCTTTTTAGCCTCTGTTTCGATGTTTAAATCTCTGTCTTTTAATGTTCGGATCTCGTTTGAAATTTTTCGAATCTATTTCTATTTTCTTTGAATCGGTTTCTATTTTGTTGAATCTGTTTTTTAAATCTCTGTTTTCTATTGATCGAAAAAAAAAGTCCCCTTTTACAAATATTTTGAATCAGCTTTTATAGCCTTGTTTTTACAACTTGGTCTCTGTTCTGTCCTATCTTGTTTAATGCTTGCAGGAGCTTGGCGGTCTTGGCGTGCTGTATGGCGATGGGCCAGGGCATTGGCGGCATTAGACATGTCGAGGCGAGTTCGGCGGTCTGAGAGGGCAAGTTACCCTTAAGGTTTTGTTTTGTTTTGTTTTTTTTTTTTTGTTTAGTGGGCTAGGGTAATTGGGCTAATTGGTTAGTAGGCTAGGTTAATTTGGGTATTGTGGGCTTAATGGGTTTGGTTATTGGGTCTGGTAAAATTAGTTTGGGTCTGGTAGTTTTTGTAATTGGGTTTAGGTTTATTTTTTAGTTTAATTTGGATAATTTTGGGTTGAAGAATGAGTTTAAAAATGGGCCGGGCAAATTATGGGTATTACAAATTATATAAGATAAATATTTTTATTACTCGAGATTTTAAATTTAACTTCAATATTATAATTAATGTTCATGGACAAGACAAAAGTACTAAAATAACATAAATTTTGTGGGATTTGAACATGATAATTTTATTATATTTATATACAATAACAAAAGGGAGATTAAATAAATAATAATGATGGGTGAGAATACAAAGAAAATCCCCCCCTCCTCTCACCAAAGAGCCAATGGCACTAAATTAAAGAACCCAGTAAAGCCTTATCATCAATTTCATCACTTTAAACTTTGGGGGTCTCTTTCACCTCAATTTTATAAAATAAAATAAAAAAACTAAAAGACAAATATCTTATGGCAAAACTATGGGTTCAAACATAGGAGATAATGGTCATATAATTACATTAAAAAACATTATAATAAGACAAATGTCTTTCCTTTTCAAAAATTTATGTTGTTAGCATTTTTCATATATATATATATATATATATATATATTAATTTTCAAAAAGCTAACAACAAAATATGAAACTAAACCTTAAATAATTATTCTTGCAAAGGAAAATTCTTGGCCAAGATTGTTGTGTGTAGTGACAACTTTTCCTAGTAAAAAGCTTATTCGAAGATGAAGATAAAGTTATTTTTTTATATTATTTTTAAATAGGAAACTGGTAAGAATATTAAGGAAATTAAAAAGAGGAAAATACGAAAGCAGATTCCTTGCCCAATGACTATTTTTTACGCCTTCAAATTTTTTCTGCATAAATTTCAACTCGTCCATTTTTCTATTCCCCTCATTTCTCTCCACTTTCTCTTCTTTTTTTTTTTTTCTTTTTCACCTAATTCAATCATCCTATTGAAGTATATATAATAATAAAAAAAAGTAAAGTAAGTAATAATAATAATCGATTGAGTTTTAGCTCAATTGGCATGGATATTATTGTCAATATAGGAGGATGAAGGTTTAAGCGCATTATTCTCTTATTTATGGGTTGGGGAGGGGCTATGGGTAGTTCTAGATATTGTGTTAAAAATAATAGATATGATCAGAAAGTATAATGAGATTGTTTAAAAAATTTGTGGAATTGGATTATAGTGATAGGTAGAAGGATCAAATTATTTGTTTGGTGTGATAAATTTGTATTATACTAAAGGAGTTTTGAGTAACATGTTTTAAGTGGTAGTATTGTCATTTAAAAGTATCCAATACGTTTTAAGGTGGGTGTTGGAGATTAACTATGTGAAACATATATGGTTTATTTTATTAGGTAGCCTACAATATGTTTTTTTGTATGTAAGCTTATCATCTTTTCATGTTATTTGTTTAGGCACTCAAGCTTTCAATAAAGATGAAATATAAAATTCCCCATCAAATATAATACTTAATGAGTTGAGGGTTCGATCCCATTCGATTTTAAACACAAAAAGAGTTAGGAGGTAACATTTCCACTTGCCTTAATGTTTTAGGCATGAGGTGAGGACAACCATGTGCAATGCAAATGGTCTGCCTTATTTAAGCACTTTACGTATTAGAGGGACCCAAATAAAATTATAATAGTTTTAGGGGAAAAGTTTAAATTTTCATTTTAATAGGATTCAAATTAATTCATTTTCAATTAAGAGGATTCAAAGCTATTATCATTTCATTTAGTTGAGGGCGCCAAGACATTTACTTGTCCCCTCTAGCTACACCTCTGTTGATGAAGTATTTTCACTCTTCGAACTTGTTTCTTCAAGCTACCTCTTTATATACTCAAGCAACTCAATAGAGATAGGAGACAAAATCTCCACTATGGATAATACCTAATGTGTTGCGAGCTAGGGCACATGTTTGAGTCTAACATGTGTAACACATATGGTTCACCTTTTATTCTATGAAAATGTCACCTCTTCAAGCACTCAAGTTCTCCATAGAGATGAGAAGAAAATCTCTCAATGTGACAATATTTCACATGTCAAGAATTTGACCGTTTGGTCTTTAATAAATTCACTATTTTAAAGTACAATATATTATTTTATTAAAAAATAATTAACGTGTTTTGAAAAATCATATGAATAATATAATCAAAATTTTCTTAATAAAAGTAGATGGTAGTAAAAACAAAATTAAAAAACTTTTAAAAACAAAAAAAAAAGTGTAAATCAAAAGTTAAGATATATATATATATATATATATATATATATGAAGGTACATGAATTTGGTAAGTAGTATTTAATTTTTTGACCTAACTAATAACTAAATTTGAAAATCATTAATCAATTTAATATTTTCTTAGGTTTTTTGAAAAGTACTTTTAAGAAGTACTTTTAAAAATTTAGTTTAAAATTTGAGTGTTTAGTATTCTTTGTTAAAAAGTATTTTTCGAAATAAAATGTTTATTTTAGACATGATATTATAAAGTAACAAATATGTATTTAAATAATATTCAAATTGGTTAATATTATGATATTTTAGCAAGAATATAAAATAGTTTATTATAACTTATTGATAATATTTTAATATAAAAATATTAATTTTAAATATTTCTAAGTAATTAATATTAATTATTTATAAAATTTAATTAGAATATATAAACTATATTTTAAATATTAAAATATTATCATTAAATGAAAGATCTTAAAGAAAATGGAAGGAAAATAAAAAAAAGCAGAGAGAAGAATTGAAGAAGAAATTGTTACTGTGAAAAATGACGAGGACAAAAAGGTAATTAATTAGCCAAAATCACGTTTGGGTTAGAGAAAGTTAAAAATTTCAACTTTTTCAACAGAAGAAAATAATTTTTAAACGGATTTTTAAGTTAAACAAGAGTTTATTTAATAAATAATTTAAGAGAAAAGTACTTTTTGAAAATACAGATAAACAAGCCCTTAATCAACATCGTTAAAATGCACTGCATGAAAAATTTTCATTTTCATAATTTTGTAACGTGCACAAGTTGACATAGCAACAAGAAGACAAAGAGGAAAAAGAAATTGATGAATTTACAATTATTTTCTGTACATTTTGTGATATATATATATCAAGGATTGGTGTTGCTTCACTTGTTTAAAGGCAACAACCAGGGATTTTCTTTTTTCCTTTGAATCATACAATATGTGTAACATCTTAAATTTTTGGGCCTATGCATTTTATGTGATGTTTGCTTAAAATATTAATTTGAATGTTAGGGGTCCAAATTGGGTTTCGGTTTAGGTGAAGGCCTTAATTAAATTTTTTTGTTTGGGCACTTAAGTGAAGAGCCTGTTAGAAGGAGGTTTAAAAGATATTATTTGTAAATAAATATACAAATGGACTTGTGGTCAGCGGCAAATGGTGCCATTAAGAGATCAGGGAGGTGGCGTCAATAGGAGGCCCAAATTCGAGTTTTATGGAGCCCAATTATTTAATTTTAATTTAATTAATTTTTGGCATTTAGGTGGGTAAGGTTGGATGGCAACAAGGCTTAAAATTAGGAGGATTTCTTGACTATGGATAATGTGGCGGATAAAGGGTGGAAGAGGTGGTGTTATTTAGGTCACTTGCAAGGTGAGATAAGTGAGAAAATTTAGGCATTTATTTAATGTGATAATAAGGGGGATAATGTGCTGATAAAGGAAGGAAGAGGCAGTGTCATCCATGACACTTTTGGATGAGAGATCAGGTAAAGATAAGGGAGGAAGTTTAGGATCTGATCTGCTGGTCACAGTGGTGGCCAAATTTCAAACTCTAGGAGGGTGCCGAAATTCCCTATAAATAGAGGGAATATCTCATCAATTCCGGCATTTGAACCTTATTCTTTTCTTCTTTCTCTGTGCCAAAATTCTCAGTCTTCCTCTGCAATTTCTTTTCTTTTGATTTCTTCAAAAGCCGAAATCCTTAGATCTCATCTCCTGTGTCTGCTGAATTTTCTCTGGGGTATCTGCTTGTGCCGAATCTCGAAGGAAATTGAAGGGGGATTCATTTGCTTAGATCTCTAAGTCAGAGTTCAGTAACACTCGAATCGTGTTACTTTCGGGATTTCAAGGTAAGGAGATCTATTGATTTTAATGTAACACCCCTAACCCGTATCCATCGCCGAATTAAGGTTACGAGGCATTACTTTACACATCACAACTTAGCACAGTCAAAAAGATCATTTATCAAATTTAAATTTCTTAACTAAAAGAAGTTAAAAACATACTTACGATATTTACGACTAGCACATGGGTATACATGATCACATACCAAACATATATTAGTAATTTGTCTTCATCGAATATGCACATATACACATCTACTATACAAATCAAGATAACAATCATGGCATTTAAACAATTAAATCCAAAATCCCATATCAAATTGATCTATCCATTTCGGTAAACCCACTATACTCCACCAAACAATGCATACCACAATTTATTTGAGGGAATGTAGTCAAACCAAAACACCCCTTAGTAGTACTCATAATAAACGTAGTCCATCACCGAAATATAACACTTAAGTACATTTTTCAATTTATTTCTCCTATTGCCAAATACAAAGTCCAAGAAGTTGGTTCATATTTCCAAAAATACACATCAAAGGTATGGAACACCAAACCTCATCAAACTTATTAAACTATCGTATACGCATATATATATACATTTTTTTTAAAGGATTAGCAAAATCATATATAATGATTTTATATCAACACACCTATACAAACATAATTATTAAGCATAAATTATAACTCATTCATATACATCATTTATATAAAACTTTCATAACTTTCCAAAAGTTAACAAAAATTGTACCTAATGACCTCATTTCAACATTCGTACACAATATACCAACTTAGCATGTAATATAATTATATATGTCACATCCTCATTTATCTTCAATCAAAACTTAAAACATGACTAATTACACATAATAATTCATGCATGAACATATCATTACTCCAAAACATGCAAACAAAATTTCACAAAAGAAATAGCCATTCTCGCAAGGCTAAATTCATATACAAGATTAAGTACCATTAATTACAACAAAACCTAGCTTATACATGCCTTTCAAAACAAAGCTAGAATATGAGTACCGAAAGAGTTGATAGTGTGGATGACTTTCCTGACGATCCCTTTGAGCACGTAGTCTAAACTGGATCTATAAAATAGAAAACATATCACACAAGTAAGCTCACTAGCTTAGTAAGTCTTAGCGATTCTGAAACAATAATCAAACATTCCAACATTTAGTATATATAAATATACATATAAATCAAATTATTCATGACTTTAAAATCCAAGTAATTTAACTAAAATTTCCATTATGGCCGAATTGCCGATTATGTAACTTGGCAACTAATTATTTCCCTCATCGAAGGTATACAACCCTCCCAAGCACTTTAAGTCTTAAGTATTCTCATATTCCATCACTAACAAGTATAACTTATATCTCAATCATATACAATTAATCATATATACACATATGCATCTTCGATAACTCTCATCTTTAGCATTTGCACATTTGACCGAATATCAAAGATATAACCAAGTTTATATTTCAATATACATATCGCACTCATTAATGAATAAATCAAATGCACATATCATAAAACTCATTATTAAAAACCTTGACCATTCTACCACTTATGTAATTGAAAGGAAAGATAATCACTTACCTTGTTCCTTGCATCTATAAACCTTTATATTTACGAGCATTTTGTTTATTGAAGTATTTACATTCCACCACGTAAAGGATTCATATTACATCAAGCATTAAGCACGCTAGACACGAGGTCTAAATTTGATCACCAACATTTAGCACTGTTAGGCAATAAGCCTGATATACATCACCGGCACAAGGCCTGCTAGGCTCATAGCCTGAATTACATCACCGGCACAAGGCCTGCTAGGCTCATAGTCTGAATTACATCACCGGCACAAGGCCTGCTAGGCATTTAGCCCGATAAATAACACCGGCACGAGGCCTGCTAGGCTCATAGCCTGAATTACATCACTGGCTCAAGGCCTGCTAGGCTCATAGCTTTGAATTACATCAAAGCACAAGGGCTGCTAGGCATTTAGCAGATAAATAACACTGCACGAGGCCTGCTAGGCTTAAAGCCCGATATAGATATAATTATCAATTCAACACTCATTTCATAATACCAACAATACAAACAACTCATATAATTCATATTACTTTCACATACCATCCCAAACACACTTATACACTTTTCGTTTTACAAAGTAAATTCAGTTCCAATACCATACACCTACATTCGGCTATCACCTATAAATATACTTTAAATATTCAAGTTTCATTATTTAACATAATCATAAATATTTCTTTAGCGTATATTTGCTTAAGGACTTACCTCGACTGTCGACGGACCGCGTGGACCGGCTATTATATAACCTTCGTCTTTTCTCGATCCAATTTTATTTTTCTTTGTTCTTAATCTAAACACATTAAAATTCAGCTCATTCAAGTACATTTCATTTCAATTTAGTCCATAAACACATAAATGACCAAATTACCATTTTACCCTTACTATTTCACATTTTTACAATTTAGTACTAATTGCACAAAACACAAAATATACAAAATTTCACTAATACCCCTTAGGGCCGAATGTGCATAAGGACTATACAAGTCCATTTCTTTCATTTATTTCTCATTTTAATCCCTCAAAAATTTAACTTTTGCAATTTAGCCCAAAATACTAAATTTTACCAAAATTTCCATTTCAAAACTTGTAGATTTCTAACATAACTTTAATATTTTTCCATCAAACAAAATAAAACATCAATATTTAGCTATAGCCGAATATAAAACATACTCAAATTCAAAAATTTCAACATGGGTAAGTTACATTTCGAAGCAACGATCTCAAAAATGTCAAAATTAACAAAAACCGGAGTCAAACTAACCTTTAAATCAAGCTTCCACCATGGCCGAATGTTTAAGCTTTTAACTTAAGCTTTTTCTTTTCTTATTTCGGTAGTGAAAGGATGAAGACAACCTTTTTGCATGTTTTTAATTAACATATATTATGGTGTTTAATAATTTACCTATTTAACCTTATAATTTATAATATTATAAAACATATCATAATGGAAAATTTGGACTTTAGCCGTCCACTAACTTTTAGAATGGGTTAATTACCCTTTTAACACCTCATGTTAAAAAGCCACACTCAATTTAGTGTATTTTAATTTGGTTTGCAACTTTTACCGTTTATGCAACTAAATCCCTTTTCTAAATTAAACACACAAACGATTAAATTTTTCTACGAAACTTTCACACACATTAATTCACACATAATAAACACAAATTAATAAATTTAAATAATTCTCGGACTCGGATTCGTGGTCCCGAAACCACCGTTCGATTAGGGTCAAATTCTGTCTGTTACAACTCTCCCCTTAGGGATTTTCGTCCCCGAAAATCTTACCGCTGAATAGATTCAGATAGTGTTGTCTTAATGAATCTTCAGGCTCCCATGTTGCATGTTCTATTCTGTGTCGATTCCATAATACTTTCACTAACGGACTTTTCTTATTTCTCAACTCATTTACTTCACGGGCTAATATACGGATCGGTTCTTCTTCATATGTCATATTAGATCGAATTTCTATTTCAGATGAGGCAATCACACGTGACGGATCGGATCGATATCTACGAACATTGAAACATGAAAAACTTTGTCGTCGATCTCAAATTCTATATCTTTTCATTTCAAGTCTGCATGGGATTTCTGACGATCAGATGCTGCTTTCAAACTATCTCGGATCAAATTCACTTCCGGTTCTGTATCCTTTATCAAATCAACCCCATGTAACTTATTCTCTTTGAATTGATCTAATCTGAGGTATACAACTTTTACGTCCGTACAAATCTTCATATGATGCCATTTTGATATTCATCGAAAACCACTATTATCGCAATTTTAATCAATGGTAGAATCTTGTTCCCATGAACCATAAAACTCTAATACGCAGCACCTTAGTATATCTTCAAGAATCTGAATAGTTCGTTCAAATTGATCATCTGTTTGCGAATGAAAGGCTATATTGAAATGTAATTTCGTGCCCAAAGCTTCTTGCAAATTTCTACTAGAATCATGATATGGATCTCGTACTCTATCGCACAATAGATAATGGTACCCCATGCAATCTCACAATCTCGTAATATAAAACTCGGTCAATCTCTAGTGAGAAATCGGACCTACTTAGGAATAAAATGGGCGATTTAGTTAATCGATCAATTCGACCCATATCGCATCTTTCTTTCTGAGTCGGGGCCAATCGAAACAAAGTCCATTGTTACCCTATTTCATTTCTACTCAAAAACCAATATCGGATGTAGCAATCCATATGGAACTTGATGTTCAGCTTTCACTTGCTGACAACTAAACGTTTCAAACCAAGTTAGAATTGTCTTGTTTCATACCAAACCACCAGTAGTGTTGCTTCAAATTATGGTGCATTTTAGTACTTCCCAGGTGAACAGATAAACGACTATTACGTGTTTCATTTCAAATCGATTGAATCAACCCTGGATTTCTCGAAACACAAATACTATCCCGATATTTCAAACAATCATCCACAATTAAAACTCAGATTCAAAATTCATTTCCCACTGGCTCATTTCGTTAGCAATTCATTATCAGATTTCTGAGCTTCATACATCTGTTGTAAAAATAACGGTTTTACTCTCAATTCCTCTATTATAGAACTATCATCAGACAAGTCTAACTGAGCATTCAAAGCATGTAATGCAACAATGACTTTCTACTCGACCCGTTAGCCATAACGTTTATTTTCCCAGATGATAATCTCACTAGCTCATAATCTTTCAATAACTCAAGCCATCTTCTCTAATGCAAGTTCAAAACTTTTTGAGCCATCAAATATTTTAAACTTTTATGATATGAAAATATGTGACATTTCTCACCGTACAGATAATGACGTCAAATCTTAAGTAAAAACACAGTCACAACTAATTCAAGGTCGTGTGTCGGATAATTCTTTTGTTGAAACTTCAACTGTCTCGAGGCATAAGCTACAACTTTGCCTTCCTACATCAAGACACATCCCAGACCGTTTAATGAAGCATCACTGTATACAATAAATTATTTACCCGATTCTGGTTGCATTAACACTGGAGCTTCTGATAACAGAGTTTTCAACTGATCGAAACTTTTCTGACATTTATCCTACCATTCAAATCTAACATCTTTCTGAAGCAGTCTAGCCAACAGAGTAGCTATCGCTGAAAATCCTCTTTGTAAATCTATGGTAATGACCAGTTAAGCCCGGAAACTACTAACTTCAGACACATTCTTTGGAAGTTTTCAACTCAAAATAGCAGAAATCTTACTCGGATCTATTCGGATTCCGGAAGCTGACACAATATGTCCTAGCAAACTAACTTCATGAAACCAGAATTCACATTTGCTGAATTTCGCGTATAATTATTTTTCTCTCGAAGTCTACAACAAAAATCCTCAAATGTTTAGCATGCTCTTTTTTATTGATTAAATCAATCGTCTATTCGTGGAAACGGATATTTGTTCTTTATTAACACTTTATTTAATTGACAATAATCGATACACATCCTCATCTTACTATCTTTCTTTTTCACAACCAGAACAGGAGCACCCCACGACGAGAAACTCGATCTAGCAAACCCTCTATCAGTCAATTCTTGTAATTGTGACTTTAATTCTTTCAATTCTGTTGGTGCCATTCAATACCGAGTTATCGAAATAAGTGTAATACTATGCAACAATCAATAACAAATTCAACTTCATGAATCGGTGGCGAACCCGGTAACTCTTCAAAAATACATCAGAAAACTCACAAACAATAGGCACTAATTCAACTTTCTTCTCAAACATCCTTAAATCAATCACATAAGCAATAAATATGATTCATAACCCTTTTCATATAATTTCAAGCATTCACTACTAATATTACAGCAGGCAATCCATTCAAATCACCCAACTCAAACCTTACAATCTTATTATTCAAGCATCTCAAATCTATCGCTTTCTTTTGCAATTCACAACTGCATCATGTATATATAACCAATCCATACCCAGAATCATATAGAATTCATCAAATGGCAAGAGCATCAAAACAGCAGGAAAATATATATCTCGAAACATTAACGGATAATTCTTACATATTTATCAATCAGGACACTTTTTACCTAAGAAGCTCGATAGTTTTATGGCAAACTCAGTAGACTTTACAGGGAAAGCCTTACTGAATACTAAGTTCATGCACATGTATGAATACGTAGAACCAGGGTCTATCAAAGCAATCACAGAAGTACCATAAAAAGTAAAAATACCAGTTATTACATCAGGTGATAAAGCTTCCTCTCAAGCTCGGATAACATACGCTCTGACAAGTGTTCTAGCTTCGTATCTGACCACACTGTCTTTCATAGTTCTATAGCTACCACTGACATTTCTTACCTTCTTTAAAGATCTACCTCTCACAAGTACACTATCAAATCTCGTATTCTGAACAATCTCTGACTCGACAGACTCAGAATAATCTCGAATAAAATGATCAAGTGAGTCACATCTGAAGCAAGTTCTGTCGTTAAATCTACAACTTCTCGGATGCCTCAGGTTGCAAGCTCGGTCAACGAGTACAACGAACTCTTCTATTTTCAAAATTCCAACTAACAAATGAAAATCTTTATCAAAGCCATTTTCGAATCTTTTGCACATTATAGCTTCGGATGGTACACATTCTCGAGCATACTGACCCAGTCTCACAAACTCTAGCTCATAGTCAAAAACAGACATTCGACCCTGTTTGAATTCCAAAAATTCTTTACATTTTTTATTGATGAATCTCTGACTGATATACTTCTTACGGAACTCAATCTGGAGGAATTCTCAGATCACTTTCTCTTTCGGAACCACCGATACTAGTGTATTCCACCAGTGATATGTGGCGTCCCGTAATAAGGATACGGCACATTTTAAACACCCTTCCGGAGTACAAGATAGCTCATTAAACACTCAGATAGGGTTATCAAGCCACAGCTTAGATCGTTCTGCATCATCATCATTAGCTTTAAATTCTTTAGCCCTGTGTTTCTTGATATTATCTACAGGAGGCCTGCCAAATCTTATCGGATCCACTATCGGAGGTACCATAGGTATCGGAGATAGATTATTCGGGGTGGAGGTTGTTGCACAGTCGGGTTAGTCTAGATATATTGAATAAACCATTCGTTCATCATCTGGTAGAAGGCTTGCTTAGCCTTCCCCCTCATAACTACTCGAGATAGGTCGAGAGTCTACCGGCACTGACCCATGTGGGGATCAGGCGCTACGCTCTCAACATCATCATTCTACTCTATTGGGATCCATTTACAATATAAAATCACAATTCGGATGTCGAAGTCACCACACTATCGTATTATAATTTAAGGCATGTATAGCTAGACCCACGCGTCTACGGTAGTCCTAGAATCGACTAAATCGTAAGCTCTGATACCAATCAAATGTAACACCCTAACCCGTATCCATCGTGAATTAAGGTTACGAGGCATTACTTTACACATCACAACTTAGCATAGTCAAAAGATCATTTATCAAATTTAAATTTCTTAACTAAAGAAGTTAAAAACATACTTACGATATTTACGACTAGCACATGGGTATACATGATCACATACCAAACATATATTAGTAATTTGTCTTCACCGAATATGCATATATACACATCTACTATACAAATCAATATAACAATCATGGCATTTAAACAATTAAATCCAGAATCCCATATCAAATTGATCTATCCATTTCGGTAAACCCACTATACTCCACCAAACAATGCATACCACAATTTATTTGAGGGAATGTAGTCAAACCAAAACACCCCTTAGTAGTACTCATAATAAACGTAGTCCATCACCGAAATATAACACTTAAGTATATTTTTCAATTTATTTCTCCTATTGCTGAATACAAAGTCCAAGAAGTTGGTTCATATTTCCAAAAATACACATCAAAGGTATGGAACACCAAACCTCATCAAACTTATTAAACTATCGTATACGCATATATATATATATACATTTTTTTAAAGGATTAGCAAAATCATATATAATGATTTTATATCAACACACCTATACAAACATACTTATTAAGCATAAATTATAACTCATTCATATACATCATTTATATAAAACTTTCATAACTTTCCAAAAGTTAACAAAATTGTACCTAATGACCTCATTTCAACATTCGTACACAATATACCAACTTAGCATGTAATATAATTATATATGTCACATCCTTATTTATCTTCAATCAAAACTTAAAACATGACTAATTACACATAATAATTCATGCATGAACATATCATTACTCCAAAACATGCAAACAAAATTTCACAAAAGAAATAGCCATTCTCGCAAGGCTAAATTCATATACAAGATTAAGTACCATTAATTACAACAAAACCTAGCTTATACATGCCTTTCAAAAAAAGCTAGAATATGAGTCTTGAAAGAGTTGATAGTGTGGATGACTTTCCGACGATCCCTTTGAGCACGTAGTCTAAACTAAATCTATAAAATAGAAAACATATCACACAAGTAAGCTCACTAGCTTAATAAGTCTTAAGCAGATACGAAACAATAATCAAACATTCCAACATTTAGTATATATAAATATACATATAAATCAAATTATTCATGACTTTAAAATCCAAGTAATTTAACTAAAATTTCCATTATGGCCGAATTGCCGATTCTGTAACTTGGCAACTAATTATTTCCCTCATCGAAGGTATACAACCCTCCCAAGCACTTTAAGTCTTAAGTATTCGCATATTCCATCACTAACAAGTATAACTTATATCTCAATCATATACAATTAATCATATATACACATATGCATCTTCGATAACTCTCATCTTTAGCATTTTCACATTTGACCAAATATCAAAGATATAACCAAGTGTATATTTCAATATACATATCGCACTCATTAATGAATAAATCAAATGCACATATCATAAAACTCATTATTAAAAACCTTGACCATTCTACCACTTATGTAATTTGAAAGGAAAGATAATCACTTACCTTGTTCCTTGCATCTATAAACCTTTATATTTACCCGAGCATTTTGTTTATTGAAGTATTTACATTCCACCCTGTAAAGGATTCATATTACATCACCGGCATTAAGCCTACTAGACCTGAGGTCTGAATTTGATCACCGGCATTTAGCCTGTTAGGCAATAAGCACGATACATCATCACACAAGGCACCTTTAGGCTCATAGCTTTGAATTACATCAAGCACAAGGCACCGCTAAGCTCATAGTCTAAATTACATCATCGGCACAAGGCACGCTGGGCATTTAGCCGATAAATAACACCAAACGAGGCTTGCTAGGCTCATAGCTGAATTACATCACAAGCACAAGGCACGCTAGGCTCATAGCACGAATTACATGCTCATAGCTTTGAATTACATCATCGGCACAAGGCACGCTAGGCATTTAGCCGATAAATAACACACTGACGAGGCTGCTAGGCTTAAAGCCCGATATAGATATAATTATCAATTCAACACTTATTTCATAATACCAACAATACAAACAACTCATATAATTCATATTACTTTCACATACCATCCCAAACACACTTATACACTTTTCGTTTTACAAAGTAAATTCGGTTCAATACCATACCCTACATTCGACTATCACCTATAAATATACTTTAAATATTCAAGTTTCATTATTCAACATAATCATAAATATTTCTTTAGCGTATATTTGCTTAAGGACTTACCTCGATTTTCGACGGATAGCGTGAGACATTTATTCTATAACCTTCGTCTTTTCCCGATCCAATTACATTTTTCTTTTTTCTTAATCTAAACACATTAAAATTCAGCTCATTCAAGTACACTTCATTTCAATTTAGTCCCTAAACACATAAATGAGCAAATTACCATTTTACCCTACTATTTCACATTTTTACAATTTAGTACTAATTACACAAAACACAAAATATACAAAATTTCACTAATACCCCTTAGGGCGAATGTGCATAAGGACTATACAAGTCCATTTATTTCATTTATTTCTCATTTTAATCCTTAAAATTTAACTTTTGCAATTTAGCCCAAAATACTAAATTTTACCAAAATTTCCATTTCAAAACTTGTAGATTTCTAACATAACTTTAATATTTTTCCATCAAACAAAATAAAACATCAATATTTAGCTATAGCCAAATATAAAACATACTCAAATTCAAAAATTTCAACATGGGTAAGTTACATTTCGAAGCAACGATCTCAAAAATGTCAAAATTAACAAAAACCGGAGTCAAACTAACCTTTAAATCAAGCTTCCACCATGGCCGAATGTTTAAGCTTTTAAACTTGAGCTTTTTCTTTTCTTATTTGGTAGTGAAAGGATGAAGACAACCTTTTTGCATGTTTTTAATTAACATATATTATGGTGTTTAATAATTTACCTATTTAACCTTATAATTTATAATATTATAAAACATATCATAATGGAAAATTTGGACTTTAGCCGTCCACTAACTTTTAGAATGGGTTAATTACCCTTTTAACACCTCATGTTAAAAAGCCACACTCAATTTAGTGTATTTTACTTTGGTTTGCAACTTTTACCGTTTATGCAACTAAATCCCTTTTCTAAATTAAACACACAAACGATTAAATTTTTCTACGAAACTTTCACACACATTAATTCACACATAATAAACACAAATTAATAAATTTAAATAATTCTCGGACTCGAATTCGTGGTCCCGAAACCACGTTCCGATTAAGGTCAAATTTTGTCTGTTACATTTAACGTGTAAATTCAGGTATTTACTAGCCCTTGGCCGAATGTAGGGGAGGCCTAATCTTTTTAATCTTCCGGCTTTTGAGCAAGGTTTTAGACTAAGGGTTGTAGATCCAGATAGTAAGGATTTAACTAAGAGAGTAAAACTACGCGATATCAGGTGTGTAACTTTACACACCATCATATTGTTTGTTAGTATGTATGTATAAATCTGCTATATTCTAATAAATGCCAAAATTCAGGCATAACGATTGAAAACCCGAGAAGGGTAAAAGCAAATCACCAGGTAAGTGATCTTTGACATTCTAAAGTGAATGGTTCTGATGATTTGATATGATAAACATGTATGTTAGTTTCTGTGATTGCACGGGGTTGGGTAATTGATGAAAAGGGAAAGTGATCTATTCTAGTGGCTTTTGCCATTTCAGCCTGGTGACTATGTCACAATCGTGGCTTTTGCCATTTCAGCCTGGTGACTCTGTCACAAACTCTATTTCTAGTGGCTTTTTCCATTTCAACTGGTGACTCTATCACAACTCATTTCGGTGGCTTATGCCATTTCAGCCTGGTGACTCTGTCACGACTCTCGACGATGAATGACAAAGGCGCCATCAATGGCGTGTAGCGGTGTGGGTTGATTGTAGAAATCCCCAATGGTGTGAATGGCTGGTACGGGTGGTGTGTAGCGGATGGAAACCTAGGATTTGGGTTGGGCTTGCATAAATATTTGTTACATATATATATATACATATATATATATATATATATTTATATATTAATATGTTATTCTATTCTGTGGGACTAAGGCCCAAGTCTAATGGTGCATGAGGGTTGCACACTGAGTCTCCCGACTCAACCTATTATTTAACAAATTTCAGGTAGCACCTAGTGCATCGGATAGAAATTTGGGAAAGGGCGCAAGGTGGCCATGCGAGAGAGTGTTGGATTTAGCGAAGGACTTTTTATTATTTATTTATTTTAATATTCTAAATAGTAGAGTTTCAGTGTAATAAGACCATGGGCCATCAGACTTATAATTATTTTGGATTTTATGTGGGGTTTTATTTTATTTATTTGACATTCAAGTTTTCGTTTAAATTAAGTTAAGTCATGTATCAAATTTTAGATTTATTTAAAATTCACCTATGCATTATTTAAATTTATATTTTATCTGATTTACTAAATTACTTAGTTTTTCGGTTAAAAGGCTTAAACCTGGTAATTGTTTTCAAAAAGGCACATGTTTTCCTTAGTGACATACCAGATCCGGTTGTAGTATTTGGGCCGAGTTTGGGGTGTTACAATATGAAAATGATTGAAAAAAATACTTATTTTTATTTTGTTGTTGAAAAAGTAGTATAAACTATAAAGTTCAAACTTTTATTTTAACTAAATAAGATAAAAAGTATTATTCTTGATAAAATTTGTACTTTTGCATGTCTTTTTTTTTTTTCCTTTTTGCTTTAATATTTTGAGCTATTTTTAGGTAAGATTATTTATTAGAATGTAATTTACCAAATTTGAATTCAATTTTGGTTAAAATACTTTTTTAAGAAATTAATTATATCATTTTACCAAAACATACTTGTTGTTGTTTTTATATAAAAGAAAAATTAAATCATAACTTAAACCATTAAGTAATCAAATCACTCTGAAATAATCATCATGTAATAGTAATAGAACTTTATCCAATAATTTTATAAAAAATACCTACTCTCCAATCTTAAAAACATCATTAATACTAACCCATCAACTACTTTAATACCCTTTCAAAAAAGTATTACCTACACAAAATTACTTTGTTATACTATTCAAAATATGAAACCTCAAAATAGTAATATCAATTCATATTTATTAATTGTTAATTGACTTACAAAAGAACTTATCTTTTGGCCTAATACTGTTTTTAGTCCCTGTACTCTTATTATATATAAAATTTGTGCTCATACTTTGATTCCAACAGTTTAGTCTTTAATAATCGAAATTTGACTGATAATTTCCATTAAATCGGATAAAGGGCATTTTTAAAATTAAAAAAATTGTTCATGCAAGCAAATAAAAATGTGGAATCTGTAAGGTTTTCAATTATAAATCTAGAGTTGTAATGTAAGGTTTTTAAGCACTATTTTATAAAAGTAGAGTGAAAGCTGATAATATTATTTATTTACATTGTTTCCATGTGAATTTAAATTGATCATATGAGGAAAAATCATTTTAAAAATGCAGCATGATCCGATTGGTCTCCAATTATTAAATAAAAATAGAGATACTATCAATTCTTGTCATTAAAGTAAAGATACTAAATTTTAAATCTTCAATGAATGAAGGGACTAAATACAATATTAAACCTTCACTTAGTATTAAATAAACCCCAAGGCTGAGCTGTTTACACGTGTTAGAAGCTTAAATACTCTGTGTTTGCTAGCATGCAATGATTGGATCTTATCATACCCACGTAAGCAAATATGGACGGTATATGATCCTCCACTTTTCGCAATGTCAACGGTTAAAAACATAGTTTTACCCAATTACTAAAATATATATTTTAGAAAACAACTGTTTAATCCACTAACTTACGCCGTTGCATCTCGACCGTCGGATTTATTTTACATTAAAAGAATTGGCTCTATAAATTTTAGAAGAAGACGAAGGCAATCAGTTCATCATCGTCACAGTTGAAAGAGAAAATCTTGAGAGAGAAAGTAAAGCAAAAATCATAAAAAAAAATAAAAATATGGAGATGAGTGAGAGATCGTAAAATTTTAGGGTTTTCGATTTTCCCCTGGAAGGTTTTTTTTCATTGATTAAAAGACTTTCTCTCTTCGTCTCCGATTTGTTGAATTTTACCCCTTTTTTATCAGTGAATTCAACGTGCTTTTTTTTAAAAAAAGCTTCGATTTTTTTTGTTGTTTTTTTCCGGTGAATTTCTTTTCTTACCGCTTGTTCCGTCGGTAATAGCGGCTGAAAATCAACGGTTGATCCTTTTCCGATCATTGGTTATCCCCATTTTTACCAGAAGGTCATTTATTGAATCAAAGTCGGATTTTTTCCGATTATAATTTTTTTTGAGCTTTTTAGCTGTTTAATTCATTTAAAAAATGGGTTTTCTTTTTTGAAGTAGAAAATTTTGCAATTTTTGAGTTAAGAAAAAAAAGGGTCATAAACTGTGGACTTTAAGGGGGGGGGGGGGGGAAGAACAGTGATATTAGAAAAAGACTCGGTTGATTGGATACATTTCTCTCTCATTTTTCCCTTTTTTCAAAAAAGGAAGAATCTGAAGAGAAAGACAATTTGTTTGAGCTTAATTTACAAGCTTTTGACTTTAATTATGATTGAAAAAATTGTTGGATTCATTTAATATCTTTCCAAAATTTTGTTCTAATTTTTGAAACTCGATTGACCATTTTCTAATTGAGTGTCTAACTGCAAAACAATGGAGTTCTAAGTTGTTCAACATGGCAGTTTCCTTCCCTGGTTTTCCATGGTGGTTTTGGGGTAATAGTGGAAATAAGGAGAAACAACTTGTTTCAAATGGATCTTCCTTAAATTCTTCTGATTGGGGTTTAGGTTTACGAGAGCATGAAACTGTTAAATTCCCAACAAAAATAGCCTCAACTAAAGGAAAACCAAATTGGCAAGGTAATGAAGAAAGGAGAGTGGTTGATAAAGAATATGACCTTGTGATGGTTCCATCAGATGGTGTGCATTTATCTGGATATGAATCAGATGGTCCAGAATGGTCCATTGGGTGGGAAGAACCACATGGTCCTGGTTTTCATGGTGAAGATGATGATGATGGGTTTGCTGTGTTGGTTCCATGTTATAGACCTGGTTGCAAAGAACTTGTTGAAAGCCCCAATAACCAGCTCTTGAGTGCCATCAAGAACCTCCCAACTGGGTTCTCTTCTGGTAAAAGCTTTGTTTTTCCTATATGGATCTTTTTCATTTCTGATATTTAGTTTGTTTGAATGTGGATTGACACTTAGAATCACTTTAGTGGTGGAACTAATAAAAATTTATCTTATTTTTGTGGCATCTTTATCTGCAACATAGACTTTGAAGCCTACATGTTAAAACCCATTTTACTAGGGAACATAATAGAACAAGTGTTTATGGAGCTTGTATAGCTGCTTGAATGGTCACTGCACATAATTTGTTGCAGCACAAGTGTTTGGATAAAAATACCATGGAGGCGTTATATTGCATTTTGCCTTTTTTACTCAAAAAAAGAAAATTGGACCTTGTAAATTAGAAAAATGAGCAAAGTAATCCTTTTTATGAAGAAAAAATTATTCATTTCTATCATCAAAAACTGTTATGATTAATGAAATAACTAGATAGTTACATGTGCTATGTCACGTGTGCCTCATACTAATCTATAAAGATCAATTTTCTCTTTGATCTAACATATAAGGACTAATTTGTTCATTTTCTTTAGTAGATGGGAAAAAATACAATCTGACTCATAGTACAAGGGCCTTACACTTGCACTTGTTGACAATGTTGCTTTGAACTTGGCTGGAAACGGTAGAGATCAACCTCTAGGGTTAAAGTACCTTTAAATATATGAAAAGTATTTCGCAGAAACTGTTATATCCTTTTTCCCTTCTTATTTCATGGTGGATATTGTCCTCTTTGTTTGCATATGTTAAGGTGAGATTTCCAGTCACATGTACTGCCATTCCAAGATAATTTGGTCGGTAAATCATTGATTAACATGTCCAAATGTCTCGATGAACTTTACAGGATCAGTTTTGTTGCCAGTATGTATTGGGTGCTAGCTTCTTCTACCTTAGTGAACTTTTATAGTTTTAGATATCAATTAATGTCAAGACCTTAGCCTTATATGTATTTGCTGCTTCGTACATTATCAATCTATGGCATTGATTGAGGCTTTGAATTAACTCTCACGGATTCTGTCATATCGGAGTTCTTGCGGGTGCTTCTGAGCTTTTAATCGATGTTAATACATGTACTTTTCGTTGCCTTTTGACATGGACCTAAGGTTTTTAATTTTATACAAACTTTTTCTCTGCAATTTGGCTTAAAACATGCAGAGGGAAGCAACTCGGTGCAGCAATGGTTGTCTTCCTTCCCGAACTACTGAACTGACCAAGTCACACTAGTCCGTAGGCGAAGTTTCCTATTGTAGTATCGGTGAGTAATGTGTATATATATAAAAGAAGTGGCCGGTTCCAGTAAAGATGAGGTTCTCTATCTGCTTCTGGTTCATCATCCTTCTTGCTTACGTGCGGTAACGAAATGATCTCCGCAGAATTGCAAAAACACGGCGGAGAACTTTTGTTGTTCATTTTTCTGTAAATAATATTAATGTGATTATGCAAGAAATGAAGAATCCTTGCTTCCAGCACACTGCTACTGTTTATAATTTTGATCTTTACCACCCCCCCCCTACAAAGTATATCTATCATCATATCAATTTTGAAAATACTATGTTCAATGAGATTGGGGACCAAAATTCTTAGTTCTTACATTGTTGATTTCTTAAGTCTCAAACAGTTAAAATTACCCAAGTTTGCATGATTCTCTGTATCACTCGCCATATACGATTGCCATCTAAGCCTGTCGTCATTTTGCAATGTCGTAAGAACCGCATCAAATCGGTAAAATTACTTGTTCTCGATTTAATTATCAGTTCAGTAATGATTAAGGTAAACTAAATCAAAGATCTAATTTAAAATTTTGTTAATTGAATTTCTTGAATGTTTTTATGTAAATGATTGAATTGTTACTAGGCTGTTAAGTTTTTTTTAATAAAAAAAATTTGATTAGTAAATTTTAAGTAACAATTCACGATCAAATATAATGAATTATTACTCATCAATAAATAGTAAAATATATCTCATATTCAAGTTAATTTGATAGTTAGTGTTGAATATTAAATGAGAAAATTATTTAGATTTTGGTTTGCGTATTCGGGGTTTTTTTTACATAAATAAATTAAAAAAACAATTATATGCTGAAATAGGTTGTCAACTGGATTATTTACGAAAATTGTATGTTTTTTTTAATCATGCCTATTTGACAGGCGCAACTCTTTTTTTTTTATATTAAAATATTTTTTTATTTTTTAAATAAAATATTATTTTTTATTAAAAATATTTAAATATATATCTGAGTAAAAATATGGTGAATGGGTCAAAATATGGGTAAAAAATACCCAAAACAGTTCTTTGTCGGTGGCATAAATGCTCGCGCCCTCTGCGTTTTGATGGCACACCCCTCCCCGCGCCATCTGCTGCTGCATGCCCCCCGGGTAATATTGATGCTTATGACCTCTTTGCTTTGTTTCTGTACCTGTTTGGTTGATAGTAATATCGAAGATTGTCGACTGAAATACTTTGTTTTACATTTACAATGGCCTTTATTTTTCTTTTTCTTTTTTATTCTAGTGGATTTGGTAAATCATTTGTCCAAATTTGTTCAACTAATCTTATATTTACTGCTAACGCTATTAAGATCTGGTAAGAAAATGACTCCTTGGTAGGCTAGGCTACAATCTTATATAGGACTCAAAAAAAATATTGAAAATTGATTCCAAACTAGTTTTTGGGTGATTGAAGTTATTTGAATGACTCCAATCAAGTTTTATTTTTATGTAAAAATAAATATTTTATATTTCAAATAATAAAAAACAATTTCAAATATTTTTTTATTTCTTATTTATTTGAAAATTTAATTGCTTTTAAAATATTTATAGAAAAAGGTTGAAACTATCCAAAACTCAAAGCAAATTTATTTTGTCAAAAAGTAAAACCTAAAATTAAAATAAAAATAATAAAACCGAATCAAATTATGCTTGAAAAATTAGAACCTAAAAAACTTAACCAAATCAAATATAACTTGGGTCTAATTAATTTTCTATGGAGTATCTTTTGTTTGGGGGGTGTGCAACTGTGCGGACAACGCGAGGGGCACGAGCATTCACACCTACATCGGTACGATTACACGACAGTAGTGACTGCTTCGAGTATTTTTTACGTATTTTGACCCGTTGACCATATTTTTACTTGTATATAAATTAAATTATTTTTAATAAAATAATATTTTATTTTAAAAAAATATTTTAATACAAAAAAAAAGAGTTGCGCCTATCAGATAGGCGCTACTAAAAAAAACATACCATTTTCATAAATAATCCAGCTGACAACATATTTCAGTATATAATTTTTTTTAATTTATTTATGTAAAAAACTCGCGAATTCGTGACATGTAAATTTGTTTCGTTAAAAAGACAGAGCTATAAAAGAGAAGAGAAAGACAAACTCTCGATTGATGCAAGTAGTGTGAATAGAGAAAGTCATACAACATCAATTTAATAGTTTGGCGACTTGAATGAAAATTTTAAATAATTTAATGATTATTTTGTAATTTTTTAAAATTAAGTTGTATGGCCCAATTTTTACCTAACAAGCCCAACTTTAAATCTTTCAAAAATATATAAAATAAATAGGCCCAGAACCCAAACCCATCAGACCCAAAAATAAAACAACAAAGCCAAAACCCTAGCGACAATAGTCTTGGCAATGCCTAGCTCTCAGCATGTGAGACACACGGCCCTCTCGCGACGTGCACCAATCCACCACTCTACGTCACGCCAGTAGCCCACCTACAAAACAGAAAAGAAACAGAAGAGGAGGATCGCAGAAAACCCGGATGTAATTTTATTTTGTTGTTGAGAAATTCGGCTATAAAAATCGAAATAATACAGTGTAAAAGGGGGAATCTTTTGGATAGATAGGAGAGAATATTGAGAAGATTTTTACAGATCCGAAAGCGATACTTTTTTTTACAAATGCACACATACCATCAATACAAGCAGAGGTTTAATTTTTTTTAATCTTTTTCACATTTTTTTTCGAATCTTTCATTGCATGCATATACAAATATTTTTTTTCATATAGATATATAAATATTAAATAAAAAAAGAAGAAGGAAAAACTTACGTTTTCGGGATTTCGGCCACCGTGCGTTGTGCGTTGTGGTGGCATGATGGTGGCGTGGTGGTTTGGCGCCGGAAGATCGGCCGGATCTATGCCAAGGAGAGAGCATTTAGAAAAAAAATTTCTCCTCTCCTCTGCTGAAATGAAAGAATGAAGTTTCAAAACAAAAAAATCTATCTTTTATACCCTCATAAAACGGCGCCGTTTTGTAATTGAAGTCGGGGCCAAAACGACGTCGTTTGGGCCTCGACCATGACTTGACCCGCGTGAGGGGAATCCGCGTGTTTTCTTATTTTGGTTTTATTCCGTAAATAGCCCCTCCTTGTTTCTGGGTGTTTCAAATCGACTCATTTTGTTTTTTCAATTGTGCCCCGTTATTCTATTTTTTATTTGATTTGGTCCGTCCTTTAAATGTTGCGTTAGGGATCGTGGGATAATTGCGTTTTGGCTCCTCCCCTATTCTGCGCGTGTTTAATTCGGTCCTTCCCCTCTATTTTACTTCTTATTTTACCCCAAAATATCTGTTTCCGATTCAATTTAGTCTCTTTTGATTATTTTTTTTGCTATTTTTACTATTAAATGAATTGATTTGAGTTTTCTTATTTTTCTTATTATTAATTTACTATGTATATTGCCTTTACTTTCGTTATTGTTATGTGTATATTATTATTATTACAACTATATTCCTTTTATTATGTTTACTATTATTATATATATTATTGTTTACTTTAATTTTTTCTATTATCATATATTATTATTAAAATTGTTTTTTCTATTATATTTTTATTATCAATATTATATTTTTATTTTAAACTTTTTTCATTATTATTATTATTATTAGTTTTCATAAGCATTATTTATCTTTTTTATTAATACTATTATTTTACTACTATTGCTATTATTTTCTTATTAATATTTTTATTTTGCTTATTATTATTATTCTTCTACTATTATACTTAGTATTTTGATATTATATTTACCTTTTTTTATTATTCTGTATTCATTAATTTTATTAGTATTATTTTATTATTACACCTACCATTATTATTTCTTATGTTTATTATGTTTATTATTATACTATTCTATTATTAATATTTAATATTTTTTACTATTATTATTTTACTACTACCACCATTTTATTATATATATATTCTTATAATTATAATTATAATTATTATTTTATTATTTTTATTATCAACATTGTTATTGCCATTTTCGTTATCATTATTTTTATATATATTTTTTATTATTGTTATTAGTATTATTATTATTGTTTCTTATATTTTTGTGACTATTTTGTTATCATTCTTATTACTTTTATTATTATTTGTCATTTTCTTTAGTATTAATACTATCGTTTATCTTTTTTTTTTATCACGTTTTTTTCAAAACTCATAAAAAGGTTTTCAATGTTTCATATTTTGGAAAGTCAAGGAATTGTGCCCTAACGTGCTGGGTTCGGTTTCTGTCTGACCAAATCATTAAATATCCTATGAGATTGTGTTTGTGTTTCCTTAAATTAAAAACAATGTAATATTTTATGCTTGGAAGTTTGAGAAATTGTGCCTTAACGTGCTGCGTTTCAATTTTTCGCTCGTCAAAAGGACTAAGTATCCTTTTAAAATTTTGATCATGTTTTCTCAACTTTAAAAATAAGGCAATATTTCATGTTTGGAAATTTGAGGAATCGTGCCCTAACGTGCTGGGTTTCGGTTCTTTCGTTTGGCCAAATAATGGAATACCCTTTTTAAAATGACAATGCATGAATTTTGGAAATCATGAAATGATCTTGGTGTCAAATGTTTGAAACATCGTATCCTAACGTGCTGGATGTGATATTCCATCCTTTCGGAACAAGAGAATTTTAATATCCAATTCGAATTACCCAAATATTTTCCAAAGGATTCATATTTTAAAATCTCTTCCAATTTTCGATATTAGGACATTAATCAATCAATAAGGTACCAATTTTGGGCGTTGCGAGGGTGCTAATCCTTCCTCGTGCGTAACTGACTCCCGGGCCCATTTTCTTAAAATTCGTACACCAAAACGCTTTCTAAAAGTGACCCAATCGCACTTCAAAAAAGATTGGTGACGACTCCATTTTCCTTTTCAAAGTCGGTCCGCTTTCCAAACAAAAAAATGGTTTCGACAGCTTGGCGACTCCACTGGGGACCAATAAGAGAGTCAAGCCATAGAATTGATTGATTAATGTTCTTTTATTGAAAATTAAAATTTGATTTTAATTCTTCCATCGCATTTTTTTGGGTCGTGTCATATGCTTTTTACGTTTTAAGTGTCTAGGATACATTGGCATCATATTGCATGACCGTAGTGGTCACACCTTTAAGTGAGAGTGAGAAGCTACTCCTTCGTGAGGTTTTCACCTCCGTGCAGGATAGTGGATCGCTTTCGGAATACATCCGTACCTATATCTTCGTGAGGTTTTCACCTCCGTGCAGCCATAGGGAAATGTATTCCCCTGAGCTGAACTCGGTCCGTATGATCCTATAATGTGTGAGGATTGAGGAATCTGCTGGTTCAGGTACCCTTTTTCCCTTAGAACCAAACCACATATAGTGAACCCTAGGACCCTACTTTAAGTAGAACTACATTGAACCCTAGTAGTCACCTAGATAAGTGTTTGATTTCTACTATCCTTATATGGTACTAACATGTTTTTTTTTTTTGTTTACGACTACATTGCATTTCATCATCATAGAAAGGAAGTGTTGATTCATATTCGATTGCTAAATAGAAGAGTTTGTCATAAGAAAATGGATTACTTGATAAAGTGGGTTATAATACGGTTGTTCGAATATAGTCCAGGTAAACAACGAGAGAAGGCTGATAGTCCGTAGAAGAATACAAGACTTTTCCCAAGGATTCAAGCCGACAAAGACTATCCAAGAGCCGTCATGTCTCGACTTTTTTAAAAAACTTATGAGCGTCGCAGAAGAAAAATTAGTAAAGAGTCACGGCCTAGATCAAGCAACAAGGAGCTAGAAGAGGCATATATTGGGAAGGCTAGTGGGATATGACCATAAGATCCGGATACGAAAAAAATAATTGGTGTCTTTACATGGACTATAAGGACGAAACCGCATATATAATTCATTTTATGTAAAGAAATTTATTTTCTAGAAAAGTTCTTCTAATGGAATTGAATTTAGAATCAACGTCTCTCTTTCTTTTTGCATTCAATCCTTTGCATTGCATATCATGCATTTGCATTACATCATATCATATGCATTAAATGTCATAAAAGAACCCTATTAACTGGAGATCATATTATAGTGACCCTGGAACATCACTACTGCACACGAATGAAGAAACTGCTGAAAATGTAATAAAGATTTTGAGCATCAATGCCATATTTGAAGAAGGATTGAGGGAAAGAAACTTATCGAGCATTCGCCCCTATAAGCATGGAAGTGTTTTGAACAACTAGACTGCGGAAGAAATTCCTGTAGTTTTTAGGACTAAAACAGAGTAATGCTCAAAACACACTTGTTGCTTCAAGCCTAGGAACAATAAGAATCTTTTGTGAAATAGGCTCATGTTCAGGCATCTTTACTTTCAATAAAAGTGCATTTTTCTTTCATATCGTGCAATCATTCTGTTACTCGTTTTCCATTCCATTCGTAATCATACACATAAACGAGTTATTCTTAAATTCATTTCATCGAATATTCTTTCATACCTACCATAGGTCCCCGGATATCGACGTCATGAGCGACACTGCTATGGACCCAAAATTTCCTTACGAGCAAGACATGTACCTAGAGGGATCTCGAGATTTTGCAGATAACGAAGATTGTAGTTTATCCTCGGATTTGTTAATGATGGTAGAGCGGGAAGAAAAACTGATTCTACCTCACAAAGAGACAATTGAGAATGTGCTTCTAAAAGATGGGAAAGAGGTGAAAATTAGAACCTGCATAATCGAGGAAACAAGGCGGGACCTCATTAAACTTCTGCTAAAGTTCAAAGATGTCTTCGCATGGTCATATCAGGACATGCCTGGCTTGAGTGCTGACATTGCGGTACATCGTATCCCCATAAAAAGAGATTGTAAACCAGTCCAACAGAAGCTTCGAAGGATGAGACCCGATGTCGCGGTAAAGATAAGGGAAGAATTCAAGAAGCAATTTGATGCTGAGTTTTTACGAGTGGTGAATTACTCAGAATGGGTAGCTAACATTGTCCATGCTCCTAAGAAGGATGAAAAAGTACGAATTTGCGTCAACTATAGACACTTAAACAAGGCCAGCCCAAAAGACAACTTCCCACTGCCTCACATCGACACCTTGGTGGATAACACGACGGGGTATTCATTTTTCTCCTTCATGGACGATTTCTCGGGATACAATCAAATAAAGATGCATCCTGAAGATATGGTAAAAACCGCTTTCATAACCTTATAGGGAACTTTTTGTTACCAAGTGATGCCATTTGGGTTAAAGAATGCGGGAGCAACATACCAAAGGGCTATGGTAACCTTGTTTCACGACATGATGCACAAGGAGATTAAGGTCTACGTCGACGACATGGTCGCAAAGTCTCAAACAGAAAGAGAGCATGTACAAGTTTTGAAGAAACTATTTTTGAGGTTGAGGAAATTTCAACTGAAGCTCAATCCAGCCAAGTGTACTTTCGGGGCTAGATGAGGGATACTACTCGATTTTGTAGTCAGTAAAAGAGGAATTGAGGTCGACCCGGACAAAGTCAGAGCTGTACAAGAATTGTCTCCACCGCGCACACAAAAGAAAGTCTGAGGTTTTCTAGGAAGACTAAACTATATTGCTCGGTTCATTTCAAAATTGACTGAGAAATGTGACCCCATATTTCGTCTTCTTAAGAAGCACAACCCGGGCATTTGGGACGACGAATACCAGAAGGCTTTTGACAGAATTAAACAATACCTGTCCAATACTCTAGTGTTAATGCCACCCAGTCCTGATAGACCATTGATTTTGTACTTGACGGTATCCGATAATTCAATGGGATGTGTACTCGGTCAACACAATGAGACAGGTAAGAAAGAGAGGGCGATATACTACCTCAGTAAGAAGTTCACTGAGTGTGAAATGAGATACTCGCCAATTGATAAGTTATGCTGTACATTGGTCTAGACAACTCGGCGATTAAGGCAATACATGTTATACCATACGACTTGGTTAATCTCGAAACTAGACCCTCTTAAGTACATGATGGAGTCAACCGCCTTGAATAGAAGAATGACCCGATGGCAAATTTTGCTCTTTGAGTTTGACATAGTCTATGCGAACCAGAAGACGGTGAAGGGGAGTGCGATAGCAGATTTTCTAGCCAGGAGGGCGCTAGATGATTATGAACCTCTTAATTTTGATTTTCCTAATGAAGATCTGATGTTTGTAGCGACAACTGAAGAAAATACCCTAGAAAATCATCCTTGAAAGTTGAACTTCGACAGAACATCAAACACCGTTGGGAATGGAGTTGGGGCAGTCCTAGTATCCCCAAATGGAAAACATTATCCATTCACTTGCAAGTTGGACTTCGATTGCACAAACAACATGGCAGAATATGAAACATGTATCATGGGGATCCGAGCTGCCATAAACCGCAAAGTCAAGTTGCTAGAGGTATATGGAGACTCCGCGTGGGTAATATATTAGCTAAAAGGGGAATGGGAAATGAGAGATCCCAAATTGGTCAGTTACCGAAAGTTGGTCTTGGAACTAAAGGAAGAGTTTGATGATATTACGTTCTTTTATCTCCCGCGTGATGAAAACCAGATGGCTGACGCCTTGGCCATATTAGCTTCTATGATCAGAGTGAATGAGCAAGAAGGTATGAAGCCCATCGAAATGAGTATCTGTGAGGCTCTGGCTCATTATTGCAATATTGACGAAGAGGAGGAGAGAGATGATCATCCTTGGTTATAAAGAGCCGTGAATATCCTGGTCAAGTGACGAAAAATGATAGGAGAACATTGAGAAGACTGGCCAATGACTATGTTTTAAATGGAGAGATCTTGTACAAAAAGAGGAAAGATCAGGTTAAGATGTGTCGATGCTGTTGAGGCTAGGAAAATTTTGGAAGAAGTCCATGAGGGTGTCTGTGGAACGCATGCCAATGGGTTCACAATGGCCAGGCAAATCATGAGATTCAGGTATTATTGGTCTACGATGGAAGGAGACTGCATCCATTATGCCAAGAAATGCCACAAGTGTCAAATTTATGGAGACAAGATCCGTGTGCCTCCTTCACCTCTTCATGTTATGACTTCTCCGTGGCCTTTCTCAATATGGGGCATGGACGTCATTGGGCCAATCTCACTGAATACTTCTAATGGACATCGTTTTATTTTCGTTGTCATTGATTACTTCACCAAATGGGTAGAGGCAGCTTCATATGCCAATATCACGAAGACGGCAGTTAGTAAGTTTTTGAAGAAAGAGATCTTCTGTCGCTACGGTATGCCAGAAAGAATCGTATTTGACAACTCTTTGAACTTGAACAACAGCGTGATAGCAGAAGTCTGACGAACTTCTCGTAGCCAAAATTCAGATTTACTGAATTTGGCATACAATTGCTTTTCACGCAATATTTGCAACACTATTCTCAAATGATCAGCATGTTCATTTTCATCTCGAGAAGAAACCAAAATATCATCAATAAATATCACCACAAACCTATCTAAATAAGGTCTAAAATTTTTTTCATCAATCTATAAATACTGCAGGTGCATTTGTCAAACCAGATGGCATCACAAGAAACTCATAGTGTCCATACCTAGTTCTAAAAGTTGTCTTTGGCACCCGTAACTGATAATAACCAGAACAAAGATCAATCTTTGAAAACACAGAGGCATCTTTCAACTAGTCAAATAAATCACCTATTTGAGGCAATGGATACTTGTTCTTTATTGTAACCTTATTAAGTTGTCTATAATCAATGTACAGCCTTAACGATCCATCTTTCTTCTTTACAAACAAAACCGATGCACCCAAAGGTGAGAAACTAGGTTGAGCAAAGCCTCTATCAATCAACTCTTGCAACTGTTCTTTCAACTCTTTTTATTTGGTAGGAGCCATTTGGAAACACAAAAATATACACACTTTTTTAACCCAATTTCATACAAGTTCGGTAAAATACTTATCGAAAAATATATAATTGATATAAAATGATTATTTTGTACTTAAATTATAAACATAATGAATTTTAATTAATCTTATAATTAATTTTGATTATTTTTATTATTTTGACAAATTTGCACAAAAAGCGAAAAACGGCTCGGCAGACACTACTAGAAGCACAAAAGCAGAAGCAATTTTGAAGCATCAAGGCAAATTAATTATTCAGCTTAATAAGATCCAAATTATGTGTATTAATTCATAATATAATTAATTTTAATTTATATCTAATTTAATTTGGGTTAAATAAATTATTATTAATTAATTATGAAAAGTGGCCCAGTTGAAGTTTGAGCAGAAAAAACCAAATCGATTGATTCTTGGGTAGCCCAAAACTGTCCTACATGATGACCCAATCAGCTTGTTTGTCTGATTAATTAGCTTGCAAGATCCTTGAAGACTTGTTAAAATTGCAAAAAATCCCATCCACTATTTGTGCCTTTCTAGATTTGCCCCTACCGTAATATAGCAAGTTTGAAAACTTCAAACTTGCTACATGTGTGGCCGGCCATGGGAGGGCTCTTTGGTTGCTGATTTTGGCTATTTTTAACAGCCCTCTCAACCTATAAAAATCCCCCTTGGCTGCTCATTTCAAACCCACCTCAACTTTCTCATCTCTTCTCTTCTCTCTCAATTTTTTCTCTTCATTTCCCATCCATTTCCCTTTATTCTCTTGCCGATTTCACCTCTTGAAAAAGAGTCATTCATCCATCATTTGGAGCAGCATTAAAGTGTTCGTAGCAGCTTCTATTCGACAAGAACAAGCGGAGAAGGAAGAGTGGAGCAAACCAGTCTAGCCATGGAGAAACACCGGATATGATTCTTGTTCCCTATCCTTTTAATTTTTGTTGTTGTTATGATTAACATGTTTATGAATATTTGTGATGTTGAAATGTTTAAATGAATTCATATGGCTTAAACTTAATTCATGTTAGGTTGATTGCATTTCATCTACTTCATTTATTAAAATTGTGTTTGTGTTGTTATAAGCCTCGGTAAGATGTTTGATTAAGTAAAATCATGACTAAGTTATTATAGCATTACAATTGTAAGGTAACTAATGAATTAATTATTTAAACGGATTGAAATTGTAATTAATTGACACGATACTTAATCAGTGTGTGTTTAATCATCTAAGGTAGCTAAAGGTTGAATTAGCAGCGGTATCTAACGATACATTTGTCTTGCATAACTTGCAAGATTATTTTGATTAAACTGTTTCAAGGTAGAAATACATTGTTACCTCATGTAATCTTTTATGTGCTGATGAGGTTGAATTAATTTTTTGAATTTGCATAGAGATATGTACAAGAGATTATTTTAATTTCATAAGTATCTATGTGCATTAACACATTTGCTTATTAAAATATGTTTAATCAGTTGAATTGATATAGAGATATAGGTAAGAGATAAATGGATTTTGGTAGATAAGTATGTTCACAAGTTAGCAAATTACCGAGTTGCCGTATATTTATTCGTAACAACATAAACATGAGTTTAATAATTCTAAGTTAAGAAATGTAATTAATCTAACACAATTATGTCATCTTGATTAAAATCAGCTTTTGAAATCGTGCATTAGAACTTATTTTATTTTATTTATTTTACTTTGTTTTTTTTTCTTTTGTTTTTAATCACCTTTCAAATCAAAATATTTTTCTTCACCAAAGTGTTTTAAATTCCATTCATAATTAATTATTTTCACAGTCCTTGTGGGTACGATAACTCGACATTTACTTGTCACTTTATTACTTGTTACGATTGTGTACACTTGCAAATTTCCGTCATTCCAAGTTTTTGGCGCCGTTGCTGGGGACAATTTTAAAAAGTTATTATTTGTAAATTTGTTAGTTTTGCATTTTGGTCTATTATTTTGTTCTGTTTTAACTTAATTAATTTTCCTGTGATTATTTCAGGTGTTTATGAGTATTGACCGAATTATCAATTTACTCCTTGTAGACCCTGAGATTGAAAGAACTTTTCGACAGCAAAGAAGACAAGCAAGTTAAAGAAGGACTGAAAAATGAATTTTAAAAATTCATATCAAGGAAACGGAACATACCCTGTTCAAAATCCTACCCTTATTGCTGATGATAGGGATAGAGCTTTAAGACAGTATGTTGTGCCAATGTTTCATAATCTTAATCCAGGTATTAGGAGACCCAAAATTGAGACACAACTATTCAAGCTGAAGCCAATCATGTTCAAGATGCTTCAGATAGTAGGCCAATTCATTGGAATGCTTACTGAAGATCCTCACCTGCACTTAAGACTATTTATGGAGGTGAACAATTCTTTCAAGATAGCCAGAGTACCCGAAGATGCATTACGATTGAAGCTGTTCCCATATTCTCTAAGGTACAGAGCTCGAACCTGGTTGAACTCATTGCACCAAATTCAATTTCCACATGGCAAGAGTTAGCAGAAAGATTCCTTATGAAGTATTTCCTGCCTAGCAAGAATGCTAAGTTGATGAATGAGATCATTGCTTTCCAACAAATGGATGATGAGTCCTTGTATGAGGCATGGGAAAGGTATAAAGAATTATTACGAAAGCGCCTTCATCTCGGAATCCTACATTGCGTCCAACTTGAGACATTTTATTATAGTCTCAATGCACACACGATGATGGTAGTGGACGCTTCTGCGAATGGTGCTCTCCTTTCTAAGTCTTATAATAAGGCTTACGAAATCATTGAGTGGATTTCTAGCAACAATTATTAATGGCCAACCAATCGAAGCGGCGTCGGGGAGGCGAGTCACTGGAATACATGAAGTGGGCGCTCTCACTTCACTAGCATATCAGGTATCATCAATATCATCAATGCTTAAAAATTTTACCGCTAATGGGTTTAATAGTTTTGCAGCTGAGCCACCAAGTCAAATTGAAAATGTAGCCTGTGTCTATTGTGGGGAAGGACATTTGTTCGAAGAATGTCCATTGAACCTAGAATCCATTTATTACATGGGTAATCAGAACTAAAATCGAGGAAAATAAGGACTACAATCCAATTTCTGTGATCCATCGTGGCGAGACCACCTGAATTTTTCCTGGAGTAACCAAGGGGCTGGACCCAGTAACACATACGCCCAACCTCAACCAGCCCAGCCACCTATTTTTACCCAACAAGTTTAGAAACAACCTCAAGCTGAACCATCCAATGGCTTAAAAAACTTATTGAAGGTATACATAGCCAAGAATGATGCCTTAATCCAAAGTCAAGCAACTACATTGAAAAACCTATAAAAGCAAATGGGCTAGCTTGCAATTGAACTCAGAAACCGACCACAAGGAGCTTTACCTAGTGATACGAAGAATCCGAAGAATCTAGGAAAAGAGCATTGTAAAGCATTGACATTGAGGAGTGAAAAGACATTAGAACCCAACACTGTCGATGTTAAAAAGGAGCCATCTGATGCTCAAAACTCAGATGAAGTTCAACCAAATGTTAAATTTCTAGCTCCACCGAAACCAGAATCTGCAAAATCTGACAATGTAACTTTAGAACCAATTAATTCTAGTAAACTAACAACTTTGTTAGATGTAGAATTGTCATAGAGGACAAATCAACCAGTTCTAGTAAAGAAACCTCTACCACCCTACCCTCAAAGACTTCAAAAGTAGAAGCAGCAATTCAAGAAGTTCCTAAACATACTCAAGCAACTACATATCAACATCTCGTTGGTTGAAGCACTTGAACAAATGTCGAACTACATCAAATGCATGAAGAATATCCTGTCAAAAAAAATACTTGGAGAATTTGAGATGGTAGCCCTGATGAAGGAATGTAGTGTGTATCTTCAAAAGAAACAACCCCAAAATTTGAAGGATCCTGGATGTTTTACCATACCTTGCAACATAGGTGCAACATATTGTGGTAAGGCACTATGTGACTTGGGTGCGAGTATCAACTTGATGTCCATGTCAATATTTAGGAAGATGTGGATAGGTGAAGTTAGACCTACTACGGTTACACTTCAATTAGCAGATAGATCCTTAGCACATCCAGAAGGACAAATCGATGACGTATTGGTACGTGTAGACAAATTTATTTTGTAACAGCCTAATTTTGGGGCTAGTCAGACCAATGGTTTAGGAACCACTAATCCGAGGTCAGATAAAATTATTTTAATATTATTTTATGTGTTATAGCATGATAATATGAATGCATGAAAATTTTGGTGCATTAATTTTAGTGATTTCATGCTTAATTTTGAAAAAGGACTAAATCGCATAAAGTACAAAAGTTTTGTTCTAGTAGCTAAAGGTGTCAAATAGCTATAGAATATTAAATTGGAGTTCCTTAATGTGCAATTAGACCCTTAGGAGTATGTTGGCCGGCCATAGGGACAAAGAAATGAAAATTTGGTCAAAGTGGTTGAGTATTTGGTGACATAATTGACTAGTAATAATAAAATAAAGAGAAAAGATATCATCTTTTCATCTTCTTCATAGTACCACCAAAATTTTCAGCAAAAAGGGGATTTGGAAAGCTTTAAAATTTTCAGCAACTTAAACCTTTGCAAGTAAGTGTTTTTTATGGTCATTTTTTATAATTTTTGTACTTTTGGAACCCTTGTAGCTTAAGCTAGCTAATGAAGGGACTATTTTGCAAAATGGTTGAGAGTATAGGGTTTTGCCATGAGAAAATTAGTGTTGTTTGCTGAATTTTTATGGAAGAAAATGAAACTTGGTTATTAAATAAACAACTTTTGTTAAAGGAGTATCCATGAAAACACCTAAAATAGACCTTTTCTAAGGGTTGTAAAATGGGTAGTAAATGTGTGAAACAATTGAAATTGTGAATCGCTATGAGAGTAATAAAGTTTTGCTAGGCTTGGTAAAGAAGGAAATTTGATTAAAATTCATTTACGAGCCTAGGGGCAAAATCATAATTATGTGAAAATCTAGGGACAAAATGTTAATTTTTCCAAAGTAGGAAATTAGAAATGTCTTGATTTATGTGATGATTAAATGAGTGAATTTTTATCATTATAGATCAAGAAAAATGAGATCCGGACTTGAATGGTGAAAAACCACAATAGTGGACTAAATCAAACTAAATTGCTTAGAATTTTGTATACCGAGGTAAGTTGTATGTAAATAATACAACTCTATTGTTATTATGCATTAAACAATTGATATTGCATAAAATGTTTAGTTATTGTTATGAAAATACATAACTAAATTCGATGTGGTATACTCTCGGTTGAACCTTAGGAATAGATTGGATATCCAAGCCATGACACTTGGTTGATATGTGAGAGCTAGTGTAAGACCATGTTTGGGACATAGCATCGACCTTGATATGTAAGCTAGTGTAAGACCATGTCTAGGACATGGCATCGGCCTCGATATGTAAGCCAGTGTAAGACCATGTCTGGGACATGGCATCTGCCTCGATATGTAAGCCAGTGTAAGACCATGTTTGGGACATGGCATCGGCGATAATATGTGTGCTAGTGTAAGACCATGCCTGGGACACGGTACTGGCCACTTTGTGAGAGCTAGTGTAAGACCATGTCTGGGACATGGCATCAGCGTTGATCAGTGAGTGCTAGTGTAAGACCATGTTTGGGACATGGCATTGGCTTTGAAATGAGAGCTAGTGTAAGACCATGCCTGGGACATGGCATCGACCTCGACATGTGAGCTAGTGTATGACCATATCTGGGACATGGCATCGGCATTTTACCCTCTTGTGTAAGGCTTATCAGTTATCCTTTGGTATTCTAATGGGTTCAATGAGTAAATTAAAGCTTGTGTCAAAAGTGAGAAAAGTTATGATTATGTCATTTGTGGTACAGGTACCTACATGAGATTCTTGAGAAATGAGTTCGAATTAAGTTGTATGATTAGTAAGGGTGAAATGAGTAAGTTATACCTTTATTTATTTGAGAATCATGTGCAAGTTTATAACATGTTATGAGTTTGTTAATGCTTGGTAATTGTTGTTAATTATTTACCTATGACTTACTAAGCTTTGGGCTTACTCTCTCTCCTTTCCATTTTCTTATAGAGCCACCAAGTTAGCTCGGGAATTCAAAGGATGTCGGAGGCTCGATCACACTATCAAACTGAACATTTGGTATAGTTAGTTTTATCTTTTTGAGTATGGCATGTATAGGGACTTAGTAATTGTCAAGTGTTATATTGTTTAGGCCAAATGTGTTGGCTTGAATTGAAGATGAATTCTTTTTGTATAAGGCCATATTTGATGGCTAATATTTATTTTGATATATAAAAATGATGGTGTTTATCATGAATGTTCAAATTGCATGGTTGAGAAATTAGTATATTTATGCATGAATGAGTAGGTTGTTTGATGTGGCTTATGTTGGCACAAGTAGGGGTGGCAGAAAAGGCTTGGTAAATAGCCTTGTTTTTGTCCACACGGGCATGTGTCTAGGTCATGTGTGGCACATGATCTACCCCATAGGCGTGTGGTTTGGCCGTGTGTCCCCCTGCATCCTGAGTTGGAAAACATAATGCCCAGTAGTTTCTCAACCGTGTATCTCAACTGTGTGGAAGACACGGCCATAGGACATGGGCATGTGCCCAGGCAGTGCGAAGTCTGCACCTGAATTTAGGAATTTAATTCGCCACACCGTCTAAGAACATGGGCATGTGCCTTGGCTGTGTGGCCTTATTTGGTTGATGACGTCATAAACAGAATGTCCCTTATTTTTGACACAGCCTGAAGCACGGGCATGTGGAATGCCACACGGGTGTGTCCCTTCACCCACACGCGCGTATGGACCTTTCTCATGGAAAATTTTCTAAGTTTTTCGAAAGTTTTCTAAAGTTATCGGTTTAGTCCCGAGTCATTCCCAATGTATGTTTTGAGCCTCGTAGGCACGTTTAAGGGGTGATATGAATGTTTATGAGAATTTTTATTGTTGAGTGAAAAATCATGTCTCGATTTAGTATGATTGCTTGCATATAAGTCTGGTAACGCCTCGTACCCTGTTCCGACATTGAAACACGGGTAAGGGGTGTTACATATCTTTCTTGCTGACTTTGTTGTTATAGACTTTGAAGCAGACAAAGAAGTGCCAATAATCTTAAGAAAGCCTTTCCTAGCAACCGGAAGGACCCTTATTGATGTGCAGAAGGGTGAGCTCACTATGCGTGTTCAGGATGATCAGGCAACATTTAATGTTTTCAAGTCTATGCGATTTCCTGACACAATTGATAATTGTTCTGCAGTGTCCAATTTAGAGGATTTAATCGTGGAAAAGGAACTCAACTATGTTGAGGACCCATTGGAACAAATTTTGACATCAGACCCTCAAAATAATGAAGAGAATGATGAATACTTAGCTTTGCTAGAAGCTAACCAAAGGAGATTTAATCTGCAATCTCGTTTTGAATCTTTGAAGTTAGAGAATAGGGATTATGCCCAACCAAAAGCGTCAATCGAGGAGCCACCTAAATTAGAACTCAAGGTACTTCCTTCACATTTAAAATATGTTTATTTAGGTAACGCTTCTACTCTACCTGTGATTGTTTCAGTAGAATTAACTATTGAGCAAGAAGAAAAACTCATTCTAGTATTGAAACAATTCAAGAAGGCTATCAGATGGACCATAGCCAATATTCGTGGTATTGGTCCATTTGTATGCATGCAAAAGATTATCCTGAAAGATGGCAAAAAAAGGACGATTGATGGACAACGAATACTGAACCCCATCATGAAGGACGTGGTGAAAAAGGAAATCATCAAGTGGTTAGATGCGGTATAATTTACCCCATCTCAAGCAGTTCATGGATAAGTTCGGTCTAGTGCATACCAAAGAAAGGAGGTATTACGGTCATTGAGAAGCGAGAATGATGAGTTGATCTGAGCTAGAACGATTCTGGGATGGAGATTTTGCATCGATTAGGAAGTGAACAAAGCGACTAGGAAAGATCACTTTCCTTTGCCATTTTAGACCGGATCCGGATAGACTCACGAGGCGAGACTATTACTGTTTTCTTGATAGATACTTGGGTTATAACCATATTACAATAGCACCGGAAGATCAACACAAGAAAACATTCACCTGCCCGTATGGTACATTTGCATTTAGACGCATGCCATTTGGTTTATGTAATGCACCTGCTACATCTCAAAGATTTATGATGTCTATTTTTACTGACATGGTTGAAAAATGATTGGAAGTCTTTATGGATAATTTTTCAATATTTGGAGATACATATGATGATTTCCTAGCCAATCTAGCCAAGGTATTAAGGCGATGTGAAGAAACAAACCTCGTACTCAATTGGGTGAAAAAGTGTCATTTCATGGTACGAGAAGGTATTGTTCTAGGGCATCGGATAACAAGACATGGAATCAAGGTAGATAAAGCAAAGGTAGACGTTATTGAGAAACTCCCACCTCCAACATCTGTGAAGGGTGTTAGGAGCTTTTTGGGCTATACCGGTTTCTATCGAAGATTTATTAAGGACTTCTCCAAAATTGCTAAACCCTTATGCAAATTATTGGAGAAGGACACGACGTTCAAATTTGATGAGGAGTGCTTAAGAGTTTTCCATGATTTGAAGAGTCGGTTAGTTTTGGCACCCATAATCGCCACACCACACTGAGATTTTCCATTTGATTTGATGTGTGATGCAAGTGACTTCGCAGTAGGAGTTGTCATGGGCTAGGGAAGGAACAAAGTTTTTCATCCCATCTACTATGCAAGTCAAACTTTGACAAGAGCTCAACTGAATTATATGGTAACAAAAAAAAGTTACTTGCTATTGTGTTTGCTTCTGACAAGTTTCAATCTTATCTTGTAGGTAGCAAAGTGACTATCTATACGAACCACTCAGAAATTAAGTATTACTTGCCAAGAAAGACGCTAAGCCAAGACTGATCTGATGGGTACTTCTATTTCAAGGGTTCGATCAAGAAATTCAAGATCAAAAGGGAATAGAAAATCAAGTAGCAGACCACTTGTCCAGATTGGAGCTGCAAAAAGGGAATTCTCCTCTTATACCAATTTAGGAGGCATTTCCAGATGAACACATATTGAAGGTAAATCATGTCCATAATACCCCTTGGTTTGCTGATATTGCTAACTATTTAGCTTGTGGTTTGATGCTGATTGATAAGATGCATCATCAAAAGAAAAAGTTTCTTCACTATGTGAAGTACTATTTCTAAGAAGAGCCATATTTGTTTAAAAAGTGTGCAGATCAAATGATCAGGAGATTCGTGTTAGAAGATAAAGTACATAAGATTCTATACCATTGCCACTCAGCTTCGAGTGGGGGACACTCTGGAGGCACACGTACTGCGGCCAAGGTATTGCAAGCCGGATTCTTTTGGCCAACACTATTTAAAGATGCATATGCTTATGTAAAGAGTTGTGATCAATGTCAAAGGGTTAGAAATGTCACCAGCAGAAATAAGATGCCTCGAACAAACATCATTAAGGTAGAATTATTCGATGTTTGGGGTATTGACTTTCTCGGTCCATTCCCTCCGTCTTTTGGTCACAAGTACATATAGTAGTAGTAGACTATGTATATAAGTGGGTTGAGGTTGAGGCATATCCAGCAAACAATGCTAAGGTTGTGATGAAGTTTTTTCAAAAGCATATGTTGACAAGGTTTGGAACCTTAAGAGCCATCATCAGTGATAAAGGGTCCCATTTTGTAAACAAGTGGTTGAAATGGTTACTCGACAAATCTGAGTGAAGCACAAGGTTGCCATGACTTACCATCTGCAAATGAATGGGGAAGTGAGGCGGCAAATAAAGAAATCAAAGGCATACTTGAGAAGGTAGTTTTCCCAAACTGACGAGATTGGTCCAAAAGACTAGATGATGCTTTATAGGCCTACAAGACAGCATACAAGACACCTTTAAGGATGTCATCTTATAGATTGGTCTTTGGGACAGCTTGTCATCTGCCTTTGGAGTTAGAGCACAAAGCTTATTGGGCTCTTCAACAACTCAACTTGGATCTTAAGCTTGCTAAAAAGAAATGGATGCTCCAACTCAACGAGTTAGAAGAATTCTAAATGTCCTCGTACGATAATGCCAAATTACTCAATGAGAGACTTAAGAAATGACATGACAGGCACATTCGAGTTCGAGAATTTGAAGTAGGTCAGCAAGTCTTGTTGTTCAATTCTAGATTAAGGTTCTTTCCAGGTAAGCTAAAATCACATTGGTCCGGCCCATTTACGATTCACTGAGTTTATCCATACGGAGTTGTTGAACTTCAAAGTAAGGGAGGTAATTTTCGAGTCAATGTTCAGCAGTTGAAACATTACTGGAGGGATAAAATTGATCGGGATCAAATCTCGTTCATTTTATCAGATATTTAAAATTTCTTGTTTTTCTTTTCAAATAAATGATTTAGGGTATATTTTCGGGATTAGTATGTTTAAATAAATTATGTCTAGGAGATTGAAATTTAAGCGGGACCGCTTGTGACCTCTCCAATCTTTCCTGGGAATTGATTTTAACATAATCTTTCGAGAAATTATCCCTATGACAAAACAATTTTTAGTTTTTCAAATAAAAGGGTCAATTTTGATCCAAGTATTAAATTGCAACTCAATTTCAAATTTTCTTTAAGTCTAGGTACTTAATTGAATTGTTTTCAAATTTTGGTTGCTCTTTTGTAAATATAAAAATTAGATGCCTCTTTTGTAAATATTTTCAAAAGGCATCTAGAATAAATGGTTTTAATTTAATTAAAAAAGATGATAATCATTAATATATAATTATATCCATTATTATATGTATTAATTATTATCAACTTTGCATAAATTAGGATTAGTTTAAAATTTAATCATATTTTATTTAATCGGTTTTATCTTTAATAAATTAATAACAAATAATAATTTAATATGCCTTACATTAAATATTAAATGTTTTTAATTTTGTATAGGATTAGAACTTAGAATAATTTAATTATTAAATTGCTCTAAGAATTCTACTTTAATTCCTACTTTTCTCATTATAAATATCACCAACCTTCCCCATCATTCATCACTCAAAATCTATTCCCACAAAATATCGAATCACCTAGTGCCGTAAGCTTCCGACACTACCTAGCTACTTAGCATCCTCACCTAATCGGCCAGTAGACCCACGCCCACCGTGCGCACCCAGCAACTACTCCTTGGCGCCACACCTACGCATGTCCAGCTCCAACGCTTGTCAGGCCTGCTCAACACACCCAAAAGGATCCGCGCGCCTAGTGTTGCTTGCTCCCACACTGCTGCTTGCTCCCACACTACTGCCTGCTCCCACGCACATCCGTTCGGCACACTAGCCTCGTACCAACATCCTTAGCCGACAACCCTCCAACCCACCCTAAATTGTAACGGCCCGATTTAGGGCCTAGTCAGAATAGTGATAGCGAGACCACAAATTCGAAGTAGAAATATATGTTTTATGGTTTTTATGAGGTCTATGACATGTTTCCATGGTTGTGTGAAAAATTCATGAAGAAATTTTATGTTTTAGTGATCAATTTATCTTTTAGGACTAAATTACAAAAATTGAAAAATATGAGATTCTAGAAGTTTTAAGTGTGAGATAGCATTATAAAATTTATTAGAGGTCCTTATTTAGTAATTCGACAATTATATCTCATGATGGACAAAAATGGACATGGAAGGGAAAAATTTCAAGGAAAAAGGGGAAAAGAAGTCAAAATTGGTGTCCATCTTCATCCTCCATAGCCGAAAATTTCAAAGAGTCATAGCTAGGATTTGGTTTCACTTTCAAGCTTGATTGTAAGTACCTCCTAGCCCCGTTTTTTATGTTCTTCATATTTTTGAAATCCTCGTAGCTTGATTTAGCTATTTCTACCACTATTTTGAGCTAGGGTTTGTGTTTAAAATTTTACCCATGGATGACATGCATATATTTTGATGTCTAGTGGTAGAATATGAAAGTTCGAAGTGTGATAAACAACTTTTGCTAGATGATTTTTGGTGAAATTGATAAAAGGGACCTATTTGCAAAAGATGAAATAATATGTGTATAAAATGGAAAATTGTAACACCCCTAAACCCGGCCTATGCATTAAGCCCGGATTTCGGCATGCCACACAATTTTAACGAACATTCAAAACATTTAACGAAGTAAAAATCAAATTGCAAAACGATTAAGAACATTACTTTATCGAAAAATCGAGGTTTATTTGAAATGCTTGATTTAAAACACAAGAATTTGTCGTTTGATATATATAAAGTAGTAATCAATAAAAACTTTAGATTTATTAAATCAAAATATTTCATCAAAAAGTTTTAAAAGAATTTTCTAAGTTTCTAGATAAGAAAAACTTTTATTTGAAACGAGAGTTATAGAAAATCATTCTGAAAAACAAAATCAATCCAACTTAAATAAACTAAAACATAAATAAATCCATCCACACAATAAAATCCATAATTAAAAAGGCCTTATTACATCGCCATTAATAATAATTAATAGAAATTATAAAAGAAGTCTCAAAGTTTCATGAACCATCATTAGTAGTATAGCCACCCACGAAGTCATCTAGAACCAAGTCTCCATCAATTGTTATTACTTGAGAGGGTTAAAAAATGGGATGAGTTACTTAGAACTCGGTGTGCAACTCACTTACCATAGTCCTTTGGGCCAAGACCATTTAAACATTTATTTGGGCCTAAGCCCATTTCAAAATATAATAATTTAGTATTTAAAAATAATAATGAAAATGATATGCAATTCCCAAAACCAAACCTAGATTTCCATCCGCTACACACCCCTGTACCCAACCAGCACACCTATGGGGAGCTTTAGTCACCCACCCGCCATCACATCAAGTAGGCTTTAAGCCCAATATCATATTTGTGGCAATGACCATTTAAATAATTGTGGTAGAACCATCGATCTAGATTTCGAACAGCGGCCATTGTGTGAGTCACCTATCTAGAATTCGGCATTAAGCCTTTCTTCTCTTCATCATTGATACCAATCCATGCAATCATGTTTATGCATTTCAAAATATTCGTAGAGTATATCATATTATAGTTTTATAAATTTCAGCTCATTAAAACACATTTCATATATAACCCATTTATCAATTATCATAAGTGGCCCAATTATAAATTTTCACTTAAAGGCCCATTTATCGATTATCACATGTGGCCCAAATTCTCAATTATCACATATGGCCCAATTTGTCAAATAACACATATGGCCCAAATTTGCCAAATAACACATATGGCCCAAATTAGCCAAATAACACATATGGCCCAAATTAAGCCAAATAACACATATGGCCCAAATTTTCCAAATAACACATATGGCCCAAATTTTCCAAATAACACATATATTTAAATTTACCAAATAACACATATGGCCCAAATTTATCAAATATCACATATGGCCCAAATTTGCCAAATATCACATATGGCCCAAATTTATCAAATATCACATATGGCCCAAATTTATCACTTATTAACGTTTTAACCATCAAGGGCGATTTTCAAAATTTCACGATCTTACTACCAATTTCGAGAAGTGTCAATAATGTCATATTTTTCGATTTCACCAACTTTGCGATTTTTAATCCAACTTTAACCATTGTATAGTCATCTAACCCATGAGATATAGTGTGAGATTACACACCGATTACGGTGAGAACTACACTCTCCGCTCGTCGATATCTAAACACACATTACGAAGGATTAGAACACTAAAATTTGATATTAAACTATTCTAATATTGAGCGATCTAAATCTTACCCTCGGAATCTCGAATAACCACTATTTGTGATTTCTCTCAACCAAAGGTTCTAGACCCGAGTAAGCAAAGTGGTTCGAGAGTACGACGACTTGAATATTTGATTTTCATGGGATGAAGGCCCACAACCGGTGGAAAATCTCGGATTCAAAGCAGTCCTTCTCTTAAACTTAGGGGATTAATAGAACCACCCTCTTTCGAGTACTATTTACTGCCCTTTTCGTCCCTATTTTGATTACCTCTAATGACAAAAGATCATTAGTCTTAATAATAAACTATCGAAATTTGACTAAAAATTTTAAAGAGTGGGATTAACTTACCACAAATACCCTCATTTCGTAATATGTCAATCGAGCGATAACTTCTCCTAAAACAAAATCGATTAATAAACCATTCATAACCATATGTCGAACAATATGAAAATCCTTAATAATCCATTACCTTAATACCTTAAATCTGATTTCAACGATCCACGATCTTTCTGAATACTTGAGTTTCGACCTCTACTAAGTTTCGATTGATTAAAGTTTGAGTAGAAGAAAAGAAAAAAAAGATGCTTATGGAGAATAGAAGATTCGGCTATGCAAAAACAAAGGAGAAGAAGAATTGATTCGGCTATGGTGAATGGTTACCAATATTCGGCCATGAAGGAAAAAAGAATAAGAAGGAGAGAAAATAATAAAGATAAAACAAAAGAACTTTGAGATCAAGTGTAATCGACAATGATGAGGGAAGTCAGTTCAACATTAAGCACCATAACTCGTCGCCATATCGCCCGAAAATGAATGGCGCAGTCGAGGCAGCTAATAAAAATATCAAGAAAATTATGGGGAAAATGACTGAGACTTACAAAGATTGGCATGAAAAGTTACCGCTTGCCCTGTATGCCTACCGAACATCTGTTAGAACTTCTACCAGGCCAACCCCTTTCTCATTGGTTTATGGGATGGAGGCAGTCTTGCCTATTGAAGTTGAAATTCCTTCTCTCCGGGTTTTGTCAGAGCTGAAGTTGGACGAAGCAGAATGAGTTCAATCTCGATATGATCAACTAAATCTAATTGAGGAAAAAGGTTGGGAGCTATCCGCCATGGTCAAATGTACCAGAAGCCTAAAACCCTAAACCTTAAAATCTTAAACCCTAAACCTTAAACTTTAAAATTCTAAACTCTAAACCTTAAACAACCCTAAACCTTAAACCCTAAACCCTAAACCCCAGTTAATGCAGATTCTGTCAAGAAGTACTTCGCTTGAAAATGGGCCAAGGCGAAAACCCGCAAAGGGCGTCTTGAGTTCAAAAAAAATGGAGAGGCCAAGATGAAAACCCGTAAAGGGCACTTTGAGACTAAAGCAGCTTTGAATTGAAAACCCGTAAAGGGCAGTTCAAATGTTTGGGGAAAATAGGACATGCACCAATCATCCGATACCTAAATTAACAATGAGAAGATCTGCTACATTTTCGGGGCATTGGTAAAGTACCATAGATCTCCTAGACACATGTTGAATTCAGAATGGTCTTTAGGAAGTACGTACAAAAAAGCTCAAACTGTGATATCTGGGGGCACCGATTCCACCCTTACTCATTTTTGTACCTTAGTAGAATTTATTCTTTTTGCTCAATCCATTCTTCACGGGTTTTATCCTAAATAAATTTTGATTTTATTCATCTCTACATTCTTTTTCTAAGCATTTCATATTGAAGTAATGATTACTGAACTAATAATGCTTTCACAAAAGAGGTTTTGCATATTACTTTGAAAGTCTCTAAATAATACAAGAATCTAAAACAGGACAACTATTTAGAATTCACCAAGCTTAAAGGGCTCGGAACCCCTGAAATAAGAGTCTAAGCAGTGACGACATTTTTAGATTCTCTGTTAAAAGTATTAGCATAATAAGAAGACATACAGCGTGAATATCGCCCTAACAAGCAGCGAGCAATGATAGCCCAAAAGTTAAAAAATTGGATCATGCTCATGACATTTTGTATTCATCCATTCATTCGCAATACATTCGGTTAGGAGCATTTTTCAATCATGACATTCTAATCATATTGGCATAAGCATAGACCCTATGAAATCAATTCTACAGGTAGGTTCCCTAGAGGACAATGTAGCAAAATTGATTAGAGTTACAGAAGACAGCAGATCTTATCTCCACTGAGCAGGAGTGGAGCAGATCGAAGATAGCAGATCTTATCTCCACTGAACAGGAGTGGAGTGAATCGAAAATGACGAATCTTATCTCCATGTATCAGCAATGGAGCAGATTCAAATCGCCAGTCTAATCCCCTAAGTAGTAAGGTAACAGGCTAAAAACAACAGATCTTATCTCCATTGAGCAGGAGTGGAGCAGATCGAAGACTATAGCCTTATCTCCACGAGCAGGAGTGGAGCAGGCTAAAACAAAAGTAGATCTTATCTTAACTGAGCAGGAGTGGAGCAGGCTAAAGATAGCAGATCTTATCTCTACTGAGCAGGAGTAGAGCAAATCGAAAACAACAGATCTTATCTCCACTGAGCAGGAGTGGAGCAGATCAAAAATGGCGGATCTTATCTCCATGTATCGGCAATGGAGGAGATTTAAGCCACTAGCCTTATCTTCACTGAGCAGGAGTGGAGCAGGCTAAAGATAGTAGATATTATCTCCACTGAGCAAAAGTGGAGTAGATCAAAGACAGTAAGCCTTATCTTCACTGAGCAGGAGTGGAGCAGGCTGAAATAAAACAGATCTTATCTTCACTAAGCAAGAGTGGAGCAGATCGAATACAGCAAGTCTTATCTCCATGTATCGGCAATGGAGCAGACTGAGGATTATAAGCCCTATCTTCTCTGAGCAGGAGTGGAGCAGGCTAAAGATAGCAGATCTTATCCCACTGAGCAGGAGTGGAACAGATCGAAAATGATGAGCCTTAATTCCCTAAGCAGTAGGGTAACAGGCTAAAGATAGCAGATCTTATCCCACTGAGCAGGAGTGGAACAGATCGAAAACGATGAGCCTTAATCCCCTAAGCAGTGGGGTAACAGGCTGAAGATAGCAGATCTTATCCCACTGAGCATGAGTGGAACAGATCGAAGACGATGAGCCTTAATCCCCTAAGCAGTAGGGTAACAGGCTGAAGATTACAGATCTTCCCACTGAGCAGGAGTAGAACAGATCGAAGACGATGAGCTTTAATTCCCTAAGCAGTAAGGTAACAGGCTGAAGATTACAGATCTTATCCCACTGAGCAGGAGTGGAACAGATCGAAGACGATAAGCCTTAATCCCCTAAGCAATAGGGTAACAGGCTGAAAGAAATCAGATCTTATCTCCACTGAGCAGGAGTGGAGCAGATCGAAGACGGTTAACCTTAACCCCCTAAGCAGTAGGGTAACAGGATAAAGATTATAAATCATAAGCAGTAGCGAAGCAGATTGAAACAAAACCCTTGTGCCCCTAAAGATGCAGTGGGTTAAAGTGAGGCTACTTGAAGAGAAGAAGCGCCAAGAAATCAAGACTCAGCAAAACGAGGGAAAATTGGTTCCTTTAGAATCTTTGCTTTGTTCCCGATACACGACAACAAGCAAAGAGGGGCAGCTGTATGACCCAATTTCACCCCAACAAGCCCAACTTTAAATCTTTCAAAAATATATAAAACAAATAGGCCCAAAACCCAAACCCATCAGACCCAAAAATAAAACAACAAAGCCAAAACCCTAGCAAAGAATAGTGCCAAGTGACTAGCCCTCGCATGCAGGACACGGCCCTCTCGCGACGTGTACCGATCCACCAGTCCACGTTATCCCAGTAGCCCACCTACAAAACAAAAAAGAAACAGAAGAGGCGGATCACAGAAAACCCGGATGTGATTTTACTTTGTTGTTGAGAAATTCGACTATAAAAATCGAAATAATACAGTGTAAAAGGGGGAATCTTTTGGATAGATAGGAGAGAATATTGAGAAGATTTTTACAGATCCGAAAGCGATACTTTTTTTACAAATACACACATACCATCAATACAAGAAGAGGTTTATTTTTTTTTATCTTTTTCACATTTTTTTCGAATCTTTCATTGCATGCATATACAAATTTTTTTTTCATATAGATATATAAATATTAAATACACGATGGCCGGCGGTGGTTTGGCGCCGGAAGATCGGCCGGATCTAGGCCAAGGAGAGAGCATTTAGAAAAAAAATTTTCTCCTTTCCTCTGCTGAAATGAAAGAATGAAGTTTCAAAACAAAAAAAAAAATCTATCTTTTATACCCCCATAAAACGGCGCAGTTTTGCAATTGGGGGGCCAGGGGCCAAAACGACGTCGTTTTGGGCCTCTGACCCACGAGTTGACCTGCGTGGGGGGAATCCGCGTGTTTTCTTATTTTAGTGTTATTGCGCAAATAGCCCCTCCGCGTTTCTGGGTATTTTAAATCGACTCATTTTGTTTTTCCAATTGTGCCCCGTTATTCTATTTTTTATTTGATTTGGTCCGTGCTTTAAATGTTGAGTTAAGGATCGTGGGATAATTGTGTTTTAGCTCCTCCCCCTATTCTGCGCGTGTTTAATTCGGTCCTTCCCCTCTATTTTACTTTTAATTTTACCCCAAAATATCCGTTTCCGATTCAATTTAGTCTCTTTTGATTATTTTTTTGCTATTTTTACTATTAAATGAATTGATTTGAGTTTTCTTATTTTTCTTATTATTAATTTACTATGTATATTGCCTTTACTTTCGTTATTGTCATGTGTATATTATTATTATTATTACAACTATATTCCTTTTATTATGTTTACTATTATTATATATATTATTGTTTACTTTAATTTTTCCATTATCATTATTATTATTAAAATTGTTTTTTCTATTATATTTTATTATCAATATTATATTTTTATTTTAAACTTTTTTCATTATTATTATTATTATTTTCATAACATTATTTATCTTTTTTATTAATACTATTATTTTACTACTATTGCTATTATTTTCTTATTAATATTTTTTATTTTGCTTATTATTATTATTCTTCTACTATTATGCTTAGTATTTTAATATTATATTTACTCTTTTTTATTATTATTGTATTCATTAATTTTATTAGTATTATTTTATTATTACACCTACCATTATTATTTCTTATGTTTATTATGTTTATTATTATACTATTCTATTACTAATATTTTTTACTACTATTATTTTACTACTACCACCATTTTATTATATATATTATTATTCTTATAATTATATTTATTATTTATTATTATTTTTATTTTATTATCAACATTGTTATTGTCATTTTCGTTATCATTATTTTTATATATATTTTTATTATTGTTATTAGTATTATTATTATTATTATTTCTTATATTTTTGTGACTATTTTGTTATCATTCCTATTACTTTTATTATTATTTGTCATTTTCTTTAGTATTAATACTATCGTTTATCTTGTTTTTTTACCACGGTTTTTTCAAAACTCATAAAAAGGTTTTTTAAGAAGACAATGTTTCATATTTTGGAAATTCAAGGAATTGTGCCCTAATATGCTGGGTTTCGGTTTCTGTCTGACCAAATCATTAAATATCCTATGAGATTGTGTTCGTGTTTCCTTAAATTAAAAACAAGGCAATATTTTATGCTTGGAAGTTTAAGAAATTGTGCCCTAACGTGCTGGGTTTCAATTTTCCGCTCGTCCAAAGGACTAAATATTCTTTTAAAATTTTGATCGTGTTATCTCAAACTTAAAAATAAGACAATATTTCATGTTTGGAAATTTGAGGAATCGTGCCCTAACGTGCTGAGTTTCGGTTCTTTCGTTTGGCCAAATAATGGAATACCCTTTTTAAAATGACAACGCATGAATTTTGGAAATCATGAAATGATCTTGGTGTCAAAGGTTTGAAACATCGTATCCTAACGTGCTGGATGTGATATTTCATCCTTTCAGAACAAGAGAATTTCGATATCCAATTCGAATTACCAAAATATTTTCCAAAAGATTCGTATTTTAAAATCTCTTCTAATTTTCGATATTAGGACATTAATCAATCAATAAGGTACTAATTTTAGGCGTTGCGAGGGTGCTAATCCTTCCTCGTGCGTAACTGACTCCCGGACCCGTTTTCTTAAAATTCGTAGACCAAAACGTTTTCTAAAAGTGACCCAATCACACTTCAAAAAAGATTGGTGGCGGCTCCATTTTTATTTTCAAAGTCCATCCGCTTTCTAAACAAAAAAATAGTTTCGACATAAGTAACCAAAACGTAAATTTACTAATAATTTAATAACACGTATTAATTCAATAAAAATAAAAAAATATTCAAGAATTGTAATAATGTTAAAAATTATAAACTAAATCGTCATATTAAACTACTAATTTTTATCTTGATTTTATGCCAACCACCAAACCAATCGAATCACTCCCAATTTAAAATAAAAACAATTTGATAATTTTTTCTATAAAAAAGTGTGAAAAATAAAAAGTAGATAAGAACTATTTATTATTTAATTATATTTTATTTATTTTAATATTATATTATTCTATAAAAATTTACATTTGAAAGTTGATTTTATTTATAGTAAGAAATCTTTAAAATTTAAAGATAAAATCTAAATTTTTTATAATTTAAAATCTATATTTATCAAATAATTTATTTATATTTCACAATTAATTTTAAATAATATGTCAAATAATTTTATAATTTAAATTCATTCTTCAACACTTCTTTTTATCACTTAATTTTTTAATTTATCATTAAAATTTCAAAGCAAATACAATTTCAACATGTTTTACATAATTTTTTTTGATAAATTAGGCTAATTACGAAGAGCCAAAACTAGTAAACATTGTGGGTGAGTAAAACTCGATTCGATTCGAAAAAATAAAAAAAAAACTTTAAATTTTGAGTTAACCGGTTTGAGTTATTTGAGTTAAAATCGAGTTGAATTTTACAATTTGAATAACATATTTGTATAAATAATTTTTGATCCATGTCAATTTTAAAATGAACAAATTGGTTTCTCCCAACAAAAATTTAAAAGAAATAAAAGAAATTTAAAAATTCAAAATATTTATAAAAGTTTCAAAATATATATTTTTTAAAAGAATTATAATAACTTTAAAAAGTTCTAAAGAATATATAAAGAAAGTTAAAAGTTTAAAAGTTTTCTAAAATAATAATTTTGGGAGCTAAATAAGTTAATTAATTATTTTTTTTTTTTTGCTTTGAAAAAGTTTTCAAATATCTATTATTTAAAATTTATATGCTCTAACATGAAATTAGTTATCTTTGTAACAAGATTTTAATTTGATATATTTAATTCTTTAATTTAATACAAATGATTTCATTCGATTCGATTCAATTTCATTTCACTCGACTCAATTCAAAAAATTTCAAATCAAATTAGAATAATAAAATAAGACTTATCAATTCGATTAATTTAAAAAAATTTAATTCGATTTGATGGAATGCAACTTTTCATAGATACCATACAAGGAACCGAATGTTTAAGATAATTCTAAAACATCTTCATATTGTTTTTATTTGAAGTGGTTAATCTAACTTAAATATTTGGTTAAAACCAACCATCCCAGTTGCTGAATTTTTTCTAAAATAACATTTAAATACCTGACTTTGCTTCATAACTTGAGATTTCTTAGTTTTATATTTAAGTATTTGGTAAACCTGAAATTGATTTTTCTTAAAAAACTAAATCAGTTCAAATTATCATTTTAATAAACAAAATACAAAATACTGAGAATCAATTAATCAAATTGAATTAGTTCGAGATTAAAGTAAAACAATTTTTTTATAACTGGACCCGTAAATAGGTCTAGTTAGCTTAAACAACTTATGTTTGTAATAAAATTTATTTTTTTTCCACACTTTTGAGAAGTATATATTATAAATCAAATAATTCAATGCAAAATAGAAATAAAATAAAATAAAAAGCAAGTGTTTTATATGTTACAAAGATGTTGCAGAGAGCTGCTAGCAATGCATATTCATGGTGGTGGGCTAGCCATATCAGAACAAAGCAGTCAAAATGGTTGGAACATAATCTTGAAGGTATTTTATATGTTTTTATATTCAATTTCATGCTTAATGCATAATAATTTCTGGGGTTTTTAAAAAAAATGAAATTTGGGTATGTATGTCTGTATGTATGCTGTAAAAACTGTAAGAAAATACAAAGGAATTTGCAGACATGGAGGAGAAGGTGACATCAGTGCTTAAACTCATAGAAGAAGATGGAGATTCATTTGCCAAAAGAGCTGAAATGTACTACAAAAAGAGGCCAGAATTGATTCATTTTGTCGAAGAATCGTACAGGGCTTACCGTGCCTTAGCTGAACGATACGATCACATATCGACTGAGCTGCAAAATGCCAACAACGCCATCGCTTCCGTTTTTCCGGATCGAGTCCAGTTTGCTATGGACGACGAAGACGAATATGACTCCCTGAGTTTCTTGAACAAGACTACGGAGAACTCGAAAGGCAGTATCCCCATGGTTCCGAAGCTACCTGTTAAAGATTTGAAGAGCTTAATAACATCAGCTACTAAGGATATGCAGCGTAAGAAATCAATGAAGGCTATTACCAATGCAGTTGCTAAATCCGGGTTGACGAAGACCGAGGGGATTGAAGAGATCGATAGGCTCTGTAAACGAATCCTGGCCATGCAAACCGAAAAAGAGTTTGCAAAGAGTAGTTACGAAAGTGGATTGGCCAAGTGCTGGGAAATAGATAATGAGATCAAACAAATGCAAGAAAAAATTTGTAGCTTGGAAGACGAATTCGGTGTAGGTAGGGTCATCGAAGACGATGAGGCTCGAAATGTGATGGCTGCAACGGCTTTAAAATCGTGCGAAGAAACGTTGGTTCAACTGCAGGAGAAACAAGAGAGATCAGTCGTGGAAGCCGGAGTGGAGCAGAAAAGGATCAGGGATGCCAGGGAGAAGTTGGTCGCTTTAAAGAACGAGTTCAGCTCGGAAAAGCCATCGGCCAGGGAAGATAAAGCGTGCGACAGTACCAAAAAGAGAGAGGACATGGAGTCCTTAATGGAGAAGCTGAAGCAGAAGTTTGAAGTTGGCATCGGTGAATCATTGAGTGTACCAGACATGGAGGACAAGATTGATGAACTTGTGAACAAGGTGATAAACTTAGAAACAGCAGTCTCCTCGCAATCGGCTCTTATCGAGAGACTTAGTGCAGAGACCGATGAGCTTCAAGCCCAGATTCGAGCTTTGGAAGTTGATAAATGCACATTGATTGATGGAAGAAATCATTTGATGAACAAGTTAAAGGAAATGGAGGAGAAGTTGCATCGGATTCAGGACTTGAACTGGACTGTTGAAGATCGAAACAATGATCTCCGAACTCATTTTATCGAAGCACATTGTAATATCAATCACCTTTCAGGGAGACTGTGTAATGTGAAGCCAGATGAGATAGAATCGTCAAAAGTGAATGCAGGCAAGGAGATTGAGGTTGCTGATGCATCAGCCGACGTGAAATCCGAATTAGGGTCTGACAAAAGGAGAGTCGGAATCTGTATGCAAGTGATGGCTGCAGAATTCGGAGTGCAAAAACAGAGATGGTTGCTGTTGGTTCAATACAAAAGAAGACTCCTTGCTTTTACAAATGAAGGTGGTGTTAGCCGTGGAATGACAGAGAACAAAGTTGATTCGCGAGCTTCTTCGATGTTAGTAGACACTCATTCCATAGCTGAATCAAAAGGACACAAAAGAGAACTCGAAGGAGAACAGGATTGGAAGCAGTTGTTCATGAAAGATATGGAAAACAGAGAGAAGAACCTAATGATGGAAAACAGTACAATGCTTAGAAACCACAAGGATACCAAGCAGCAGCTCGTGGAAGTAGAGACGAATAACCAGAATAGCCTGTTTGAGATAACGTTGCAGCTAAAGGAGCTGAAAAGCAGCAATGCCACAAAAGATGAAGAGATCCAATCCTTACGTCGGGAACTAAGCCTTCGTCGAACAGGTCCCAATGACAACAACAATACCGATCTATATGCGGAAACTAGACCAAGTTCTGATATGCCGATAGTGACTGAAACCTCATTGAACTCGCCATCCAGAAAGGAACAAAATGAAGACATTGGGGTGATGCTGAGCGATCAGCCTCAACCTATTTCAGAAATTGAAGAAAATTTCCGAATAAACATCGATGAACTGCTGAATGAGAACTTGGAGTTCTGGTACAGATTCAGCACTGTATTTCAAGAGTTACCTAAGTTCAATACTGGAGTGAAAGATTTACAGGCTGAGATATCAAAACTCGATGAACGACAAAAGCAAGATGGAAATAGCACTGGGAAATCTCTGCTAATATCAGATGTGCGACCATTGTACAAACACCTAGGAGAAGTTCAGACAGAACTGAACAGTTGGGTCGAGAGAAGCTTATTACTGAAAGATGAACTGAAGAGCCGGTTTTCGTCTTTGTGTGACATTGAAGAAGAGATAACACAGGCATTAAAAGCAAGTGCAGCAGACGATGAGATCAGATTCACGAGTTACCAAGCAGCAAAGTTCCAAGGCGAGATTTTGAACATGAAACAAGAGAATAACAAAGTTGGTAAGGAACTGGAAGCCGGTTTAGATAAGGCAAGAACCCTGCAGCTCGAAATCGAGAGGACCCTGGAAATTTTGATAGATGACTGGGAACTTTCAAGATCCAAGGCCAATCGAAGCGGCCAACTACCCCACTCGGAGAGTCGTAGTAGAATTCCTTTGAGATCATTTATCTTCGGTGTCAAACCGAAGAAGCAAAAGACATCCATATTTTCTTGTGTACACCCTGCAATGTATTGGAAGCATAAATTCGGGATGTAGTAGCAGTAGGTAAAACATTTCGTTGTGTGTGTTACCCTCAAAGTTGGTCTTCTTTGCTTCCATTGACACTCTCACAGAGGTCAACACTTCTTCCTTTTTCTCGTTTTCATTAGGAACTGGAAGAGGCATGTTTTCTGTTGGCTTATAACCTGTAATCATAATCACCATGAATGGAATAGTTGTATCTTTCTATTCTTATTTTTTGCTGCATTTCCCTCTTATCATAAGGACCTATCAAGTACAAAACAGCTCGTGCTTGTTTTTTGCAGTGTATAATGGCCTACGTGACGAGCCATAAAACAGCTCGTATACGAGTTTAAATTCACATATAATACACAATTCTGGCAATCTTACATGTCATATGAAAATGGGGTCTTATAAAGTAGCTACTGAGACCCCAGATACAATCCTTGCTCCCCTACCTTTGGCCATGTATGGACGTATGTGATGCATCAGATCCTGCCAAAGAACAAAATTCTCGAAGAGTTTCTATCGATAAACAAACAAGCAGACAGTTTTCTTTTACGTGTCATTCAGATGTTTAAATGAGAAAACTCATCGTGGTTGATGAAAGACCTCAGATCAAATCATTTGAATTCATTTTAGACTAGGAACTTTAAAACATCTTCATAGTAATACGACGTCACGATTATCATGTCTCCATCTAGGCATTGCCTCTGCATTTTTAAGGTTCTTACGGAACTCTATCTGTTTGCGTCACATTATAATTCTCTACCTTACTCTACGTGAAAATGCTGAAGGCGACAGTTAACGACTACGAGGCATATCTACGTATCTGTATGTGAATCTGCAATGCATGTAAGTTGCTTTAACTATTCCCCCACTATATGTTTTCTTCAATATCAGGTTTTCATACTTCTTTGCATATGTATGTGCATCTATGATTTGAAGTACCTGGGAATGAACCAAAGCACCACCGATATTTCTGGCCACATGAACTGGAAGATCGAAAGTTGCACAAGCACCAGAGTAAACAATAACATCCTCAAGTGGGGTCAGAATCCTACAATTCAAAGCAGAAGATACGAAATCCAGTACACATATCGGTCCAGAAAAGGTAAGTAAGACTGAACCGAAAATCCAATCAAGAATTGTGTGTAGTCTTTCCATATATAACAATACAAAGAACAATCGGAAACTGAACTCTGTTTGTGATAATTGGAAAAAATATTTACAGTTTTGATCTGATTATTCTTAACTCAATCTACAAACATATTGGAATCATCTTCCTGAATTGAACCAATGAAACCATCAATGCAATCTTTGCATCTGAGTGTAGCATTAGGCTCATTTTCCAGCCATTGGAGAGCTAGAATACACAAACAAACATGTCATTGACTTCATATAATGGAAAGGAACAAATGAATAATTAAGAATCATATGACAAATTTGGGCAAATTTGCCTGGACCCATTAACCCATTAAAATAACCATTAACCAAACAAAAATTAAAACCCCAAAAAATTAAAACCAAAACCAAATAATTATAATAGTCCCAATAACAGTCCATTTACAATATTCTTTAGCCTAATTTACAAAACAGTTATACGGGCCCTAAACCACTAAACCCAAGCCCAAAAACATACCCAAAAAAAAAATAGTCCAGTACCAGCCCAATTGCTATCCTAGCCCACTAACACAGCAAAAACTCTAGAGATTTCTATTTTCTCCGGTAGCAACCTAGCCTAACGCTTGACTCCTCGCGTGCCTCCAAGCGACTCTTCAAAGACCTCTCGTCCCTCGCGTGCTTTCACGCCATAACGCTCATGCGCCGCAATTCTGACAGCTAATATGGTTGGGCTCTGCGTCCCTCGACGCGCGCTTTGCGCTCGTTCAAGAACCCACGTGCGCCACCATGCGCACCTCCATATGGCCTCCGTATCGCCAAAGAAGCTTCAGTGCGCCACGCCCACCTTGTACCTGCGAAAGACAACAAGGACGACAAAGAATGCGAAAAAAGAGAGGAAAACCATTGTATTTTTTATTTTCATTTCTATTTTCGGTTTGGCTATAAGAGATGAAACAAACCATTGTAAAGGGTTCACAATTTGGAACAATGAATAGAGAATACGAAAGAAATTGAAAAAGGTGGCTTTCTATTTTTGTTATTTTCTTTTCATTTTGATTTGAAAGCAAAAGAATAAACGATGTAAAAGGGGGTTACCTTCGCAGAGGGGACCATCGGAGCCCTTGTCTCCTTCAACAAATCGAAGCCCGAGACGGGATTTGTGTTGGAATCACAAGGTCTTTGGGTCTTGGTCCTAAGCAAGGCGAGGAGGGCATCGCTAAGCGCCACCATTCGTCGATTACAATGGCGGATTGGTGGTCGAATGGCGATCCTCGAATCAGCAGAGTAGCGAGGAGGACTCGATTTTGTCCCTTTCTTTAAGCCGGCTAGGTTTAGATTTTAGAAGAAAAAAAAGAGGGGAACCGAGTCTCTAATTAGTTTTTAGGTTTTATTAACCTTTTAAATCGAACGAAATGACGTCGTTGAAATCGATTAAATGGCTCCAAAACGACGTTGTATAGGATGACCTGCTTTGACCCGACCGATGTCCATGGGGTCCGCGTGTTTTATTAAAATGGGTTATTTTCTATTCAAGTCCTTCGCTTTAAATTGCTATGCAAATTAAGTTTTATTTAATTTTTAATTTCTCCCTTAAATTTTGTGCCATTTTAATTTTAACCCTCTTCAAACACAAAGATTTATTAATTTGGGTAAATTGCATTTTAATCCTTCTTAATTTATGCGTATTGTATTTTAATCCTTTTTATTTCATTTGTAATTTATTATCTTTTAGCCTGTAATTTTGTTCGATTTTAATGCAGTCCTTTAAATATTTATCTAATTATTTGTTTATTGATTTATCTAACTAGCCTTTTTAATTAATATTTAATATTAAATATTTTAATTTGTTTTAGATATTATTTATTTCTATTTATATGTTTTATTTTCATTAATTTTATACATATTTTTTATATACACATAATTATATTAAATTATTATTTTTATATTATTATATATATATCTATTATGTATAACTTATTTCTTTCAAAGATCCTATTCTAAATTATGTATTTATTTATTCCAATTACTTTTATATATCATTTGTATATTTTATAAATATTTAACTTCAAATATTTTTACGTTTCTTGTTTTAAAGAATTGCATAATTGGTATTAAGATTATTCTATTAATTTCGTAATATTGTTGATGTATGTATTTTATTATTCTTATTATTTTGCTTATCATTGATCCAATGTTTGATAGTTATTGCCATTATGTGTGTTTTAATTTCGTTTTATATTTATTTGTTGTTTGAGATTCAATAGTATTGTATTTCATTTGTAAATAATTGTTCCATATTGTATGTTATTATGCCATAGCATTATATTCACTCAAAAATGTCATGTTCTAACACTATTTGAGCTCTAAAATTATTTTTACTCTAAATTTTCAAAACAAGGCAATATTTGTGTATTTAGAAGAACGGAAAATTACATCCTAACGTGCTGGGTGTCGATTTTTTTGTTCAACTAAATAACTAAATACCCTTTTTATATATGTTTCGAAGATCAAAGATGATCTCGGTGTCAGAGTATAAATGTGTTATATCCTAACATGCTAGGTATGATACTTTTATTTCTTTGAAACGAGTTAATCTTGAAATTCAATTCCGTTTTAATTAACTTCCTTCCAAATTTCTCACCCTCAATATTTTCAAGTTTTCAACATTAGGACAACGTTAATCAATTTGGTACCAACTTTGGGCGTTGCAAGGGTGCTAACCCTTCCTTGCACGTGAATCAACTCTCGAACCTGTTGTCTCAAATTTCGCAGACCAAAATATTTTTATAGGTGACCTGATCACACCTAAACAAAAAGGATCAGTGGCGACTCCATATTTTTAAAGTCGATCCCAAAAAAAATGGTTCCGACAGCTTGGAGACTCCGCTGGGGACAGGTTGAGAGTTAGGCTATAGATTGGTTAAATCTTGTCCTTTGATTGAAAACTTGAAAAATTATTTTAGAAAATCATGTTTCCTTTAAAGCATTGGTTCGTGTTGTAACTGCAATAATGTCGAGTCTTATAATACTTGCATTTGCATTACATGACCGTTGTGGTCGCACCTTTGAGTGAGAGTGAGAAACTAAGCTTTCGTGAGGTTTTCACCTCCTCACGGGCTAGTGGACTGCTTCCGGAATACATCCGTACTTAGGTCTTCGTGAGGTTTTCACCTCCGCATGGGCATGGGGAAATGTATTCCCCTGAGCCGAACTCGATCCATATGAGCCTATAACGGGTGAGGATTGAGGAATCTGTTGGATCAGGTACCTCCTCTTTAGAACCAAACCATATATAGAGAGACCTAGGAGCCCACCTTAAGTAGAGTCGCGCCAAACCCTAATGGTCACTCATTTAGGTAATCTATTTTGGTTGTTTTTCTTGTGCTACCTTGTTTTGTGTTTATGCTTGCATTACATTGCACTGCATTGCATTGCACTGCATCATTATAGAAAGGAGATGTTGATTAGTAATTCGATTGCTAAATAGAGGAGTTTGTCATAAGGAAACGAATTTTTTGATAAAGTGGATTATAATACGATTGTCCGGACATGGTCTGGGTAAACACGATAGAAGAAAGTTGATAGTCCTTGGAGGAATACAAAACCTTGCCCGAAAGATTTAAATTGACAAGAGCCGTCATGCCTCAATTTTCTCAAAGAAGCTAATCAATATCGCAAGGGATAAATGAGCAGCGAACCACGACCCGAATCAAGCCAAGTGGAAATAAAAGAGATACTTTTGGGAGGATTTGAAGGATTCGACTGCAGCGTCTGGATATGAAGGAGAAGATCGATGTTTTCACCTGGACTATGAGGACAAAGTCGCATATGTAATTCGTTTTATGTAAAGAAATTTGTTTTCTAGATAAGTTCTTCTAATGGAATTGAATTCAGAATCAACGTCTCTCTTTCTTCTTGCATTCATTTCATGCATTTACATTTCATGCATTTGCATTACATCATTTGCATTGCATTTTCACATAAGGTCCCTAATTAGGTGAAATTATTTCAGTTAAACCGAAAAACATAAAACGAAGGTTAGAGAGATTAGAGCAAAGTCAAATACTAATGCAAGAGAAGTTGGCCAAAATTCAACGGGATATGCGAGATCAGATGAATATGATGCACCAGTTAACCCAACTACTAGTCGGGGGGCTTGAAAAAAAGGGTTGCCCAGTGGTCAGTAGTGTGGATGATGATGAAGACATCGTTTATTCCCCGATAGGTATTCCGACTCAATCAGACATGCATTCACATAGGGTACCCGTCATTATTGGACCCCAATGTCAGACTGATGCTTCAGCCCCTTTTCAAATTCTCGATAGGTTTAAGTTTTAACCCGGAGGATGATCGAGCCAGATCGGTAGTAACAGAAACGAAGGAAAGGGGAGAGTGGACTTCAAAGGCCCCGAAAAATAGGGAAAATGAAGTAAACAGCTTAAGCAAGCGTTCCAAATTAGTCACTGTAGGTCAACCGAGGGCTGTGACTACTGATCATCAGGGCTCATCAAGACAAGAATCCAGTGCAAAGCAACTCCAACTTACACCAATTCCAATGACATACATGGAGTTGTATCAAAGCCTATTCGATGCACATATGGTAGCTCCTCATTACATGGAACCAATACAACCCCCATACTCCAAATGGTGTGATTCAAATGCTCAATGCGAGTATCACGCGGGGATAACGGGTTATTCAATTGATAATTGCATTACATTTAAGAAATTGGTGGAGAGGCTTATTAAAATAGGGGTTTTAAAGTTCGATGAGTCGACAGTAATTTGTGATAATTGAATGAGGGGGCAAGAGAGTTGTTATTCCTTAAAGAAGTCATCAGAAGCCTAGAAATTGGTAATTCAGAACAGTAATGGCATATTCAAAGAGTGAACCAAGGAATAAAAGTTTTCCAAGCATCGGCCTTTATATACTCGAGAGTGTTTTAAGCAATAGGACTCTGGAAGAGACATGTATTTTAAGGCTAATCTAGAGTAATATTCAAAACATGCTTATTTCTTTCAGCCTAGAAGTGATAAGAATTATTTTGTGAAATAGGCTTGTGTTCAGAATCCTTATTTTAATGAAATGCATCCTTTTGAGCAAATATCTTTTCTATTTATAGATTCTTTTGTCCTTTGGATTTCTATGCAAATATTCTTTCATTCATTACTCGTGATCATATCATATAAATAATCATCCTTAGAATCGTTCATTCTTTAGAATTTGCCTTCGTACCTGCAATAGGTACCCAGATATCAACGATAGGAGCGACTTTGTTCTGCACTCCTTTTGAATGAGATATGAGTCCGTGGATTTAAGGACTTTGAAGATGACTGAGATTGTAGCCTATCTTTTGATTTGGTAGAACAAGATGAAAATAGACTCTACCTTATAAAAGGTCAGTGGACGTTGCGAGACTAAGAAGGGGCAAATATCGAAGCCTAATTCACTACAAGGCGAGACATCATTGAGCTATCTTCAGGAATTCAAGATGTTTTCCCACGCTAGGCTATTGAAACGTGGGTATGCTGTTAAGATGGGTGTTCGAAGAACCCATGTTAATGGTTCTACAATAGTCGGGCTAATTATGAGGTTTGGGCTCTCGGTCTACCCGTAAAGAAAAATTGCATCAAATGCCAAATTGAGAAAGACAAGACTCTTGTGCCTCCTCCATTTGTCTATATGTGGGCATGGATGTTATCGAGCCAATCTCCTCAAAGCTTCCGCCAACATCGATTCATTTTCATGGATGTTGATTTCTTCACTAAGAGGGTGAGGGTCGCTTCATATGCCAATATTACAAAGTCGATAGTCATTAGACCAAAAAAAAAAGAAAAAAAGAAAGAAAGAACACTGAAAAAATGTCAAAAAGATCACATTAAGCCGCACAATGTCAAAAGTCTATGGTCTGTTCAAAGATCAGGTGCCACATCACAGTAAAGGCAGGAAAAAAGATAAAAAAAATAAGGAAAAAAAGACCGAGACTTGTAAAGATTGGTATACTATTTACCCTCCATGCTTATCAAACATTAGCCGTGACGGTCAACGGAAAGCAATTTCGCTTCTCATTGATTTCGCCCATTGAAGTCAAGTTTCCTTTTTCTAAGTCTTATCAGAACTGGAGTTGGATGAGACAGAACGTGTTTAATCTCAAAATGATCAGAAAATGTTAAAAGCTATCTATCACGGTCAGATGATGCGAGCTCACAACAAAAATGATTCATCCTAGAAAATTTCATGATAGTGTTTTGAAGAAGATTCTTTCCCATGCAAAAGGGACTTGAAGAAAGAGAATGCCAAACTGGAAGGACCTTAGCAAAGAAAGAAGCCTCGTTCTAGGAAAGCATGGATATTGTCCAAATAGATGACGAACCTACCCAATCCAAGAATTGATTCAATAAAAGAATTCAAAAAAAATAAAAAAATGAAAAAATGAATTTTCAGCAAAAAAAAAAGAAAGAAAGAAAAATGAGAGGCCAAGGTGAAAACCCATAAGGGGCGCTTTGAGACCAAAGAGGATTTGAGTTGAAAACCCGAAAAGGACGGCTCAAATTTTGATCAAAGGGGGCATACAGCAGTCTTGCTATGACTAAATTAACAATGAAGAAATATGCTACGTCTTGGGGCATCGACAAAGCACTTCAAATCCCTAAACACATATTGAGCATAAAATGGTCATTAAGAAGTTCGAACAAAGAAGCTCAGGTTGCCATATCTGGGGCACCTAGTGTCCATTTTACCCATTTTAAATTTATTATTTGTGATTATATTGTTCTTTTCAAAATATGTTCACAATAAATTTCTTAATAGCGATTGCTATCTTTGCTTAGCTTATTTGTTTCGAGCTATGTTCTTAATCAATTTCCTTCTTATCCATGGTTATGATCTTTTTCAAGCATTTCGCATTAAAATAACGATTAGTGGACTAATTATATTTTCATAAAATAAGTTTCGCATATTACTCTGGAAGCTTTTGAATAATACAAGAATTTGAAACATGACTATTGTTTAAGACTCACCAAGTTTAGAGAGAGTCTAAACTGAGACTATCTCTCCGAACTTTTGTCAAAGAATGATGGTTGAACCAAATGACAAGATATTGCGTCAGTAATAAAATCTTGACGAGAAATGAGCACCATTAACCCAAGTGTAAAATGGGAATCATTCTCCAGAGAAAAGCTGATATTCTGCATTCACGCGAGCATCATGCATACACATCTGGTTGGGTCACCCGAGGAGTGATCAGTTGATGGAACAAGTTATAGACCCTATACCCCCGAGTTATAGTGGGATAGATGGAAGATAATACAGATCTTATACCTTTGAATATCAATATGATGGATTGAAGAAGAAACAAATCCTAAATTTTGAGGTTGCAGTGAGATGGATGGGAAAAGATTCAGATCCTGTATCCCTAAGTCACAATGAGATGAACCCTAAAGTTATAGCGGGGCAAATCTGTCAAACAGTTATAATTATTTCCCCGAGTTTTCTATTGAGAGTACCAGCCGAACAAGATGGCAGCATAATACGTCAGCTATAGAGCCCTGATAAACAATGAGCAATGACAGCCTTAAGCAGGGATCATTCTCATGAAATCATGCAAAACACATTTAGTTAGGAGCATTAGATTCATTCCGATCATTGCATCCTAATCATTGTAGGAAATCATTCTCATGACATTCGGCATTCATACAAATGTCATCTATAAGACACATCTAGTTAGGGGCATTAGATTCATTCCAATCATTGCATCCTTAAGCTTTTAAAAAAAAAAAGGAAATTATTCTCATGACATTCTACATTCATACAAATGTCATCCATAAGACACATCTATTTAGGGGCATTTGATTCATTCCGATCATTACATTCTAATTTTTGTAAAAGGACTATCCTCATTCATGCAAATGTCATCCATAATACATTTAGTTAGGATCATTAGATTCATTCTGATCATTGCATCCTAACCATTTCGCATAAGCACAAGCATGAAACTGATTTTACAGCACAGAGTCCACTAAAGGACGTTGCCACAACATCAGTAAATTCAAAGATCTTGCCTTCTTCAGCGAGGCGAATCGAAGACAGCAGATCTGGTAACCCTGAAATTATAAGAACAGGTCGAAGCCAAATAATTTTTATCTCCTCAAAGTTTCAGTAGAGTAGGTGGAGGCTATAAATCCCTCATCCCTGAATTTACAATGAGGACCAGTCAGTTTTTCTTTAGTAGAGAAGATGGAGGTTACAAATCTCTTCTCCTTGAATTTTTAGTTCTTCGAAGCTTCAGTGGAGTAGGTGGACATTACAAATCCCTCCTCCCTGAGTTTACAATAAGGACCAGTCAGTTTTTCTTCAGCAGAGAAGATGGAGGTTACAAATCTCTTCTCCCTAAATTTTTAGCTCCTCGAAGCTCCAGTGGAGTAGGTGGAGGTTACAAATCCCTCCTCCTTGAGTTTACAATGAGGACCAGTCAGTTTTTTTCAGCAGAGAAGATAGAGGTTACAAATCTCTTCTCCCTGAATTCTAGCTCCTCGAAGCTCCAGTGGAGTAGGTGGAGGTTACAAATCCCTCCTCCCTGAGTTTACAATGAGGACCAGTCAATTTCTCTTCAGCAGAGAAGATGGAGGTTACAAATCTCTTCTCCCTGAATTTTTAGCCCTCAAGCTCCAAGTGGAGTAGGTGGAGGTTACAAATCCTCCTCCCCGAGTTTATGATGAGGATCACCAAGATTCCTTCAAGTTTCAGCAGAGAAGATGAAGGTTACAAATCTCTTCTCCCTAAATTTCTAACCCCTCGAAGCTCCAGTGGAGTAGATGGAGGTTACAAATCCCTCCTCCCTGAGTTTATGATGAGGATAAGTCAGTATTTCTTTAAAGTTTCAGCAGAGAAGATTGAATTATGAATCTCTTCTCCCTGAATCCTTATCACCATGAAGTTCCGACGGAGCAGATTGAAGCTACAAATCCCTTCTCCAGGAAGTTACATTGAAGTGGATCGAAGCGCTAGTTTTCATGCCCTTGAAGATGCAGTGGGATGGAATAAAGCTATCAAAGAAGGAAAGAAGTGCCAAGAAGTCAAGATTAGGCGAGACTAGGTAAATTTGGCCCTCTTATAGTCTTTGCCCCATTCCCGTTACACGACAATGAGCAAAGAGGGGCAGCTGTAGAAGCCCAAATTTGCCCGGGCCCATTAACCCATTAAAATAACCATTAACCAAACAAAAATTAAAACCCAAAAAAATTAAAACCAAAACCAAATAATTATAATAGTCCCAATAATAGTCCATTTACAATATTCTTTAGCCTAATTTACAAAGCAATCATACGGCCCTAAACCACTAAACCCGAGGCCCATACCCAAAAAATAGCCCAATGTCGCCCAATTGCTATCCTAGCCCACTAAAACAAAGAAAACCCTAGAGGTTTCTATTTTCTCCAACGCCAGAACCCCAAACTTAACACTTGACTCCTCACAGATGCCTCCAAGCGCGACTCTTCAATGACCTCTCGTTCTCTCGCAGGTTTCTACGCGACGACGCTTTATAATAAGCCTTGTCCCTTACGACATTAGGCTACTCGTCCCTCAGACGTGCCTTGCATCGTTTTAGCAACCTACGTGCGCCACCACGCACCTCCATACGACCTCCGTACCGCCAAAGAAGCTTCAGGTGCCACGTCCACCTTGTACCTGCGAAAGACTACAAGGACGACAACAAATGTAGAAAAAAAGAGAGGAAAAACCATTGTATTTTTTATTTTCATTTCTATTTTCAGTTTCGGCTATAAGAGACCGAAACAAACCATTGTAAAGGGGTTCAAATTTTGGAACAACATAATAGAGAATACATAAAGAAATTGAAAAAAGGTGGCTTTCTATTTTAGTTATGTTCTTTTCATTTTTGATTTGAAAGCAAAAGAATAAACGGACAGAAAAGGGAGTTACCTTCACAGAGGGGACCATCGGAGCCCTTGCCTCTTTTGCCGAAATCGAAGCCTGAGACGGGGATTTCGGGTTGGAATCACAAGGTCTTTGGGTCTTGGTCCTAAGCAAGGCGGAGAGGGCATTGCTAAGCGCCACCATTAAATCGATTACAATGGCGGATTGGTGGTTGAATGGCTGATCCTCCGAATCGGTAGAGTAGCGAGGAGGGCTCGATTTTGTCCTTTTTTAAGGCGGCTAGGTTTAGATTTTAGAAGAAAAAAAGAGGGAACCGAGTCTCGATTAGTTTTAGGTTTTATTAACCTTTTAAATCGAAGCTAAACGACGTCGTTGAAATCGATTAAATGGCTCCAAAACGACGTCAGATAGGATGACCCATTTTGACCCAATTCGATGTCCATAGGGTCCGCGTGTTTTATTAAAATGGGTTATTTTCTATTTAAGTCCTTCTACTTTAAATTGCTATGCAAATTAAGTTTTATTTTATTTTAATTTCGCCTTAAATTTTGTGCCATTTTAATTTTAACCCTCTTCAAACGCAGCAGATTTATTAATTTGGGTAAATTATGCTTTTAATCCTTCTTAATATAATGCGTATTGTATTTTAATCCTTTTATTTCATTTGTAATTTATTATCTTTTAGCCCCGTAATTTTGTTCGATTTTAATGCAATCCTTTAAATATTTATCTAATTATTTGTTTATTGATTTATCTAACTAGCCTTTTTAATTAATATTTAATATTAAATATTTTAATTTGTTTTAGTTATTATTTATTTCTATTTCTATGTTTTATTTTTATTAAATTTATACATATTTTTTATATACACATAATTATATTAAATTATTATTTTTATATTATATTATATTATATATATATATATATATTATGTATAATTTATTTCTTTCAAAGATCCTATTCTAAATTATGTATTTATTTATTCCAATTACTTTTATATATCATTTGTATATTTTTATAAATGTTTAACTTCAAATATTTTTACGTTTCTTGTTTTAAAGAATTGCATAATTGGTATTAAGATTATTCTATTAATTTCGTAATATTGTTGATGTATGTATTTTATTATTCTTATTATTTTGCTTATCATTGATCCAATGTTTAATAATTATTGCCATTATGTGTGTTTTAATTTTCGTTTTATATTTATTTGTTGTTTGAGATTCAATAGCATTGTATTTCATTTGTAAATAATTGTTACATATTGTATGTTATTATGCCATAGCATTATATTCACTCAAAAATGTCATGTTCTAACACTATTTGAGCTCTAAAATTATTTTTACTCTAAATTTTCAAAACAAGACAATATTTATGTATTTGGAAGAACGAAAATTACATCCTAACGTCTTTGGTTGTCGATTTTTTGTTCAACTAAATAACTAAATACCCTTTTTATATATGTTTCAAGATCAAAGATGATCTCGGTGTCGAGTATAAATGTGTTATATCCTAACGTGCTGGGTATGATACTTTTATTTCTTTGAAACGAGTTAATCTTGAAATTCAATTCTGATTTAGTTAACTTCCTTCCAAATTTCTCACCCTCAATATTTTTAAGTTTTCAACATTAAGACAACGTTAATCAATTTGGTACCAACTTTGGGCGTTGCAAGGGTGCTAACCCTTCCTTACACGCAACCGACTTCCAAACCCGTTTTCTCAAATTTCGCATACCAAAATATTTTTATAGGTGACCTGATCACAACTAAACAAAAAGAATTAGTGGTGACTCCATATTTTTAAAGTCGATCCTAAAAAAAATAGTTTCGTCAAGTATAGTCATATCAAGTACCAGGAACCAATCTGGTTTCATCAGTTCCAGCAATGCAATGAGGAGGAAACGAAGGCTCAGGAATATCGGGAAGACGGGAATCAAGGAAAGCAAAAACAGGCCATTTTCTCTCATATAATAGCCTGGCTAGCCTTGCAGATTCTTCACCCATATCAGATATCTGTTTATCAGGTTTCATTGAAGCCTGCATAAGCAAGAAAATAAGAACAGAATAACCCAGATTCCATTTGTCCAAAATAATTAATACAGTTCCTTCAAAAAAAAATGCAAAATCTAAAAATTTTAGTTTTACCAGATTTCCAGCTCCAACAGTGCAGAGGCCATTAACAACATCAACAAGAATAAAACCAGTCTTAACATCTTGAGAAAGAACCAAAGAGTCTTCTTCCAAAGGAAGCTCTTTCTTCATGAGATCAACGGCTGATGGCACCACTTCTGTATTGTTCTTTGCTTAACGAACCCAAAAGAGACAGAATTGGAACAGAGAAGAGACAATGTAAAAGGCAATAACGTGTTCACCACTGATTCGATGAGAGCCATTCGATCAGGCATGAACCTGTTTCTAGATTTTTTTATTAAACAAGTACCCTTACAATAAAATTTGGATTCCTTGGAGTTGGAGTTACCAGTGGTGGTTGGTGATTACAGAATCTCTAATGCTGGGTGCGGGTCCATGTTTTGAAAGAATAAAACATAGAGATGAGCGCAAAATATTATTAATCATGCAAATAAAAAGACTCCCAGGTCTCCTTATAATCCTCAGTTCAGAAAGCAGTAACGCAAAATCCCAGATTCAAGTTGGTCGTACCAGTTGAGTGGCATAAGTATTTTTTGTATTTTAAAATTTACATATAATGAAATTTAAATTCATGTCACCAACATTTTTAAAATCTTTTTTTATCAAAATTTTATTTATTTATGACTATTATATTTGAGATTTAGTTAATTTCATTATTTGATATTTGTAAATACTTTTTATATACATATCTCACAATACTTTTTATATACATATCTCACATGTATAACGATACCGTCCACGGTACGGTCATGACTACTTTTTAGTGTCATAAGTTTTCTATTGATTCTAGATAGTATTAGATTGATTCTCAAAGCAATTTGCTACCTTTAAGTTACAAGAAGGATGCAGCAGCTACCCGTAAATTACAGTGAATTCCTATTATTTCTCTGGTACAAACTCATTTGCCCTTATTGTCATCCTTAGGAAGATTAACACCCATCAGCCCAAGCAAATTGGAAGTTGGACCAGGAAGTCCTTGTTGACAAGAAAAGGAGTCAAGAAGGTTTTTAACAAGGTTGACATCCACATCCACTGGACTAAACTCTTCATCCATATCCTCTGTTGCATTCGATGTTCCCTGCAAACTTATCTTCACGCATTAACGACCATTGGTAAAATCATATAAACAAAGACCGAAATACATTGGTGGCTAACTTAGGACATGAGCTAGTCTAGATTTACAATGTTCTACATGTTTCATGCCCTATCTAAAGCAAGGCAGGATAGCAAATGCTAGAAATTCAATTAGATTCTCGACCAGCAGAATGCATGACAGGGATTATAAAATATTGGCATATCACGTTAAGTCCACTAGAGTATCCCTATGCAAAAGACAAAAACATACCTCATTTTTAACGGAGGTCTGCTCGTTTGCATGAACGAAGCTCTTCTTGAGGGTAGTACTCTTCAGTTCATTGTTCATAACATCGGAATAAGAATGCATGAACGAATCCTCTCCATCCTCATGATCAGACATGTCACTTCCATCCTCAGACTCATCTGCAGCTTTCATTAATAAATTTGAATCAGCCCCTACATTAATTAGATAGGGACAGTTCACTCCCTGATCATATGCTAATGCACCTGCTTAGTATTGTAACGTATATGCAATAGGGAACGGGGCAGTTTTGTTGCGCTACCGACAAATAAAAGAGGCAACTTCCTTTTTGACAATTGTGTTTTAAGGGAAGAGGTGAAACAGTCGAATGAGAGGGCATTAAATTTGCAGAAAAAATGCCTTAAACTATGAACTACAAGAGATAAACCGTCAGAAAAATTTCACTCTTTCCCAAAAATAATATCCTAGAAACACGTAGAGAAATATGTCTCTCAGGTGTTAAATCATATAGATTTAGACATATATTGAGATATTAAGGTGTTTTGGTAGACATGAAATTTGCCATATCTGAATTACAAATAATCCATGAAGTTTCAGGCCAAGAAATAAAGTTTACCATACATATATGTTCCACAAAGATCATGAAGAAAGCAATCATGTATGTATCCTGTTTGCACTAGAGATATAATGGTTTTTCTGTGTGAGATATCTAGTTAGCTCGTATACGTTTCTATGACTAGCTAACATTGTCTGCTCAAAAAATTGCAATTAGGCAAATCCTATAAAAATATGAACTGTCACTTGTCTCTGATAAAAGGTTCATACCAAAATCCATGTCCGAAGAACCTCCGTCATCATCCATATCACGAGTCACATTTTCATCACCTTGGTATTTCATCACCGACTCCACATCCTTCATAAAGCGCTCCACATCAAGTTCCACCTCTTTAGGATCCCTGAATAAGGAGGTAAAATGTTATTTTAACTTGACAGAATTAGCAGTGGATCATAACATATCCCTACATTTAAAAATCAAATTAGGAACATAGCAGAATTAGCTTTGATTAAAAGCTCCACCAACCTGTCATTAGGAACCTCAGCTCCCTCATAGCTTGACATCTTATGGATAAAGCCTTGCATGGTTTTCACAAGCTCACTAAGATCAAAATCTTCGCCTTTCAACCTTGATGACACACCAGTATCCTTTTGCTCTTTCGACTTCTTCTTGTTACGTTTAAGCTCATAAAGTTCCATCTCCTTTTGCCTATCCTGTAGAGCAGAGTTCAACTCATCTTCTCCACTGTAAAGCCAAGAATCGTCATCTGAAGGTGGAGCATCCTCGTTCTTAAATTCATCAGCTGAATATGGTAATGAAAGAATCTCATCTATTTGTCTCACAGGAGCATTCAACAATTCACTGCAACAATAACCACAAGCTCAGGCTCAATAAAAGAACTAATAAACATCAAATTCAATTCGATTAAGGTAAGAAACTAAATGACATACCGGGTCTTGGAAAACAAAGAACTGTTCTTGTAATACTCTTCAGCATTCTCCATTAACCTTTTATACTCATTAGACCCAGGAATCAAGCCCTTGAAATACCCACTCTTCTCCAAACTCTCTTTGTACTTTTTCCAGCCACTCCCTTTCCCTTCTTCCCCTTCTTTCTTCTTTTCTTGATACACCATCTCAAACCCACAAGCTATCTTCATCCCCAGCTCCGCCTCCAAGTCACCCTTCTTCGGCGGCATAGGATAACACTTCGGCGCCTGAAACCTTTGCTGCATCAGCTGCGCGTACATTGCCCTCGACATCTTAACTGCCACTGTAACCATCTCCTCTTCTCCTCCTTTCCCTCCCTTCAAAAACCGTTCCATCTTCGCCGCGTGTTTCATCGAATCCAAGTCCCGGTCGTAGAACCCTTCCACAGCTAACGAAATCAAAGACGGAGCGTGTTTAAACACGCGTGCTACCGAAACCGGGACCCGAACTCTCACGGAATGGGTATTCAGTTTCGCCTTCTCCGGATAACCAGCGATTCGATTCTGGATGACGGATTGCACGGAATCCGGCGCCACAGCTGCTTGTTCATTTTCTACTAAGAAATTTAGGGATTCGGTAAGAGTCGGGTTAGGGAGGGCGCTTTGGGGGATGATATGGAGCTTCCCGCGTCGGATAAACGCGCGATTTTGAGAGTTCTCGGGGTTTAGCCAACGAGGGAGATGGTAAGCCGCTTCAATCAAAAAAACTCGCCATCAGAATCGTGAACTTGGATGGAAACAAAAGGGAAAGCGACGGAGATTCGAAAGAGGAGGAAAACAGTGAGCCATTCGTCGTTTAAATTGTCACCGAAACGGAGGTGACCTTTGAAGTGAGGGAAAGGGTGGAAGGCAATGGAGAGGGCGAAAGGCTCGTGCTGCCAAATGTAAAAGGTAGTGAAAGGGGAAACGGCGTTGAGGATTTGGAGGTGGAGCGATTGAAGGGCGTCCTGGGAAAGGGGATTGTCTGGGTATATGGAGTAGATCACGGTGTCCTCCGGGAGGCGTGAGGAGGCTTGTGTTAAGGGATTGGGGTTGTTCGAGTTCAAGAATGGTGGCGGAGTCGCCATGGACGGCGGTGTATGCGGTGGTTGAAACGGCTGAGTTGTTTTGGTTATTACACTTCGAGAAAACGCTGAATGTTCTTGAAGTGCGCTTGTGAAGTAGAGAGTTCGAGTTAGCAATATATTTATTCTACGCGGGTTCAGGTTTTCTGAATAAAAATAGGCCAAACTATAAAAATAGTATATTTTAATCACTTTTGTTAAAATATTACGTTTTAATCTTTTAAATTATCATTTTATCATGAGGTAGTCACTTTACTATTAGTCTCTATTAACTCCTTAATGACTGTCTTACGTGACAGTTTAAATGAGTTTTAAATGCCAACTTAGATGTATATAGTAGTTCAAATTAAATTTATTTAATTAAAAATATATTTTCATCCCAAAGAATCGAACATCTAAGTGGCATTTAAAGTTTCATTTTGACCATACATATGACTGCCATTAGGGAAATAACATATTTTAAAGGTAGAGTGACAACTTCGTAACAAAACGATAACATAAGTGATTAAAAGGTAACATTTCAAATATAAGTGATTAAAATGTAATTTAAGACAAATAAAATGTCTAATTTTATAATTTACCCATTAAAATATTATTAAATAATTTAAAAACGATTTTTACTTAAATAATAAAAAATTAATTATGAAAATAGGATATATTATAAATTATTTATAAAATGATATTTTTTAAGATAAAATTAAATTTCGGTCAATATGTGAAGCGGCATAAGTCAAGAACCATCCCATTATTATCAAATAATTTAGTAATAAAAATTTCCAAATAATCATCGTAATATTAATATAGTTACATAGAAGGTGTAATACGAAGTATAAGATAATGTTAAATTACAAATACATTAAGTGTCGTAACCATTTTTTGGATGAAGCGAAGAAACGACAGCAGTCGACTCGATTTTTTTGAAAAAGAAAAGGAAGGAAGTCGCCACCGATCCTTATTTGGTGTGATCGGATCACCTTTGTTTTAATAAATCGTTTAATTTACTAAAACAGTGCTTTTCGGTCCACGAACTTTGAGAAAACAGTTCGAGGTCGATTACGTGCGAGGAAGGATTAGCACCCTCGACACGCCCAAAATTGGTATCAAACTGATTGATTGATGTCCTATTTATTGTAAGCTTTGAAAGGGTTCGAAAATACAATGCTTTTTATTTTCAAAATTGGAAGGGACGTTAAGACTCTCTTATTTTGAATAGATAAAGCATCATGTCCGATTAGTTAGGTAATACTTGAGACTCAAACTAAGCTCGTCCTTGATTTTCGCTTTTGAAGAGGATCTTCCGTCATTTGTTGAATCGAGAAATCGTAACCCGAGAAGTTAGGACTCGTTTTCCGAAAATCCAAATTAGGAATATTGCCTCTATTTTGGAAGAAAAGAAACTTATCTCGAAGTATTTAGGTGTCGAGTCCAGTAAGTTAGGGCGCGATATTTCGAGTTTTCGAGATTAAGTATTTTGTTCAAAACTCGTATTGCGATTTTAAAAGGGGAATCCCATTGTTTAGTTTAAACGAGAAAATCCGGAACCCAGTAAGTTAGGGCTCGATTTACTCGAGTTGCTAATACGGGATGTTGGTCATTTACAAAAATCAAGAGGTCAAAGAACGGTGAAATGTCGATGAGAATATGAGTAGTGGTGACAGAAAAAGCATCGCGTATATATATGTTGACGATGATAAAAAAAATGATAATAATAAAGATGGTAATATATAAAATAAATAAAAGATAAAAAATATACGTATAAAAGCAAAATATAATGATAGTAATAATAGTAATAAATATAGAAATAATAATATATAATATATAGGTGCATAGATATAATAATAATGATAATTTAGCAATAATGGAAATATAATAATATGTTAGAACGAAAATGACAAATAAATAAAATACCATTTTTTTGATGAAAACGTGGAACGACGCGGTCGACTCGATCTTTGAAAAAGAACAGGAAAGGAGTCGCCACCGATCTTTATTTGGTGTGATCGGATCACCTTCGCTTTAATAAAACATTTAATTTACTAAAACAGTGCTTTTTGGTCCACGAACTTTGAGAAAACGGGTTCGAGGTCGATTACGTCTTGAGAAAGGATTAGCACCCTCGACACGCCCAAAATTGGTACCAAACCGATTGATTGATGTCCTATTTGTTGAAAACTTTAAAGGGATTCAAAATACAATGCTTTTATTTTTAAAATTGAAGGACGTTAAGACTTTCTTATTTTCAAAGAGGTGAAGCATCATGTCCAGTAAGTTAGGGCACAATGCTTTAAACTCCCGAAACTAAGCTCGCCTTTTGAAACTTGGTTTTTATTTGAAGAGGATCTTCCATTTATTCTTCAAATGAGAAATCGGAACCCAGTAAGTTAGGGCTCGATTTCCCGAGATTTTAAATACGGAAGATTGCCTCTATTTTAGGAAAAGAAACTTATCTCGAAGTATCAAGATGTCGAGTCCAGTAAGTTAGGGCGCGACATTTCAAATTTCCGAGATTAAGCTTTTGTTTAGAAATGTATTTGTTTAAAAAGGATATTCAGTCGTTTAGATTAAACGAGAAAATCGCGACTTAAAAAGAGATATCCCGTTGTTTAACATAAGCGAGAAAAATCGGAACCCAGTAAGTTAGGGCTCGATCTTCCCGAATTTTCAAACATCGAACATCATCTTTATTTTTGAAAATTTGATTGATTAATATTAGACAAAGTAATGATACTAACAAATTAAACGAATATATGAATAAATCTAATTCTTGTAAATGAATGAGCAAATAAATAATTAAATAAGAATAACAATAGTAAAATCATAGAAACAAATAGAATGATAATAATAATAACAATAAATAAATAAAAATTAAAAAATATGATGGATAATTAAAGTGCTTTAAAGTATTAAAAGGTAAAGAGCAATAAACTAGTAAATAATAGGTAAATGAAATGACAAGTAAATGAACAAAATAACAAATAAATAAGTAATGAATAAAATAATATAAAACAAAATTCATAAATGGTGAAGATTAAACAATGATAATAATAAGAGTACATTAATAATAAAAATAATAATAAGAATACTAGTAATAAAGTAATAGTAATGGTAAATAATAATAATAATTAATAAAAGTAAAAATGTGTTAATAAGGATAATAATAGTAGTAAAAATTAAACCATAATGTGTAAATAATATAATAGAAATAACAATAGCAATGATAAAAGTAAAAACAATAATGATTATAATAATATGATAATGAAACAATAATAGAAGTAATAATAATGATATAATGATACAAATACTAAATAATAATAATAGCAATAATTATAGTTGTGACAAAATGAAAGGATAGTAAAATGTAAATAAATGCATGTTGAGAAAATGATACTAATATTGAAATAAAATAATAAAGTAACAATAGTAGTGATAATATAATAATAATAATAATAAAGTAATAATAATAATGCTAATAATAATAATATAACATAGTAATACGTAATATTATAGTAATAATAATAATAATAAAACAATAATAATAATAAATAAACAATAAAACATTAAATAACAATGATAATTAAAGGGAAGGACCAAATCGGATTAAAATAAAGTTCGGGAGATTTATAATAAACAAAAGGGAAGAGGACCCTATTGTGATGCGCGAAAACATGGGGACGAGGAGCTTAAATTACCAAAGCGCCTAAACGCAGCGCTTTAAAAGGGACTAAATTGTAATCGTCAAGCTTCGGGCCAAATAGCAATATTAAAAGACTTAATTGTAAAAATAAAAAATGAGGAAGGATCGCAGATAAATTTTCCATTTTTTCGTGAACACGTGGATCCTTTGGAGCGGGTCGGGTCGCTTCTGGAGTCACGACAAACGACGCTGCTTTGGGGCCATGTATCGTGCCCTAAACGACGTTTTGAAATGTTTATAAATTCCATTTTTGGTTTTTTTTCATTTTAGCATTTTTCAAAAAAAAATTTAAACTCCTTTTTGTTTTCTCTGCAGGGAGGGGCTCAGGAGGATTCCGTGAGGTCCGCTGCAAGTCGTCGCAAGACCGGAGTTCCGGCCACCGCCCACTGTGGGTAGGAAGGTAAAAAATTTGTTTTTTTATTTTTTCTTTTTATATTTTGATGTTATATATATATGTATAAACTATTTTTAAAGAAAAAAAATGTAAATAGGTTTATTTGGTTTGGAAAAGAAAAAAAATAAAAGATAGAAATGCCTTCAAAGTTTATTTATTTGTTTTGATTTTCGTTGGATCTGTTGTTTTGAATCTTTGTTTTTGTTTTGAAAACCGTAAGAAGCCCTCCCCATTTGCTTTTGATTTCGTTCTTAAAAAATAAAATAAAATAAAAGTAAACGAAAAATAGACAATAGTGATAGTTAATAACAAGAATGAAATAAACCTTTTGTTTGGTGTTTGATTTACGCGATTCTTGTATTCAAAGTTTTTGTTGTTTTTTTGAATCCCCCCTCTATACAATGATTTTTGTGGCTTTTATAGCCAAAGTGAAAAAAGAAAGACAAAATTGCTTCTCTCTTTCTTTGTTGTGTTTTCGCTTTATGTGCTCTGACGGTGGAGCTGGCCTGACTGAGAGGCGGAGCAGAGGCGGGGGTCAAGTCGAGGGTCGAGGCTCGGCTAGGGTTTCCTTTGTTTTTTGTGTTTTGGCTGAAAGTGTTTTTGGGCCATTTGGGCCTGTTTTGGTTCTGTTGTTGTTTTTTTTATTTTTGTTTTGGGTTTTTTGGTTGGGGTTGTAAGTTTATTTTTGTAACTGGGCCGGGCAAAATTTGGGCCGTCTATAGCTGCCCCTCTTTGCTCATTGTCGTGGAACGGGAATGGAGCAAATACATAGAGAGGGACCAAATTTGCTCGGTTTTGCTGAGTCCTAACTTCTTTGGTACTTCTCTTCTTCATGTAGCCTCATTCCAGTCTACCGCATCTTGTTACTTCAATTTACTCCACTGCTATGTGGCTTCAAGTTGCTCCTGCTGCGACTCCAATGGGGTGTGACTTGTTTTATTTTAGATTGCTCCGCCGCATCTTCAGAGAGATGAGGTCTTTGGTCTTCAGCCTATCCCACTTCTAGTTAAGGCAATAGGACTAAAGCTTAACCCGCTCCCCTCTTGGTTAGGGACATGAATTGTAATTTTGACCTATTCCACTGGTTAGTGGCAATAGGAGGGTGGCCTAAATCATGTTCTCTACTAGTTAGAGAGCCAAGATTCGCCTTTGATCTTGCTCCACTACCGGTTAGGGCTACAAGATCTACAATTTTGGCCTATTCCTTTCGCTGGTTAGTGGCAATAGGAGGTGGCCAAAATCATGTTCTCATCGTTGAGAGCCAAGATTCGCCGATCTTGCTCCGCCTTCGTTAGGCGACAAGATCTACAACTTTCTTTTTAACCCATTCCATCTTTGGTCGGTGGCAATAGGATGGTGGCTTAAATCGTGTTCCCATCGTTGTTGAGCCAAGATTCGCCTTCGATCTTGCCCCACTACCGGTTAGGGCGACAAGATCTACAATTTTGACCTTTTCCAACACCGGTTGAGGGTAATGGGACAATCTTCAACCTATTCCATCACTGGTTGATGGCAATAGGGCAATCTTCAACCTATTCCATCACTGGTTGATGGTAATAGGGCAATCTTCAACCCATTCCATCACTGGTTGATGGTAATAGGGCAATCTTCAACCTATTCCATCACTGATTGATGGTAACATGACAATCTTTAACCTATTCCATCACTGGTTGATGGTCATAGGATAATCTTCAACCTATTCCACCACTGGTTGATGGCAACAGGGCAATCTTCAACCTATTCCATCACTGGTTGATGGTAATAGGACAATCTTCAACAGTGTTGCTACACTGTCCTTTAGGGACATATCCTGTAGACTCGATTTTGTGTTTATGCCAAATGGTGAGGATGCTATGGTCGAATGACTCAAATGCTCCTAACTTCGTGTGATATGGATGACACTTACATGAATGCGTAATGTCGTGAGAATGATGATTTCTCATTAAGATGCAATAATTGTAATAAATCAAATGCTCTCGACTAAATGATATTATGGGGCATTTGCATGAATCTGGATGTCATGAGAATGGGCTCTTTTAAAAGTTTAGGTTTGTAATTGCTCGTTCTCGTTAAGGTCACGACACGTAGGCAACATATTGTCCGATGTCTATGCTGCGAATCAAGAAATGGTCATAATTTTGGACTTCTCTTCTTCAAATGTTTCCAACCCTAAGCGGTGGTTCCTAAACAATGTCTTGTTTTAGGTTCCTACGTTGTTTAGAAGCTTCCAGAGTAATAGGCGGGACTCGTTTCATGGAAGCATTATGGGTCAATGGGTCGTTGTTTCAATTGCAAACAACTCAAAGATTTAAAATAACAATGGAATTTATAAAGAATGGCATTGGATTAATTCAAAAAGTAAACATTATTGAGTACAAAAATGGGTAAAAAGAAAAGTAGGTGCCCAGATATCGCAGCCTGGGCTTCACCACCGGATCCTTCCGAAGATCATTTGAGTTGAATAGGCGTTGGGAGATCTGCAGTGTTTTGTAGATGTTCCGAGGTGTAACGTTCCTCCTTTTGCCAATTCTGGGGGAAAAGATTGTCGCATACTTCCTTTTTCGTGCTAATTTGGGCCGCCCATATCGGGTTTTCGACTCAAAGCCCCTTTGGTCTCAAAGTGCCCTTTACGGGTTTTCACTTCGGCCTCTCCATTTTTTTTTTTTGTTTTTTTTTTGTTTTGGCCGTAAAAAGCGCCTTTCATGGTTTTCACTTTAGCCTTTCCTTTCTTCAAGTGTAATACTTCTTAATCGAATCAATTTATGGGATTGGGTAGATTTTCCCATCCATCTCACCAAGATTAGTGCCCTCCAGAGAAAGCCTTTTCACCACATATGGTCCTTCCCAATTCGGCATCCATTTCCCAAATCCTTTTGTATGGAAGGATCTTTTTCAAGACGAGATCCCTTCGTGGAATTCCTGGGCTTAACTTTTTTGTTGTAAGCTCACATCATTCGCTTTTGGTACATCCGACCATGACGGATAGCCCTCAATCTCTTTTCTTCAATTAAGTTCAACTGATCATATTGAGCCCGGATCCATTCAACTTCATCCGACTTCACTTCCGACAATACTCAAGAGAAGGTATTTCCACTTTGATAGGTAGAAGCGCCTCCATCCCATAGACCAATGAGAAAGGTGTTGCCCAAGAGAGGTTCTGACGGACGTTCGATAAGCATAAGCGCGAACGGTAATTTTCATGCCAATCCTTGTAAGTCTCACCATCTTCCCACTATCTTTTGATGTTTTTGTTGGTCGCTCCACCGCCCCATTCATTTTGGGCGATACGGTGATGAATTGTGGTGTTTGATGTTGAATTGGCTATAAACCCCTGCTATCGTGCTATTATTTAAATTGGTCGTTGTCCGATATGATCCTCTCGGGCATTCCATATCGACAAATGATTTTCTTCTTCAAAACCGCTAATCTTGATTTAGTGACGTTGGCGTATGAGGCGCCTCTACCCATTTCGTGAAGTAATCGATGACCACAAAGATGAATCGATGCCCGTTCGATGCCTTCGGAGATATTGGCCCAATGACGCCCATGCCCCACATGGAAAATGGCCATGGAGAAGTCATAACATGCAAAGGTGATGGGGGTACATGAATCTTGTCTCCATAACCGCATTTATGACATTTTTGGCATAGTTGATCTGATCTCCTCCATGGTGGACCAATAATATCCGAATCTCATTATTTGTCCGCCATTGTGAAACCATTAGCGTGAGTTCCACAGACACCTTCGTGGACTTCTTCTAAGATTAACTTAGCTTCAAGCAAGGCCCACACACCTTAGCGAGACTTGATCTTTCCTTTTCTTGTATAAGACTTCTCCATCCAAGACGTAATCACATGCTAATCTCTTCAAAGACCTTTTTTCATTCTCTGTGGCTTGATCGTGGTACTCACGATTCTTCACATACCGTAATATATCGTGGTACCATGGTGGGCCAATCTTCCTTCTTCCTCGACATTGTAGCAATGGGTGGGCCTCATAAATGCTCATTTGTATAGGTCTCATATCCTCCTTGTTGTTTGCTCGTACTATAGAAGCCAATGTGGCTAGAGCATTAGCCATCCGATTTTCGTCCTTGGTAAATAATCGAAAGTGATGTCATCGAACTCTTTGATTAGTTCTTGGACCAATCTTTTGTATTCGACCAATTTGGGATCTCTCGCCTCCCATTCTCCTTTTGTTGATAAATTACCAACACGGAGTCTCCGTGATACTTCAAAGACCTTAATTTTATGCTCAATAGCAAGACGGATGCCCATGATACAAGCTTTATACTCGCCATATTGTTTGTACAATCAAAATCCAATTTGAGTAAATGGGTAATGATCTCGCTGGGGACACCAAATCGCCCCAATTTCGTTGCCCATAGCGCTCGATGCCCCGTCAAGTTCGGTTTCAAGGACGACTTTACGTGGTATCTTCTTGATGGTTGCTACGCACATTAGATCTTCATTAGGAAATCAAAGTCCGAGGCTCATAATCGCCGAGCTCTACTAGCCGAAAATCCGCTATTGCACTCCTTTTATCGCTTCGGTTTACATAAACTATGTCAAACTCGTAAAGTAAAATTTGCCATCGAGCCATCCGTCCATTAAGAGTAGTTGACTCCATTAGGTATTTCGAAGGTCTAGCTTCGAGATGAGCCAAGTCGTATGATACAACATGTATCGCCTCGCCTCCGAGTTGTCCGCATCAAGGCACAACATATTTTCTCAATCGGTGAGTACCTTGTTTCACACTCGGTGAACTTTTGCTAAGGTAGTATATTGCTTTTTCTTTCTTTCCGACTCATCATGTCGGCCGAGCACACATCCCATTGAATTATCAAGCACCGCCAAATAGAGGATTAAAGGCTTCTCCGGATTAGGCGGTGTCAATATTGGAGGATTGGACAGTAATCGCTTTACTTTGTCAAAGGTCTTCCGACATTCCTCGTCCCTTTGGGTTGTGTTTTTAAGAAGACGAATATGGGATCACATTTCGCTTAGTTGTGAAATGAACCGAGCAATGTAATTTAATCTTCCTAAGAAACCTCGAACTTCTTTTTGCATACGAGGTGGAGGCAATTCTTGTATAGCCTTGACTTTGTCCGGGTCAACCTCAATCCCCTTTTCACTGACTATAAATCCTAGCAGTTTCCCTGACCTGGCTCCAAAGGTACACTTTCTTAGGGTTAAGCTTCAGTTGGACTTTCCTCAACCTCAAAAATAATTTCCTTAAGACTTGGATATGCTCCTTTTCGGTCCGAGACTTGGCAATCATATCGTCGACGTAAACCTCAATTTCCTTGTGCATTATGTCATGGAATAGGGTCACCATGGCTCTCTGATATGTTGCTCCCACATTCTTCAACCCAAATGGCATTACCTTGTAGAAAAAGGTTCCCCACATGGTTATGAATGTGGTTTTATTCATGTCTTTAGGAAGCATCTTCATCTGGTTGTATCCTGAGAAGCCATCCATGAACGAGAACAATGAATAACCCGCCGTATTATCCACTAAGGTGTCGATATGAGGTAATGGAAAGTTGTCTTTCGGGCTAGCCTTATTTAGATCTCTGTAGTCCACACACATTCGTACTTTCCCATCTTTTTTAGGGACGGGGACGATATTGGCTACCCATTCTGAGTACTTAACCACTTGCAAGAACCCTGTGTCAAACTACTTCTTGACCTCCTCTTTTATTTTTAGTAAAACGTCCGGCCTCATCCTCCGAAGTTTTTGTTGGACCGGCTTGTATTCTTCTTTTATGGGCAAACGGTGTACCACGATATCAGTGCTTAGCCCGGGCATGTCTTGATATGACCATGCGAAGACATCCTTGAATTCTTGGAGTAACTCAATGAGGTCTTGCTTTGTCTCTGCGGTGATACCGGCTCCAATCTTCACTTCTTTCTTTTCTTGTTCATCTCCTAGATTCACTATTTCCACTGATTCTTTGTGAGGTATGATTTGTTTCTCCTCTTGTTCTACCATCCTTAACAGTTCAGGAGCTAAATCACAGCCTTGGTCATCTCCAAAATCCTAAAAATCTTCCGCACCCATATCTTGCTCAAAAGGACATTCTGAGTCATCGGTAGCGTTACTCAAATCATTGATATCTGGAGACCTGTTATGGAAATGAATAAAGGCTCATAGAATCGTAGAATCTTGGCATGTTTATTGGTATGATAAATGAAGAATAGAAATGTTGAGAAGAATATTTAAAGAAAGAATAATGAATGAATGAAATGAAGATAAAAGAAAATTTGCTCAAAAGATAGCGGAGATGTATTTCATTGAAAATAACGACGTTTCATACAAATTCATATTTCACAGAAGGGGTTCTTATTGCTTCTAGACTTAAAGCAATAAGTGTGTTCCGAGTATTACTCTGAATGAGTTCTAAAGGCTATAGGAATCTCCTCCGCAGTCCAATTATTTAGAATGCTACCCGGCTCATAGAGGCGGATGCCATTCCGATTTTCTTCCTCAATTTCCTCGGATCAAAGATTGACATGCACGATTTCTTCCTTTTGTGTTTCTCGTCCTGATAGATAACCCTCCCGATATAAAGGTCTCACGAATATGAGGAATTATCATCGGTTGCCATTTCATCTTATCTCCCTCGACGCGTGCCTTTCTTCTTTCTTGCTTCTTTTCTAACTCTTCTCTTTTTGCTTGCGTTTGGCTTGAATCCTAGATCAAGAAGTCTCGCTTTTTTTAGTCTTGGGACCTCGATTTCTCCTTGAAGGTACCTTCCAAGTCCTTTCCCAAGATAGCTCTATTCCGGCCATCGATTTGTAGACCCATTTTCGTGGTTTTGGATAATTGCATGATGGGACCTTATTCCCTCGGCGACAAATGTTGCGTTGACAAATTCCAAAGAACGGAAGGAACACTCACCGCTTCATCGTTGGCTTCTAAATAGGGTGCATTGTTTGTTCTGATTATGATGATGTCCTCTTCAAAGATTTATGGTTACTAGTCGGCCCTCTTAGATTAATTTCAACTTCGGTGCAATGATGAGGCATCGCTTGCCGAGTGTATCCAAGGTCTCCCCAATAGCGCTTATAAGGATCACGGATATCCATCACGATAAAGTCCACCTCATATGTGCCCGGTCCGATTAAAAAGGTACTTGATCCTTCCCATGACTTTTCTCTCGTTCCATCGAATGCCCTTACCACGCCAGACAGCCTTCATGTGAGAACTATCAACGTAATCGATTCAAAGGTCGATAGTGGTAGAACATTGAGCGCCGATCCATTGTCGACTAGTACCCACCGTAATGTGTATCCTTTACATCGCGTGGTAATGTGGAGAGCCTTGATGGAACCCGTACCTCCGGAGGAATCTCATCATCGTTAAAGAAAATGAAGTTATCGGCCCTTATGTTGCTAACCAGCGATCCAAATTTGTTAACGTTATATCATTTGCAACATAAGTTTCATTCAATACCTTCATCAACAGCATTACGGTGTGCTTCGAGCTTAATAGTAAATTTAGCCGATATATGAGCCATTTGTTTATGTAGTCATTTACAACACTGTATTCGCTATGCTTCATAAACTTTAAGAATTCCTTAGCTTATTCCTCCTTCACGGCTCGTTTATAGGTGTCTCTTGCTTGGTCCTTTTTCCTTTTTCTGCTCGCCCATCAAGTTTTTCCTTTTGAGTGTTCGTCTTCGTGTTTGACAAGTCGTGGCGCTTTCCTTCTTGGCGATGTAGGAGCCTTCCTCTTGGTTTCCTTTTGTAGTGTTGGCGAATCTCCATTCTCGTGAATCGTCACATTGCGCTTATAGTTCAGGGGACCTTCTTGTCATCCTTATATGGAAAGGTTCTGTGTGGTTTTCGATTACGATCTTAGGATATTCTGGCTCTCTTTTGTGGACGGACCCCCTTTCGTGAGTCGTCACGTTGCAATTATAACCCCGAGAGTCTTTTGGTTGTCTTCGATGAAAAATTAGTAGGCTTTGAATCACGATTTTTACTCCGTCGCCTTGTGATCGGAGATGGTGACTAAAGGATAGCTCGCCTCGAGGCTTCGACTCATCCTCCAACGTGCAGATGTTTCTTTCCATTTTCATTGCTTTCAAAGAATTCTAGCTCTTTATTGTCCATCAACAGACCAAAGATCCTAAACTCGGTGCAACTTTGGATTTCGTGCCCTCCGAAAGTTATGAAATTCATGACCCTTTCGTGTTTCTTCATGTTCTCTCTTGGACATGCCACAACCAATCCTATTTTTATCATTTCCTTCCGACACGCTTCATTGGGGTTTTACATCGAAATATCCTTTTTACTCTTCTCCTCACATCTTCGCCTATCATGTTGACCCGTGATTAGGTAGCGGGTGCCCTTGCCAAAGGTGTCATCGACTTCTATAACTCCCATCCGGATCGGTCTTTCCACTAGTTTCTTAAAAGCGAGGCAAGTGTTTCATAGAATGCCCCACGATTCTGCATGGTATTCAGTGACTGTATGCGTTCGCATCATACCACTTAGGGTATGGGGTTGCAAGGGTTTTAAGTAATGGGGAGACAACGTGTCGTCAAATAATTTCAGTACATTTCCTTGTATGGGACGGGATAGGCGTAAATTGGACTTTCTCCAGTATTTTGCCTTGTCTTTGGACTCTGTCTAAAGGGGCTCTAATGATCGGGGGTCATAGTCCTTGGCTGGCTCACCATAATAGGTTTTGAATAACCTTTACCTATGTTGTTTATATTACTCTCCCTCTTCTTGGGACCGTCTTTCTAGTACTTTCTCCAAATTTCTATTTTACCACTTGATTGCATTCCCCGACAAAGACAATATCGTAAAAACTTTTTGTGGCACTTCCAAGCATGTGATTAATGAAGGAGCTTTCAGTATTGACAAACAAAGATGGTTGTCTCTTTTCTAGGAGCGGTGGTGAACTTGCGTGGCTACTTCCCTCCACCATTGGGCATCGCTGAAACTTTCGTTTGGCTTTTTCTCCATATTTTAGAGCGTGATTCGATCAGAGCTATATCATTACACGTTCCGTATTGTTTCGGGAAGGCTGTGCTAGATCCTTCCATGACTTGATCTGAGTACGAATGAGTGATTATACCACTTGGCTGCGGCCTCGGCCAAACTATACTGGAAATAATGAATGAGCAGTTGATCGTTGTTAACATATCCCGCCATCTGCAAGCGGTAACATCGTGATGTGCGCTTCAGGCAACTGGTCCCATTGTATTTTTCAAAATTGTGGTCTTGAACTTTGGTGGAAGTATGAGGTCAGGACTAGGCTCAAGTCTTTAGCGTCCACTCGTAGCGATGGTCGTGATCTCTATTTCCTTAAATTTTTCTTCTAACCATTTACAACGATCCTCGAGTTGTTTGGGAAGGTTCGTTTTGCCTTATCCATTTCAAACAATTTCATCAAAGTCGGGGACTATAGGGTTAGCGGACCTTCTCCAGATTCTTGCCTAAACCGGTCAATGAAAGTGCGTTGGTATTCTTTGTCTCAACTCGCTTTGTGGCTCGATAACAAAAGGTGTCCTTTGGGGACCTATTTACGTGGTGCTTGAGTGTTTGGCGGGGTAAATCTCGGAGGGTAGCGTGGTCGTCATTATTCCCTGAACTAGTAGTGACGCCTTTTCCTCGCTCATTGGCTAATAGTTGCGCTTGGTGCTCATCATGTTGTTTTGGGACTCTTGCATCCGTTCTATCATATCTTGCTGGAGTTTCGTTATTTGCTCTCGATCTGTCTTGCATCTCCTTACGAAATTGTTCAAATCTTTGATCCATTTTCTTTGTCTTAGCACGAGTCCCGTAGTGATGTCCAGTTCTCGATTTCTTTTCTTCTCTCTTGTTTCTCTTTTGTTTCTCTCGTTAATCTTAACCAATTAGGCTTCTTTTTATAAACTTTAATGCATGTAATATGATGTAATGCAAATTCATGAATGCAGAAGAAGACATCGATTCGATCAACTTCATTTTAGAAAACTTTATTAGAAGGCAAAACCCTTTACATAAAGTAGATTACAAACACGTTCTAGCCCTAAGACCTAAGGTTTTGACTTTTCCAAGAGAGATTAGCTCTTCATCACGACCGGTGGTAGCCCATATCTCATGCCCAATATGTCAGCCTCCTCAGCCAAAGTCTGTAAGTGATCAGCTACTTCTCAAATCTGGATTATTGCTTCTCCCATAAGGTAGTCCCGGCTTCGGACTTGCTCGCAAGAATGGTGAAGCTCTTCCTCCCAACGCCTTTCTCTTGTTTCCAGAAGCTCAATCCGGAGCTCGCTACTATGTAATACTGATTCCAACTCTTCAACCCTATCTTTTATCTCCTCTATCTTGTTCAGGCTTGTCTTTAGTTGGCTTTCCGAGTCTTGACTTCGGTAGTGGTGCAGAGATCACCCAAGCTCAGCTATTCTAGCTTCTAATCCCTTTTTCTCTTCTCGGTCTTCTGTCCTGCCCTTCTCCAAGTCTTCCTTTTGTGCTCGTATTTCGTGAAACTTTTTCTCCCAACTGCTAACTTTGGCCCTTTTCTCTCGGACCTCTTGTTGCCACTGTTCTGAAGTTTTCTCTAATCCCGCATTCTTTATCGTTAAACGCATCTTCTTGTATTCCGTCTTCAAATTATCTCGGTCTTCCTCTACTTTCCGCTTTTCTTTTCTGAGTTTCTCAGCTTCTGATTTTTGACCGTCCACTTCTAACTGGAGGAGCATCTTTTCTTCCTCTAACCTTTCTATCCTTTTCCCGAGTTCCGAGCTCATCCGTTCAAAATCTTGCTTCACAATTTCTAATTCTGAAGGGACCACTCGCATGCATTTTTCTCTTGATCGGGCGCCTTCTGGGTTTGGCTCAGGAATGTTGTCGTTGACTCTCCTAGCCCTCCATTCAAGGTATTCCGGGGTCGTCCTCGGGCCTGTAGACAATCTTCTCATTCTGTGAATCTGATTCCAGGCACTAGAAATTTCTTTAACCCTTTTCTTATAGCTTCCCCCTTCATATGAAAACTCGTACTGAGCTAGCCCGTATGTCATTGGTACAAACTGCCTTGAACCATACTGTCTTAGGACCAACAAAGGGGCATAGGCGGTGGCACCCCAAATTCCCAATAGGGGAACCCAGTCAAAGCTTCCGCAACGATAAAGGATCCTGTCAGGAATCATCCAAGGAGCCTTCCACTCGATGTCGTCCTCTTGAAGGTTTTGGAAGAGTGCGATCCAATTTTCTTCTGGACATCCTCTCTTCTAGGCGTAGTTGCTATCTCTTCTAGCGGGAGTACTTTTCCGACATGAGCCGTGAAGACACTTTTTCTATTTTCCAAAAGTGGCTATGGAACCAAGCCAATAACAATTGCAAGACATCCAATAAACACCGCTTCGCCTCTTCTCCGACATGCGTCAAGGATCCGAATGTTTGGCTAAGATGGCGAGAACAGTGTGACCCTTTGTCCAATCGGTGAATAGATCAATAGGCGCTTTATCAATGTGCCTCAAAGCTTTGGGAAGATTACCAGTAGTAAATACATAAGGCCAAGATGTCTATCTTTTTCTTCGTGTCGGGATGCGCCAGATCAGTCTCTCAAACATATCCAGGTATGCATTTACCTCGCCTTTCTTTCAGATTCTAGTCGAGACCCACTATTCACTCATTCGGTGACATTCATCAACTTCTTCGAAGGTTGGGCCGTTAATCGCCTTGGAATAAGCTTTGTCAACTTGAATTCTTGGACAACGCAACAAGGTTGTATACTCTTCTACTGTGGGAACCAGATCCACTTTTCCGAAGGAGAAACAATTTATAAGTGGCATTCCAGAACTGGGTCATTGCTCGGAACAGGTGCTTGTCTATTTTGACCTCGAGCAAGTAAGGCAGGTTGCCGTAAGTACCATAGAACAGCTGCTTCGCTTCATCATCCCACTGAGTTCAAATTTCTCTCAACTCCTGGAGCTCGTTCTGCGTGACACTAATATTGGTGAAGTTTCGTAGCTCCGACACATACCCTTCGACTAAGCTATCTCCTTTTCTATTTGGCATTGTTTCGACCATATCTGACTGACGCATTATCTTCTACTTTATCAAGGAATTCGCTTTCCATAACCAGCTTCCCAACTCGTAAACGGACCGTGAATCGATGTCTCTTTAAAATATGAAATGATATGCACAAAAGAAAGAAACACAAAAAGTTAGTACCATGGAATGTAAAGCAAGTAAGATAAACTAATGCCTATTTGGGTGACCACTAAGGTTTGCCATAGCTCTACCTAAGGTGGGCTCGTAGGGTTTATCAGATGCGGCTTAGTTCTAAAGTTCGAGGTTCTGAACCACAGATTCTCGATCCTCACCCATTATAGGCTCATGCGGACCGAGTTCGATTCAGGGGAATACATTTCCCTATGGCCATGCTGAAGTGAAAACTTCACGGAGACATAGGTACGGATGTATTCCGAAAGCAGTCCACTAGCCCATGCGGAGGTGAAAACCTCACGAAGGCATAGCTTCTCGCTCCCACTTAAGGGTGTGACCATAACGGTCATGCAATGCAATGCCAAAGTATTTACAAGGCTAATATTGAAGATGCGTCAAAAGAAGCATGATTTTTCAAAACCATTTTAATTAAAAGGACAAAAATCAATCAATCTTTGGCTTGACCCTCGCGTCCCCAGTGGAGTTGCCAAGCTGTCGTAACCATTTTTTTGATGAAAACGTGGAACGACGCGGTCGACTCGATCTTTGAAAAAGAACAGGAAAGGAGTCGCCACCGATCTTTATTTGGTGTGATCGGATCACCTTCGTTTTAATAAAACATTTAATTTACTAAAAAAGTGCTTTTTGGTCCACGAACTTTGAGAAAGCGGGTTCGAGGTCGATTACGTGCGAGAAAGGATTAGCACCTCGACACGCCCAAAATTGGTACCAAACCGATTGATTGATGTCCTATTTGTTGAAAACTTTAAAGGGATTCGAAAATACAATGCTTTTTATTTTTAAAATTGGAAGGGACGTTAAGACTTTCTTATTTTCAAAGAGGTGAAGCATCATGTCCAGTAAGTTAGGGCACAATGCTTTAAACTCCCGAAACTAAGCTCGCCTTTTGAAACTTGGTTTTTATTTGAAGAGGATCTTCCATTTATTCTTCAAATGAGAAATCGGAACCCAGTAAGTTAGGGCTCGATTTCCCGAGATTTTAAATACGGAAGATTGCCTCTATTTTAGGAAAGAAACTTATCTCAAGTATCAAGATGTCGAGTCCGAAGAAGTTAGTAGCGACATTTCAAATTTCCGAGATTAAGCTTTTGTTTAGAAATGTATTTGTTTAAAAGGATATTCAATCGTTTAGATTAAACGAGAAAATCGCGACTTAAAAAGAGATATCCCGTTGTTTAACATAAGCGAGAAAAATCGGAACCCAGTAAGTTAGGGCTCGATCTTCCCGAATTTTCAAACATCGAACATCATCTTTATTTTGAAAATTTGATTGATTAATATTAGACAAAGTAATGATACTAACAAATTAAGCGAATATATGAATAAATCTAATTCTTGTAAATGAATGAGCAAATAAATAATTAAATAAGAATAACAATAGTAAAATCATAGAAACAAATAGAATGATAATAATAATAACAATAAATAAATAAAAATTAAAAAATATGATGGATAATTAAAGTGCTTTAAAGTATTAAAAGGTAAAGAGCAATAAACTAGTAAATAATAGGTAAATGAAATGACAAGTAAATGAACAAAATAACAAATAAATAAGTAATGAATAAAATAATATAAAACAAAATTCATAAATGGTGAAGATTAAACAATGATAATAATAAGAGTACATTAATAATAAAAAATAATAATAAGAATACTAGTAATAAAGTAATAGTAATGGTAAATAATAATAATAATTAATAAAAGTAAAATGTGTTAATAAGGATAATAATAGTAGTAAAAATTAAACCATAATGTGTAAATAATATAATAGAAATAACAATAGCAATGATAAAAGTAAAAACAATAATGATTATAATAATATGATAATGAAACAATAATAGAAGTAATAATAATGATATAATGATACAAATACTAAATAATAATAATAGCAATAATTATAGTTGTGACAAAATGAAAGGATAGTAAAAATGTAAATAAATGCATGTTGAGAAAAATGATACTAATATTGAAATAAAATAATAAAGTAACAATAGTAGTGATAATATAATAATAATAATAATAAAGTAATAATAATAATGCTAATAATAATAATATAACATAGTAATACGTAATATTATAGTAATAATAATAATAATAAAACAATAATAATAATAAATAAACAATAAAACATTAAATAACAATGATAATTAAAGGGGAAGGACCAAATCGGATTAAAAATAAAGTTCTGGGGAGATTTATAATAAACAAAAAGGGGAAGAGGACCCTATTGTGATGCGCGCGAAAACATGGGGGACGAGGAGCGCAAATTTACCCAAAGCGTCTAAACGCAGCGTTTTAAAAGGGACTAAATTGTAATCGCTCGAAGCTTCTGGGCCAAATAGCAATATTAAAAGACTTAATTGTAAAAATAAAAAATGAGGAAGGACTGCGCGCATAAATTTTCCATTTTTTTTGCTAAACGCCGGATCCTTTGGAGCGGGTCGGGTCGCTTCTGGATCCTGACAAACGACGTCGTTTGGGCCCATGTCGTGCCCTAAACGACGCTGCTTTGAAATGTTTATAAATTCCATTTTTGGGTTTTTTCATTTTAGCGACTTTTCAAAAAAAAATTTAAACTCCCTTTTGTTTTTTCTGCGGGGAGGGCTCGGGAGGATTCCGACGAGGGGGTCATGACAAGTCGTCATGCTGCCGAGAGCCTCGGCCACCGCCAGTGGTAGGAAAGGTAAAAATTTGTTTTTTTTATTTTTCTTTTTATATTTTGATGTTATATATATATATGTATAAACTATTTTTAAAGAAGAAAAAAAAGAAATAGGTTTATTTGGTTTGGAGAAGAAAAAAATAAAAGATAGAAATGCCTTCAAAGTTTATTTATTTGTTTTGATTTTCGTTGGATCATTGTTTTGAATCTCTTTTTTTGTTTTTGAAAACCGGAAGAAACCCTTCCCATTTGCTTTTGATTTCGTTCTTAAAAAATAAAATAAAATAAAAAGTAAACGAAAAATAGACAATAGTGATAGTTAATACTTGAAGAATGAAATAAACCTTTTGTTTGGTGTTTGATTTACGTTGATTCTTGTATTCAAAGTTTTTGTTGTTTTTTTTGAATCCCCATACATTACAATGATTTTTGTGGCTTTTATAGCCAAAGTCAAAAAGAAATACAAAATTGCTTCTCTTTCTTTGTTGCGTGCTTTTCGCTTTTCTTGTGCTCTGGACGGTGGAGGTGGTTTGACGGAGGCGCACAGAGGGCGGGGTCAAGTCGAGAGGTCGAGGCTCGGCTAGGGTTTCCTTTGTTTTTATGTTTTGGTGAAAGTATTTTTGGGCCATTTAATTGCTTTTGATTCTGTTGTTGTTTTTTTATTTTGTTTTGGGTTTTTGGTTGGGGTTGTAAGTTTATTTTGTAATCTGGACGAGGCGAAATTTGGGCCGTCTACAACAATGATAAAAATAAATAATAATGAAGATGTAAAGAAAAATAAATAATGACGATAATAATAACAATAACAATTAGTAAACAAAATAATAAGAGATATCTAAATGTAAAAAAATAATAATAACATAGTAATAGTGCTAATAATAATATAATAAGAATATGGTTGTAAAAACGATAATAAAAATAATAAAATAATAATAATAATAATCATAATAGAATAGAAATAAAAATGATAGAGTGAGAAGTGGTAATAACAAAGATAATAATAGTAATAAAGAATATAAAATAATAGCGATGATAAAAGTAATAATAGTAAATAATAAAGTTTCAAATAATGTAAAGAGGGATCAAATTGCATTTAAAACGAACGTTTGGGGCTGATTCGAAACCAAATATAAAGGAAAGGGCCTATTTGATACGTGCGAGTTACATGGGGGACTCAAAAGGGAAATAACCCTTTCCCTCCAAAACGCGCAGCATAGATGCGGCCCTAATTGAAAATCAGATAAATCTTCGGGGCAAAATTAAGAAATATAATAAACTTAATTTAAAGAAACACAAAAAGCGGAAGGACCATGAGCATAAATATCCCATTTAATAGAAACACGCGGATCCTCCGGTCAGGTGGGTTGATCAGGCATGGATCTTGCCGAAACGGCGTTGTTTTTTGCCCTAGAACTGAGTGAAGCAGTGCTGTTTCATGGTCCTATTTAAGGCCGATTTTAAACCAAAAAATTCATTTCTTCTATTTCTAAAAAAAAATTTTGAGATTTCTCTCTGTTTTCTCTGCGGTGGGGTTCTAGGTGGGATTTTCAGCATGACCGGACGTCACCAAGCCGCCGCCGCCATGCAGTGTGAAGTTCAAAAAACCTCCTTTCGGCCCCCCTTTTTTCAGGTATTTTCTTTCCCCCTCTTTGTTATTGTTGTTTGCCAAGTTTTGAAATAACAAAAATAAAACGAAAAGAAGAAAACAGTAAATAATGATAGAAAAATAAAAATGGAATCAACCTTGAAAGTTTCTGTTCTTTTTTTATTTTCTCCGTGGTCTTTTTTTGGATTACATTGTTTTCGGGCTTATATAGCCGAAAAGAAATACATTATAATCTATTTTGTTACTGTTTTTACTATTTGCTTTGTGCTATTGCTTTCTTTTTGTTATGTTTGCAGGTCTTAGGGGGTCAACGGAGAAGAAGTTGCATCTTTGGTGAAGGACCGAAGCAGATATGCGCGTGGGGGCCTCGGGGACGAGGTGCTTGAGACGAGACACGCATGCAAGTGCTCGAGGGAGGCGGGGCGCTAGGGTTTCAAAAACCCTAGCTTCTTCTGAAACTTTTTTTTTATTTTTGGGCTTATTGGGCTGCTTGTAAATTGGGCTCTAGGTTTTGTAATTAATTTGGGTTGATGGTTTTTTTGTTGGGTTTTGGGTTTATAAGAGGGACGGGTGAAATGGGTGCTCAGTTGTTTCTCTTTGCTCATTGTCGTAACTAATAGAGCAAAGACATAAGAAAGACCCATTATGCTGGCCTCAATGGCTTTAACTTTTTTGGTGCTCTTTTCTTGTAGCCCTGCTCACCCATCAGATCGGTCGTTTCGATCCTATTCCACCGTTGTTTTGGTGAGATAGGACTTGTAGCTCCAATTTATTCATTGCGCCTTGTATCTTTGACCTGCTCCTGCAATCCGCTCCTGTAACATCGATGTCGCAGACTTGTTATCTTCGATCCGCTCTTGCAAATTCAAGAATGTCAAAAGCGCTATCTTCAATCGATCCTTGCAAACTCAAGGACCACCGGACCGATATCTTCGATCCGCTTCGCAACTTCAAGAATATCAAAGCGCTATATTCAATCTGATCCTTGCAAACTCAAGGACCACGGACCGATATCTTCGATCCGCTTCGCAACTTCGGGAATGTCAAAGCGCTTATCTTCAATCGATCCTTGCAAACTCAAGGATCACCAGGTGAATCTTCAATCGCTTGCCTCGCAACTTCGGGAAGGTCAAATCTTCTCTCTTCAACTGATCCTTGCAAACTCAAGGATCACCAGACTGAACCTTCGATCCGCTTCGCAACTTCGGGAATGTCAAATCTGCTTTTTTCAATCTAATCCCTGCAAACTCGGGGATCACTAGACTGAATCTTTAATCTGCTTCCTACAACTTCAGGAAGGTCAGATTTGCTTTCTTCGATCTGTTCCACTGCATACTCAGGGAGGCGAGATCTGCTCAACCGTACTATCCTCTTGAGGACGTAACCTGTAGAATGAGTACATACTTATGCCTAATGATTAGGATGCCATGAGTATGATGAGTCAGAATGTTATGAGTATGATTCCTATTTAAGGTGTTATCACTCATTTATCTGTCCAGGTTTCATCTTCACTTCCCTTGCGGTGACCGTTTTCTCATGAATGACTTGCCCCTGTGGAAATTTCAAAGCCTATTTTAGGCCTTAGAACATGGGCCTGCCTTGACTTCTAGCTGTTTTCCCCAGGAATCACAACTACTACTTGCAGAATATTCGACTTGGTTTGTTTTAGATTCGTTCCTTAACAATTTAGGGTCTTTGAATCTTTCTTTATCGAAAATTGGCCTGTCATATGTTTTCTAAGTGACCAAGTAACATTATTCGCCTTTGCCACAATTACTGAATCGGGCGAAAAATTTTGAAGAAATGGTTTCCATTGAGAATGTCTTTATCTTGTGTTCGTGGAAGTTCTAAACAAATGTTTGCTTTTGACTTCTGCTTTATCTAGAGATTTCTAAAGTGATAGGTGGAACTTTCCTTTGTGAAATCGTTAGTTCATCAATTATTGTTTCAATGCAGTATGTTAATGATGGATAACAGTAGGTTGGTTTCAAAGAGAATTAAAATGAATTATCTATGAAACAAAGAAAATTGATTGGGGACATATCCCTTTTTACAGAGAAAACAACCCAAAAAATGGTAAAATAAACAACATGGATCAGACGCCTAGACATCGCCAATTGGGCTTCTATATACAAACTTCAAAAAGACGGCTTTGAACCTGTCATGTGTTTAGAAGACTCAAAGTATTTTGTCGATGCCCCGATATGCAACGTGCTTCCTTTTTTGTTGATTATAGCGCTACAATATCGCGATGTGTCCGTTCAAAATTCGAGCCGCCCTTTTCGGTTTTCAACTCAAAAAGCCCCTTGGTCTCAAAGTGCCCCTTTTGCGGGTTTTCACCTTGGCCTCTCCGTTTTTTTTTTTCGAAGTCTCAAAGTGCCCTTTGCGGGTTTTCACCTTGGCCTCTTCCATTTCAAGCAAAGTATCTTTTTACTGCATCTGAGTTTACGGGATTGGGCAAGCTTTTCCCGTCCATCTCAGTCAAAATTAGTGCACCTCCCGAGAAAGCTTTCTTTACCACGTACGGTCCTTCCTAGTTCGGCATCCATTTCCCTCTGTGATCCTTTTGTATGGGAAGGATCTTTTTCAGCACAAGGTCCCCTTCGTAGAATTCTCTTGGGCGAACCTTTTTGTTGTAAGTTCGCATCATTCGCTTTTGGTACATCTGATCGTGACGGATAACCCTCATTCTCTTTTCTTCAATTAAGTTCAACTGATCATACCGAGCCTGGATCCATTCAGCTTCGTCCAGCTTCACTTCCGACAATACTCGAAGAGAAGGTATTTCCACTTCAATAGGTAGAACTGCCTCCATCCTATAGACCAATGAGAAAGGCGTTGTCCTAGTAGAAGTTCGGACGGACGTTCGATAAGCATAGAGCGCGAACGGTAATTTTTCATGCCAATCCTTGTAAGTCTCAGTCATCTTCCCCACTATCTTTTTGATGTTTTTGTTGGCTGCTTCCACTGCCCCATTCATTTTTGGACGATACGGAGACGAATTGTGGTGTTTGATATTGAATTGGCTGCAAACTCCCGCTATCGTATTGTTGTTTAGGTTCAGTGCGTTGTCTGATATGATCCTCTCAGGCATTCCATATCGACAAATAATTTCTTTCTTCAAAAACCCGCTAACCGCTGATTTAGTGACGTTAGCATATGAAGCAGCCTCTACCCATTTCGTGAAGTAGTCGATGACCACAAAGATGAATCGATGCCCATTCGATGCCTTCGGAGATATTGGCCCGATGACGTCCATGCCCCACATGAAAAATGGCCATAGATAAGTCATAACATGTAGAGATGACGGGGGTACGTGAATCTTGTCTCCATAAATCTGGCATTTGTGACATTTTTTGGCATAGTTGATACCGTCTCCCTCCATGGTGGACCAATAATATCCGAACCTCATTATTTGTCTGGCCATTGTGAAACCATTAGCGTGAGTTCCACGAGACACCTTCATGGACTTCCTCTAGATTAACTTAGCTTGCAGCGTCCACACACCTCAAAGAACACTTGATCCTTCCTTTTCTTGTATAAGACTTCTCCATCCAAGACGTAATCACGTGCTAATCTCCTCAGCGTCTTTTTTTCATTCTCAGTGGCTTGATCAGGGTACTCACGATTCTTCACATACCGCAATATATCGTGATACCATGGTGGGCCAGTTTTTCCTTCTTCCTCGACATTGTAACAATGGGTCGGGTCTTGATGAATGCTCATTTGTATTGGCTTCATATCTTCGCTTTCATTTATTCGGACCATGGAAGCTGTGGTGGCTGAGCATCGACCATCCGATTCTCGTCCTCAGGTGTAATTGAAAGTGATGTCATCGAACTCTTTGACCAGTTCTTGGGCCAATCTTTTATAGATAACCAATTTTGGATCCTCGGTTTCCCATTCTCCTTTGAGTTGATAGATTACCATGGCGGAATCTCCATAGACTTCTAATACCACGATTTTGTATTTGATAGCGGTAGCGCGGAGCCCCATGATGCAAGCTTCATATTCAGCCATATTATTGGTGCAATCGAAATCCAGTTTGCAAGTGAATGGATAATGGTCTCCTTTTGGGAATATCAGGACTGCCCAAATTTTATTGCCCACGGTATTTGATGCCCCGTCAAAATTTAGTTTCCAAGGATGGTCTTCGGAGGTACCTTCTTCAATGTCTGCCACGTACATCAAGTCTTCATTAGGAAATCAAAATCTAAGGGCTCATAGTCTTCAAGGGCTCTCATGGCTAGAAAGTCTGCTATCGCACTCCCTTTTACCGCCTTTTGGTTTACATAAACGATGTCAAATTCGAAAGTAGGATCTCGCCACCGCCATCCTTCCATTCAAGGCGGTAGATTCCATCATATACTTAAGGGGATCTAGCTTTGAGATGAGCCATGTCGTGTGATACAACATGTATTACCTCAACCTTCGAGTTGTCCAAATCAAGGCAGAACATAATTTCTTGATTGGCGGGTGCCTCATTTCACAAGCAGTGAATTTCTTACTAAGGTAGTATATTGCTTTTTCTTTCTTCCCGATTCATCATGTTGACCTATACGCATCCCATCGAATTATCAAGCATCTTGTTAGATAAAGGATGAGGGCTTATCCGGTTGAGGCGCATTAATACCGGGCTTGAGGCAGTATTGTTTCACCTTTTCAAGGTCTTTTGGCACTCTTCATCCCACGTGCCGGGTTGTGTTTCTTGAGGAGGTGGAATATGGGGTCACATCTCCGGTCGGTTGTGAAATGAACCGAAGCGATGTAATTCAAACCTTCCTAAGAAACCTCTAACTTCTTTTTGGGTACGTGGTGGAGGTAATTCTTGTATGGCTCTGACTTTATCTGGGTCAACCTCAATCCCCTTTTCACTGACTATGAACCCGAGCAACTTCCCGGACCGAGCTCCGAAGGTACACTTTGACGAGTTAAGCTTCAACTGGAATTTTCTCAGCCTCAAGAGCAATTTTCTCAAGACCTATACATGCTCTTCTTTAGTTCGGGATTTGGCGATCATATCATCGACGTAAACCTCAATTTCCCTGTGCATCATGTCATGGAATAGGGTTACCATGGCTCTCTGGTATGTCGCGCCTGCATTTTTTAGCCCAAATGGCATTACCTTGTAGCAAAATGTTCCCATGTGGTTATAAACGTTGTCTTGTCCATGTCCTTAGGATGCATTTTTATTTGGTTGTACCGAGAAACCATCCATGAAGGAGAACAACGAATACCTCATTGTATTATCTACTAAAGTGTCGATGTGAGGCAATGAAAATTGTCCTTCTGGTGGCCTTGTTCAGGTCTCGTAGTCCACGCACATTCGCACCTTCCCGTCTTTCTTGGGGACGGGGACAACGTTAGCCACCCAATCATAAGTACTTGACCACTTGTAAGAACCCGGATTAAATTGTTTCTCGACTTCTTCTTTTATCTTTAACAAGACGTCCGGTCGCATTCTTCTGAGCTTCTGTTGGATTGGCTTGCATTCTTCTCTTATGGGCAGTCGGTGTACTGCAATATCAGTACTTAGTCCGGGCATATCTTGGTACGACCATGCGAACACATCCTTGAATTCATGGAGTAGTTCGATGAGGTTCCACTGTTTCTGCAGTAATACAAGCTCCAATATTCACCTCTTGCCCCTCTCCTAGGTTCACCGTTTCTACCGATTCTTTATGGGATAGGATCTGCTTTTCTTCTTGCTCTACCATTCTCAACAAATCCGGAGGCAAGTCGATTTCGTGTCATTTCCAAAGTCCCGAGATTCCTCTAAACACATGTCTTGCTCAAAGCAGACCTTTGAATCAGAGTATCATTACTCATATTATTGATGTCTAGAGACACAGAATGGGTATCGAAGGGTGTACAAAGAACAAATAAATTTGAGGACAATTATTCACATGATATGAATGAGAACAAAGAATAAATGTCAAAATGTAAAATAAGAGGATATTTAGTAGAATTGAAAATGCATTTCATTAAAACAAAATATCAGAACATGAGCCTATTTCACAAAAGAAATCTCATTGTCTCTAGGCTTAAAACAACAAGAGTGTTCCAATATTACTCAGATAATCTCTAAACACTACAGAAATTTCTCTCAGTAGTCCAATTGTCTAATGTGCTTCCTGTGTTCATATGGGCGGATGCCCGATGTGTTTCTTTGATCAGTCTCCTCATCGTGTATGGCATTGATGTAAGGACATTCCCCCCAGGAGATTCTTTTCCCGGGTAAATCATTCCTCCTGATACGAAGATGCGAGATATGTGGGGGAACGTCATCGGTTCCCACTTAGCGTCTTCTCCATTCAGCCTGGCCTTTCTCTTTTCTTGTTTCTTTTCCATCTCCTTCTTCATTTGTTTAGCATCCGGTTTGAAACCTAAACCAAAGCGATCCCTTTTTCCTTCAGCATCGGGGCCTGGACTTTTCCTTGGAGATATTTGCCCAATCCTTTTCCGGGTAGGGCTCCTTTTCCCACTGTCATTTGCAATCCCATCCTGGTAGTCTTGGATAGTTTAGGCGACGGGACTTTATTTCCTTCTAAAATGAAAGTCGCATTCACGAACTCTAAGGATCGAAAGGAACATTCAATGGCTTCCTCATTCGTTTCTAGGTATGGCGCTTGTTGGTAACGATTGCTATGATATCTTCTTGACGTTTATAGTTATCACCGATTTTACATTATTAATTTCAATTTCAGTGCGATGTGAAGGTACGGTCCCCGCTGAATGAATCCAAGGCCTCCCTAGTAAGTAGTTGTAAGAAGGCTTGATATCCATGACCAGAAAGTTTACTTCATATGTATTAGGCCCGATCAATAATGGTATGTCTATTCTTCCCATCACTCTTCTTTCGGTGCCATCGAATGCTCTCACTATGTTTTGGCGAGATTTCATATGAGAACTATCTATCGGCAACCTCTTGAGTGTGGCTAGTAGTAAGACATTTAATCTTGACCTATTATCTATTAGCACACTTGGCAAGGTGTATCCTTGCAACGGGTAGTTATGTGTAATTCCTTCGTTGACCCCATACCTCCCGTGGGATTTCGCCATCATCAAGTAGATGAAATTATCGCTTATGTTACTAACCAGATGATCCAACTTGTTGACGGATATATCTTTAGTAACATAGGTCTCATTCAAGATTTCATTAATGCTTCATGGCACTTGAGCTTAAGAAGTAGTGCTAACACGTAGATACTGGCTGGTTGTCTATGCAGTTGTTCCACCACACTATATTCGCTGTGTTTCAATAATTTTAAGAATTCTTTAGCCTTTTCCTCTTTTACGAGCTCATTGATAACGGCTTCGGGTTCTTTTTACCGCCAATCGACACGCCTTCTTGATTTGCTGTTTCGTTCTCCTGTTTTCCGGGTCATAACGCTTCCCACTACGCGTATAGGAACCTCTCATAACGCTTCCCACTACGCGTATAGGAACCTTCGTTCTTGACTTCCTCCAAAATACTAGTGGAACCTTGCGCTCCTAGTATTGTCACATTGCAATTATAATTCCAAGGTACCCTTTTACTATCTTTGTAGGGAAAAGAAGCAGGTTTCTGAATTGTGATTTTTGGTCTTCCCTGTACTCCACCCTCTGTGTTTCGCGAAATGATGATTCTCGGGTAATTAACTCCGGGCTTTGTCAATTCTTCCTCGGTCGCGCATATTTCCTCTTCCTCTACTCCTTTTTCATAAAACTCCAGTTCTTTGTTGTCCATGAGGCCTTGCACCAAAATTTTAAACTCGGCACATTCTTGGATGTCATGCCCCATCGTCTTGTGGAATTTGCAGCAATTCTTTATATGTCTTTCGCTTCCTGTAGAATCTGACTCTATCAATCCTCTTTTTACCATTTCCTTCCAGACTATTCGCAATGGGGTCTTCACTTCGGTGACATCCCTCTTGATCTTTCTCACAATCTCCTCACCGATCGCGTTCACCCCTTTTTTCTCGTGATTAGGCAATGGGTTCCCCTTTCTTACCAAGTCATCAAGCGCTATAACACCTATTTTGATTAGCCTCTCGACTACCTTTTTGAAGGCGAGGCAATTCTCTATCGAATGCCCCTCTATCCCTGCGTGGTAATCGCATTGAGCGTTTGAGTCGTACCACTTAGGGTATGGGGGCTACAATGGTTGTAAATAAAATGGGGACACGATGTGCTCATTGAATAAAATCTGGTATAGCTCTTTGTACGTTATCGGAATTGGCGTAAATTAGATCTTTTCAGTATTTGGTCTAGTTTCGATTCTCGCCTTCTCGCCCTTGTTGTCCAGAGGTGACTGTATTTGGTCGATTAACTGTGATCGCCTTGTGTGTGCTCACGTTATTTACTTCACCGTCTTTCTTTTTAAGAGCGGCCCTTCTCGCGCTTTCTCCCGCCTCAATTTTGCCACCCTTTATGGCATGTTCGATCATCTCTCCCGCCATTACTATATCGGTAAAACTTTTAGTCATACTCCCTATCATATGAGTTATGAAAGGGGCCTTCAGGGTGTTAATGAAAAGCATGGCAGTCTCTTTTTCCAAAAGCGGTGGCTGAACTTGTACCGCTACCTCTCTCCATCGCTGGGCATATTGTCTAAAACTTTCACCCAGCTTTTTCTCCATATTTTGGAGCGTGATTCTATCAGGAGCAATATCAGCCACATGACCGTAATGTTTCATGAAGGCTTGTGCCAGATCTTTCCATGTCTTGATCTGGGCACGACTAAGCTGATCATACCATTTGACGGCAGACCCAGCCAGACTGTCTTGGAAACAGTGAATCAACAATTGGTCATTATTAAGGTGTCCCGCCATCCGCCGGTAGAACATTGTGATGTGGACCTCGGGATAGCTAGTCCTGTTATATTTCTCAAATTTTGGCATTTTAAACTTATGGGGAAGCACCAAATCTGGAACCAGACTCAAGTCTTTTGCGTCAATACTATAGTGGTGATCAGTATTTTCTAAAGCCTTGAACTTTTCCTCCAACCACCTACAACGATCCTCTAACTGCTTTGAAGATTCTTCTCTCGCCCCTATTTTCTCTGTCAAATCTAAATCAGGTACAATAGGATTAGCCGGGTTATCTCCTGGATTGGATCCTGAGCCAACGTGGGAGTGGTCTAGCGTCCTCCTGCCCTTGTTGGGGCCTAATCGTAACTGGTGGCCGTAGGACATACTCCTCAGGTCTTGCTCTCATATGTGGCAGGGTGAAACCCGGGGGAGCACCTTCGTTATCCTCATCGACCGGAGGCATTGGACCTTTCCCTTTGTCTGTTACTGCATTCATCATCTGGGCCATTTGTGCTATCATGTTTCTCCGAGCCTCCAAAGATTTGGTCCTTCATTTCTTCTTTGGAGTTTCATCATTTGCTCATGCATCTCGTCTTGCATTTCCTTCTAAAATTGTTCAAATCTTTGATCCATTTTCTTCGTCTTAGCACGAGTCCCGTAGTAATGTTAGTTCCCATTTCCTCTTTCCTCTCCTTTTTTCGATAATTTTAACCAATTAGGCTTCTTTTATAAACTTTAATGTATGTAATATGATGCAATGCAAATGCATGAATGCAGGAAGAAGACATCGATTCGATCAACTTCATTTTAGAAAACTTTATTAGAAGGCAAAACCCTTTACATAAAGTAGATTACAAATATGTTCTCGCCTCTAAGACCTAAGGTTTTGATTTTTCCAAGCAGGAAATTAGCTCTTCATCATGACCCGGTGGTAGTCCATATCTCATGCCCAATATGTAGCCTCCTCACCAAAGTGCAGAGGTGATTAGCTACTCGAACTGGATTATTGCTTCACCCATGAGGTAGTCCCGCTCGAACTTGCTCGCAAGAATGGCTAAGCTCCTCCTCTCAACATCTTTCTCTCGCTTCCAAGCTCAATCCGAGCTCACTACTATGTAATGCCGATTCTAACTCTTCAACCCTACCTTTCATTTCTTCTATTACATTCGGGCTTGACTTTAGTTGGCTTTTCGAGTCTCGACTTCGATAGTGGTGTAGAGATCGCCCAAGCTCATTTATTCTAGCTTTTAATCCATTTTTCTCTTTTGGTCTTCCGTCTTGCCCTTCTCTAAGTCTTCCTTTTGCTCAGATTTCATGAAACTTTTTCTCCCAACTGCTAACTTTGGCTCTTTCCTCTGGACCTCTTGTTGCCATTGCTCAAGTTTTCCCTAATCCGCATTCTTTATCGTTAAGCGATCTTCTTGTAATTCGTCTTCAAGTTATCTCTGGCCTTCTTCTACCTTTCATTTTTTTTTGAGTTTCTCGACTTCCGATTTTGACCGCTCACCTCTAACTGGAGGAGCATCTTTTCTTCTTCCAACTTTTCTATCATTTTTCTGAGTTCCGAACTCATCCGTTCAAAATCTCGCTTCACAATCTCTAATTCTGACGGGACCACTCGCATGTATTCTTCTCTTGATCGGGCGCCTTCTGGATTTGGCTCAGAATGTTATCATTGACTCTCCTAGCCCTCCATTCATCAGATTCGGTCGCGTCCTCTGACTGCAGATAGTCTTCTCATTTTGTGAATTTGATTCCGTGCACTAGAGATCTCTTTAATCTTCTTCTTATAACTCCTCCTTCATATGAGAACTCGCATTGAGCTAGCCCATATGTCGTTGGTACAAACTGTCTTGAACTATCTTTGTCTTAGGACCAAAGAAAGGGCATATGCGTTGGCACCCCAAATTCCCAATAGGGAACCACCAAAGCTTCCAGAACGATAAAGGATTCTGTCTTAATCAACCACTTGAGCATTCCACCGATATCATCTTCTTGAAGGTTTTGTAAGAGTGCGATCCAATTTTCTTTGGACACATCCTCTCTTCTAGGCGTAGATGCTATCTCTTCTAGCGGGGAGTAATTCTCCGACATAAACCGGCAGGACACTTTTTCTACTTTCCAGAAGTGACTATGGAACCAAGCCAATAAAGCTGCGCACATCCAATAAACCTGCCTTCACCCATTTTCTGACATGCAGTCAAGGATCTGAACGTTTCGGCTAAGATGGCAGGAACGGGTGTGACCCCTTTGTCTAATCGGCTGAAAAGATCAATAACTACTTCATCAATGTGCCTTAGAGCTTTGGAAGATTACAGTCAAATACACAAAGCCAAGATGTCTATTTTTTCTTTGCATCGGATGCGCCAGATCGTGTCTCTTAAACATATCCAGGTATGCATTTACCTCGCCCTTCTTTTGCATTCTAGCCGAGACCCACTGCTCGCTCATTAGGTGATATTCATCAACTTCTTCGCAAGGTTGGGCCATTAACCGCCTTGGAATAAGCTTTGTCAACTTGAATTCTTGGGCAATGTAGCAATGTCGTATACTCTTCTACTGTGGGAACCAGATCCACCTTCCCGAAGGAGAAACAACTATAAGCGGCATTCCAGAACTGGGTCATTGCTCGGAACAGGTGCTTATCTATTTTGACCTCAGCGAGATAAGGCGGTCGTAGTAAGTACCATAGAACAGCTGCTTCACTTCATCATCCCACTGAGTCCAAATTTTTTTCAACTCCTGGAGCTCGTTCTGCGTGACACTGATATTGGTGAAGCTCCGTAGCTCTGACACATACCCTTTGACTAAGCTATCTCCTTTTTCTATTTGGCATTGCTCTGACCATATGCGGACGACCGCATTGTCTTCCACTTTATCAAGGAATTTGCTTTCCATAGCCAGCTTCCTAACTCAGAAACGGACCGTGAATCGATGTCTCTTTAAAATATGAAATGATATGCACAAAAAGAAAGAAACACAAGAAGTTAGTACCATGGAATATAAAGCAAGTAAAATAAGCAAACACCTATTTGGGTGACCACTAAGGTTTTCCATAGCTCTACCTAAGGTGGGCTCCTAGGGTTTGCTATATGCGGCTTAGATCTAAAGTTTGAGGTACCCGAACCAGCAGATTCCTCGTTCCTCACCCATTATAGGCTCATACGGACTGAGTTCGGTTCAGGGGAATACATTTCCCTATGGCCATGCGGAAGTGAAAACTTCATGAAGACATAGGTACGGATGTATTCAAAGCGATCCACTAGCCCACGCGGAGGTGAAAACCTCACGAAGGCATAGCTTCGCTCCCACTTAAAGGTGTGACCACAACGGTCATGCAATGCAATGCCAAAGTATTCACGAGACCAACATTGAAAGTGCATTAAAAGAAGCGTGATTTTTCAAACCATTTTAATCAAAAGGACAAAAGTCGATCAATCTATGGCTTGACCTCGAATCCCAAAGTGAGTCGCCAAGTCGTCAGAACCATTTTTGGATGAAATAAAGAACGACGCGGTCGACTCGATTTTTTGAAAAGAAAAGGAAGGAGTCGCCACCGATCCTTATTTGGTGTGATCGGATCACCTTTGTTTTAATAAATCGCTTAATTTACTAAAAACAGTGCTTTTCGGTCCACAAACTTTGAGAAAACGGGTTCGGAGGTCGATTACGTGCGAGGAAGGATTAGCACCCTCGACACGCCCAAAATTGGTACCAAACTGATTGATTGATGTCCTATTTATTGTAAGCTTTGAAAGGGTTCGAAAATACAATGCTTTTTATTTTCAAAATTGGAAGGGACGTTAAGACTCTCTTATTTTCGAATAGATAAAGCATCATGTCCAGTTAGTTAGGGCGCAATACTTCAGACTCCCGAAACTAAGCTCATCCTTGATTTTTGCTTTTGAAGAGGATCTTCCGTCATTTTTTGAATCGAGAAATCAGAACCCAGTAAGTTAGGACTCGTTTTCCCGAAAATCCAAATTAGGAATATTGCCTCTATTTTGGAAGAAAAGAAACTTATCTCGAAGTATCTAGGTGTCGAGTCCAGTAAGTTAGGGCGCGACATTTCGAGTTTTCGAGATTAAGTATTTTGTTCAAAACTCGTATTGCGATTTTAAAAGGGGAATCCCATTGTTTAGTTTAAACGAGAAAATCCGGAACCCAGTAAGTTAGGGCTCGATTTACTCGAGTTGCTAATACGAGATGTTGGTCGTTTACAAAAATCAAGAGGTCAAAGAACGGTGAAATGTCGATGAGAATATGAGTAGTGGTGACAGAAAAAGCATCGCATATATATATGTTGACGATGATAAAAAAAATGATAATAATAAAGATGGTAATATATAAAATAAATAAAAGATAAAAAAATATACGTATAAAAGCAAAATATAATGATAGTAATAATAGTAATAAATATAGAAATAATAATATATAATATATAGGTGCATAGATATAATAATAATAATAATGATAATTTAGCAATAATGGAAATATAATAATATGTTAGAACGAAAATGACAAATAAATAAAATAAAAAAACAATGATAAAAATAAATAATAATGAAGATGTAAAGAAAAATAAATAATGACGATAATAATAACAATAACAATTAGTAAACAAAATAATAAGAGATATACGATATGTAAAAAAATAATAATAACATAGTAATAGTGCTAATAATAATATAATAAGAATATGGTTGTAAAAAACGATAATAAAATAATAAAAATAATAATAATAATCATAATAGAATAGAAATAAAATGATAGAGTGAGAAGTGGTAATAACAAAGATAATAATAGTAATAAAGAATATAAAATAATAGCGATGATAAAAGTAATAATAGTAAATAATAAAGTTTCAAATAATGTAAAGAGGATCAAATTGCATTTAAAACGAAAGTTTAAATGATTCAAACCAAATATAAAGGAAAGGGCCTATTTGATACACATGAGTTACATGGGGACTCAAAGGAAATAACCCTTTCCTCCAAAACGCAGCAAAGATAGATGCGGCCCTAATTGAAAATCAGATAAATCTTCGGGGAAAAATTAAGAAATATAATAAACTTAATTTAAAGAAACACAAAAAGCGGAACTTCACAAATTTTCATAAATTGTCAAAAAACTAATAAGATATATAAATGTTATTGCATTCACCACAAATGAATATCTTTTCATAAGCAATACTAAGACTTAGCAAAAAGCTTCATATTTCTTATTATGTTTTTGCAAATATTCTCATTTGTACCTTTAGATGTTTGGACTACTGGTCTAGAAACTTCACAAATTTAATTTTACTTGAATTGCGCATTTCCATTTGGCCAATTTATTCTATGTCTATATTTCTCAACATATTTATTCAAGACCCTCATTTTCTTTCATTATTCCAACATTGCAAAATCATTGCCAACAACTTTTTATTTCCACGGTTTCATATTTTCTTGTACTGACATAAATTATCAAGATCTCTTTATTTTCATCATTTCTATATTGAGATACCTGAATCTCTTCTGAAGTTTGAATAATTTAGTTATGCCTTGGGTATCTTCAAGAGTACCTGTCTCCACTATATGACCATTTTAATTAATTTATCTTTTACAAGAATTTTCACCTGTTAGAACCAATCAATTTACCATGTTTTAGGCATGCATTACTTTCATTTATTTAAACAGGTTGTCCTTTTGGGACCTTAAAACATTAGCTAATATGTAATATCTGGTTATTCTTATCAGGTCAGTGAATGCATTTGGCAATTAATTTATAATAAAGTGAATCATCTTTTGAACTTCTGGTTCAAATTACTTTCACGATAATCTAGATAATGATAATTCATTCTAAGTAATTATTTCATCCACCTAGTATCATTTCTCCCCTTGATGTTAGGAAAACTTGTTAAATCAAAATAGTAATAAATTCATGTCATAATTGAACTCTAATTTGTTTAAAACATCCAATAATATAAGGAAATTCATAATTAATATACATTCTGAATTTCCTTTAAATACCCATTTTTTGCATTGTGGTGAAGTGACTTAAACATATACTGCACATTCACAAAATTCTAAAATGGGCTATATTTGGCTATTGACCAAATCCAATTGTAATGGAGAGTATTTGACATAACTCATTAACATGATGTGTGCAAGTGTATATTCGTATAAAATATTATATCCTTATACAAAAAGTTTTGTTCTCAAAAGTAATGGTTTAACTATTAACTGGAGGCATTGAATCATTAATTTTGGTAAACCATTTTATATACATAAACATCAAGCTTTGCTATATTTACTCGCATTGACAATCTAACATACAATGATCATTGAAAACTTGAGAAATAAATTCATCAACATTAGTAATAATTGTCTCGATTGCATAATCTAAAGTTTTGTTCTTAAACAAATTATTAAACAAGTAATATAGGTTGCGATTTGATAACTCACATGTGATTATCTTGTAGATGTATTTACTAAAATCATATCAAAATATCTACTTGTTGGATAAATGAGCTCATATTTCTTTCAAAAACGCAAGAAATTCAATCTCAACTTTTGCTAGTGGGGTTTAATAAATCTTCATTGAGAATAAGCAACACTTGACGAATGAAGAATCTTTATATTCTTTAAAAAATATACATATAAATTTTTAGCTTGCTGCATCATATTGATTGGGATGATTAACCGATCATGCCAACTAATTTGTATATTTGGTCTAGCAAACTTCTTGTTTACTATGCATGTTATTCAACAATACTAATGTAAGCTTTTGATTTACCATCTCGTGTGATTTAACCATGCCAATATATGCATGGTACAAACTAGAGCAAAAATCGATAATTTCCAATACAAAATTCTTATCCAATGTAATAAATTTAATATATAGAAATTAATCACCTCCTCATCCATAGTCTCAATATTGTATCCATTACAACATATAAATATTAAAATAAAATAATATACTTAAGCTAGTAATGAATAGCAAATAGATTACAATAACAAGTTTCGCAATATAGATTATAGAAATCCTAAAATTGAAAAGCTAACGCCTAAAATGATCACCATCATAGAGACAATGTCAATATCCCTTCATTATTTAATTTCATCATGATCATCAATCTAGCATGCTAAATTTGATTTAACATCACTTTTATTATTTGTTTATGCATTGTCTCCCTTTTGTTTGATGGAATATTGATAGAGTTTAACTAAATGTTTAGGCGTACAACAGGTATGTAACCAATGACATTCAATAACATAAGTTATCTCCGCTCCTTGAAGGGTTCTCTCGAGAATTCTTGTTCGTCTTTTCCTTATTTTTAATTTTCCACTTTTTGTGGTGAAAAGAGTTATATTTTTTGGATTTATCATGTATTGTTGCATTCACTTCAAGAAATGGAACAAATTTTGGTGGAGGGACTTCATGATTTTCATTAATAGCTTGTTATTTTATTCAAGCATAAGTAAGCATTCAAGATATATCTTAAAATCGTTTCTACGATATTGCTACTACAGGAGCATATTTGAAACATGAAAAGTTAAAACAAATTCTCTAACAACTTCTCGTTAGTAATATTCTTTCCACATTAATTTAATTGAGAACTTACCTTCCCACATTAATTTAATCAAGAACCTAATCTTAATTGCTGCAGAGTTATACTCATTCACAATTTTAAAATCTTACAACTTCAAGTGCATTTGATCACAATGAGTTTTAGATAGGTGACCTTGCAACTTCAGGTGCATAAAATTATCATATTCTAATGGTCATATCTATGAACTAAACATTTGCATAAATAAAGCTCACATCTAAAATATAAAATCAATACCAAATATATGTTATGGAATATTATGACAATAAATTATTTAAAATTTGTAATTCAATTTAAAACGATAATCTAATCATTCAACAATAATAGGTTAATAAGACTCGATTAGATCCAATTAAATTTCTCTTTAATCAGCAACAATAAATTAATAACACTTTCTATCACTATTTTAATCAAATTTCAAACATATTCAATAACAATAATCTTTAATCATTTAAAAATCATCCATAAAAACCCCATTTCAAAAGAAAACTTAGAATAATAAATAATAATTTTACTTTCACAAAGAAACATAAAGAATGGAGGGAGAAACACACAATACGGATGTTTATTTGTGTAGGGATGTTGGTTCAAGCCCAAAGTTAATTGCACTATAGGTACCCAAAACTACAACCTCATTCTAAATTGGTCCATAAATTTGAAAACATTCTATCTACATCATAAACTATCGAGATTATATCAATTACATCATTTTGTTATTAAAACCATTAATTTAATTATTATGTAACATGACAGATCTTATATGATATAATTTTAAATGATTTTCTTAAAAAATAAAATATTTTAATAAAAAGATAAATAAATGACTAAAAGAAAACTAAAACATTCTAGCATAACTTTTAATTTTCATTTTAAAATTTCCATCTTTTCCATTTCGTGTTTTTCTTTAAATTTTTATAAAATTTATTGTTCTATTTAATGGTTAAATTAATAATTTTAATAACGAAAAACCTTATTAATATAACCTCAGATATAATCAAAACGTTTTAAAGTCTCAAGACTAGTTTAAAATGGAAATATTAATTTGGCCACTAATTTATATCATACTACTAAATAATCTATAACATATCTAAAAGTAGAATACATGAAGAGCTCGACCTTCAAAAAGTGACAGCCGCCTTTCTTTTTATTTAAAGTATTATTATAAATTTATTATTCCAAATTTATATGAATTTTTGTAACTTAATAATTTGTTTTAGGGGCAAATATCCAAAATATGCCCAAATATTTAAAAAATTACGGAAATGGGCCAGTTTGTAGAAAATTTACGAGAAATAGCCATTTCCCCCAAAAACACGCCCACCACGGTAGCGTTTTTGGGGATAGAATATAAGGCTGTCAGACGATTTTGTCCACCTCAAAAAAGCGCGCACCTACGTGGACGCGTTTTTCTTTGAGGTGGACAAAAGCGCCCCACGGGCGACTTTAGCCCGTGTTTTAAAAAAAAACTATTCTCGAATATTTTAAAAATTTACGAGAATAAATATTTATAAAGGCTCAAAGTGACAACAACATTTTTTTTAAGGTGTCGTCAATTAATAAGGAAATATAACTTACAAATGAAATCTTTATATAGACCCAAAGTCTCATTTCCCTTGTTTTGAGTAAAGTGGAATATGAGATATGTGTATTTATAGACTCATGAATAGTTTTGCAATTGTTCCTAAACAATGTGGGATTCTTTCCTCTTTAACTAACAACATGAGATGATATGCTACACTATATATGATTTTTTTACAAAACAATTTCTCTTTTTTTTAAATTTATTTAACATTTTCTTATATTATAAAAAACAAAAAACAAAACAACTCAAATATATTTTTCATAGATCACATGACAATTTACGGGAATTCACAGAAGAAAGATGAAACTGAGGCACCGAACAATAACAAAGATGACTAGTACTACAATGATCATTACACCTTGATCTTCAATAAAACTCTCTTGTAAAATTTGCTTCTTTCTCAACAAGATGAAGTATAATTTTCTATAAAGCTTGAGTAAACAAAGCTTAATCCCAACATAAATTATAAATATCTTTTGTTTAGCTTATCTGCGCTACTTAACCTTTGATTCGCATGGTTATGGTTTGTTTAATATTTTAGCTTGAAGATGAACTGCATTCATTGATTTATAAACTTTACAAAGAAAGGAAGAAAAAGTCTCAATACATTGAAATTAAACTCAAAGATATACTGATTAATCCTAAGGAAACCATATTAATCCTAAAGAAAAAATTAAAAGAAAGCCACCAAATCCACCATTCAAGCTACGATAAATCCAATTGGAAGATAATTAAAATTATTATTTTATAAAATAAATTATATTATTACTCTTTTAAAAAGTTCACACATATCATGATATGACCATTTAATTTTTAACATTACTTATTTATAAAATTATATTAAAATATATTTATAAAATATTTATTCATTTAATTTAAAAACATATTAAAATTCTATAATCAAGCATATCTGGAAGAAAATTTAATAGAGGGACCATTTTGTTGATCTTTGAAATATTTAAATATTAACTTACTTATTTTAGGTACTAATAGAGAAGTGTTTCTCACAACGAACCATCTTTCATTAGTTATCCATAAAAGATTGCTTGACATAAACAAAAATAAGTAAATAATGACATATATTAAATATATTGGGTAAATATCCCAAGTATAAGCATCAAAATACTTTATACAATATGAAAAATTGTCATGTGATCTATGAAAATATATTTGAGTTGTTTTGTTTCTTGTTTTTATAATATAAGAAAATGTTAAATAAATTTAAAAAAAGAGAAATTGTTTTGTAAAAAAATCAAATATAGTAAAGTATGTCATCTCATATTGTTAGTTAAAAGAGGAAGTAATCCCACATTGTTTAGGAACATGTTGCAAAACTATTCATGAGTCTATAAATACACATATCTCATATCCCACTTTACTCAAGAAAACAAGGGAAATGAGACTTTGGGTCTATATAAAGATTTTCTTTGTAAGTTATATTTCCTTATTAATTGATGACACCTTAAAAAAATGGTGTTGTCACTTTGAGCCTTTATAAAGGTTTATTCTCGTAAATTTTAAAATATTCGAGAATAGTTTTTTAAAACACGGTTAAAGGCGTCCAGAGGGCGCGCTTTTGCCACCTCAGCAAAAGCGCGCCTACGTGGACGTGTTTTTGTTGAGGTGGCAAAAGTGCGTCCTACGGGGCGCTCTTTAGCCCCTTATCCCCCAAAAATGCGTTGATGTGGATGCGTTTTTGGGGGAAATAGCCCTTTCCCGTAAATTTTCTACAAACTGGCCCATTTCCGTAATTTTTCAAATATTTGGGCATATTTTAGATATTTGCCCTTGTTTTAGGTGTATTTGATATATTTATTTGTACTTAGTGCATTTTTTTGTATTTTTATTTTCTTATATTGGATCAATTCATTTAATATTTAATATTTAGCAGAATTTATGTTTTCTAATTCTCATCATTATACTCTTTAATTTTTATTTATTTTAAATTCAAAAGTAAAATTTAACTCACAGCTTGTTTAATGATAGTTACACTATTAAATACTAAATTATAGTTAAGTTTTATTTTGGTCTCTTAACTAAAAAAGTTACAATTTGATTACTAATTTATTTAAAAGTTTTCATTTAAGTCATTATACTATTCAAAAAAATTATTTAAGTCACTAGACTATTAAGTTTTTTTTTAAATAAAAAGTTTTGCCAGTGAACTCAAAGTGACGATTTGGTGATCGAAATAATAGATCAGTACCCATCGAAAAGTAAAAACCATACATTAAATCTAAGTCAATTTGACTATCAGTGTCAGAAATCGGAGAAAAAAACTATTTAAATTTTAGTTCACAACGTTCAAAGTTGTTTCATGAAAAATAATTAGACTGTACAAGAGAAAAGAAAATATAGTTTTTGATTAGTGCAGATAGAGAAAATCATATAGTATCAATTTTAATAATTTAATGACATAAATAAAATTTTTAAATATTTTAGTGACTAAATTATAATTTTTTTAATTAAATGATAAAAACGAAAACTTATAGTTTACCCTTTTACAAAAACACTTACGATTATTCTAAGATTTGATCGGCCCACCACATATGCTTTCTTCAAGCCGTTCGATTCAATCAATCCAACATTGGACCGGTCAACCCGACCCATCAAAAGACGATACCAATTCCAGTAATCTCAGCCAACGGTCCAGATCAAACGATGAGCACATCCATCATTGATCCCAAACGTGCTGTAACCAAACCTCTTTCGCTCGCAATAACTCTGCAACCGAAACTTTCTTTTCCTTCATTCTTCCATCCTTCGATACGACAAACGTTTCAATCTCCACACACAAAAAAAATTACCTGAAGAGAAAATGTGTTACGGTCATCACCGACGATCTCTCTCACCGGACCGTCCGCCGCGGAACAACAACAACAACGCATTGGTGGTGGATACGCTCCGAGTCCGGTTAGCCGAGACGGAGGCTCGACTCGAACGAGCCAGAGCTCGAGAAGCCGAGCTCACTCGCCGACTCGAGGAAATGAAGCGTTTCGTTTCCGTCATGGAGATCCTCGAATCTTACCTCAAACAACGGTTCCGCGAGCAGCAAGAATACGTGGCGCGCTTCTTCTCTTCGCTTCCTGCTAAATGAAAAACAAAAGAAACAGCTTTTCCTTCGGCGATTTTAACAAAAATACCTTTTTGTTAATATTTCCTTTTAGAATATTTTGTTTTTGGTGGTGATGGTGTTGTTTTGTGAGTGTTGATCATGTTTGATAGATAGAAGGAATTACATTTTAACTGATTTGAAATTGTAAAAGGTTTCTGTTTCTTGCTCTTAGGGTTTGGGGAGCTAAAAAATTTGTTGGTATTTTACGGAAAATAGTTATTTTACTCCTTTTTTGTGTTAAATTGTTTAAGTAGATGTTAATTATGTTTGTTTTTGGTTAAATTGAAGGCTTAAAATGAAACTTTCTTTGGAGCTGCTTAGTTGATTGTGTTTTACAAATTGCTCTTTTTTCATTGTGATTAATCCTTTTAAATCTCAATTAATTTCTTAATGGATATTGATTTGAGACTCCTCATATTAGGTGGAAGTTTCTGGCGTTAGAGGGCTAAATTATGTTTTTCTGATTATGTGTTTAAGTTGTGCAAATTTAGGCATTAGCTAAGTGAGAAGAAAAGAGAGAAAGGGAAAGTGGATAGGACGGCAAGGTGTTTGTTGCATTTCAGTTTCAGGTTGTATCAAGTTGAACGGAGTCGTTGAAGGCTTAAGAGGCAGAGATCTAAGTATAATACTCTTTGGAGTTGCTTAGTTGAATGAGTTCTAGAAATTGGTGTTTTGTCTTTGTGATTAATCCTTTTTAATCTCATTTATATTGATTTGAGAAGCCTCATATCAAGTGGAAGTTTGCCTCATATCAAGTGGAAGTTTTCTTTCATTAGAGGGCTATATCATATTCTTTGATTACTACTTAATTTGTGATCATTTGGACCTTTTAGCAGAGCTAAAAGGGGAAAAGAGCAAGCGTGGCAATATGTTTTCTGCATTCTAGTTTTCAGGTTGTATTGAGTTGAAAGGGGTCATTGAAGGCATAAGAGTTGCATGCTAAAAGATCCCAGTATAATTGCAGTATTTGTTGTGTTCTAGTTTCAGGTTGTATTGAGTTGAATGGAATTGTTGAAGGCGTCACAGTTACATGGCAAAGATCTCGAAATAATTGCAAGAAGATACCCAGATGTTCTCTAAGAGGTAATGGTCGTATTTTCATGACCAAATATGATCAAATTATTTGTTTTCCTTTGCTGTCTTGTGCTGAAACTTCGAATAATTACTTCCTATATTATGTACTGATTGGAATGAACATTATTGGACTGTATGCCAGCAAAATGGTAAAAATGAAAAGCATGCGTATTTGTTATATCAATAATAATGACTGATCCAAAGAGCTGCACAAGAGAAACATATCAAACAGCTTGAACTTTATATCTATATTTGATATTGTTTACATTGATTTATTATACAAAGGAGTTCGCCGCTTGGGATTGCGAGATTCAACAATCAAACTTATTGGATAACGAGGCTAGGCTATGTGATGATTTCACTGGTATGCTTTGTGTAGCACTGTTACTTGGGTCATAGGCAAAAGCAATAAATAACCTATGAAGAAACTCAAATGCCAAATCCTTAAATCTTCACAAGGAAAATATCTTTAATTCAACAAGGCAAATGTGCTCCTTTGTTCTGCCATTCATGGATGAGGGAACGAAGGGTGTGATTTGGGGTCAGGACTTTGTGTTTAAGACACAAATTTGTCATGGGAGAAGTATAATGCCCCATCTTCAGCCATTCTTCTATGGCTTCCAATTCATATGAAAACCCATCAGCTGCCACATGTGGATTTTTCATCACTTCCTGCACCCACAAATACCATTCCAACATATCAAAACCATAACCAAAATCTCATTGTAATTGGACTTGTCAATTGGGTGTGGGTTGGGTGAATCTAGGTTGACTCAATTTGTGTATTAAAATGTCCATTCCATTTTTGTTTGGGTGAATTTCAGGTTTGTATCGTTTTGGGTTTGGTCAATTTCGAGTTCGGGCATTTGGTTGCAAAGTTTGGTTTTTTCTTAATTTGGGTTATTGTGGGATGGATTATTTGGGTTTTGATTATTTTAGGTATGCATCATTTCAAATTACTTTTGAATGAATTGTTTTTGGGTTGAATTGGTTTTAAGTTCAAGTCAACTTGGGTTGGGTTGAATGGACTCGGGTTAGCTTTTCTATGGTCAAATTGTGTTGGGTAGGATTGAAATGTCTAATTGCAATGAATAGAGTTTTTTTTTTTTTTTTTTTTTTTAGGAATTTGCCATTAAAATCAAACCTGGAATATGGGGCAGAGGAAAACACTTGGTGCCTTATTTGAGTCTTCACTGTTTACGTTCTCATTGCTTAGCACTTCAAATCCCCCTCTAGCCCTCAGTTCATCAGCTTTCTTTTTCAGCTCATGTAGTTCTTCGATTACTGTTGCAATCTGCAAATCTGGGTTCGCCCCTCGGCACACCGACATGCATTTCATAGATATTTTTGCAAGTTCTACTGCCAAGTCCGGAGGCCATTTCCCTGCTTTCTCATCCAAGACCTTAATGAGTGCTGCCTGGTCCTCCACTGTCGCATCTTCGATCAGGCCCGCCCAATTCCTCCCAGTTAACATATGCATCAATAAAACCCCAAAAGCTCGAATATCCAATCTTATATCATAGTGATCAAGGTGCTGTCTCGAGCCAAAGCCGCTAATCTTTGCAACTAGGTCGCGGTCTAGGAGGATGTTGGATGTGGTTAGATGACCATGAACTATGGGCCTTGGCTTTGCCGAGTGCAAGTAGCTCAAGCCCGAGCAAACCTCGCAAGCTATTCGGATCCGATCATACCAACAAAGTACTCGGTTTCTGTTTATTTTCCTACAGCTCCTTTGGGGGGTAAATAAAATGTCTCTCAAGCTACCATTGTGCATGTATTCATAGATTATGCATGTCAGCTCCGAGCAGAATCCCATTAGAGCAACCAAATGTGGATGTCTTAAGTCATTAAGAAGCCTCACCTACAAATATTCACGTTCGACATTTATTCAGATACATGTGACTATCTGTCTGATTAGATACAACCATAACTAAAACAAGTAGTCATTTCTCATTCATACCTTAGCTTGAAAGTCTTCTTGAGACATTCCATTAACAGAATTGAGCATCTTGATCGCAACCGTTGAATGATTGATTCGTCCTCGATAAACATTCGACCAATCTCCACTCACTTTTAATCGCAAACGCTCCGAAAAATCATCAGTTGCCAATCTAATATCCTCGGCCATATACTCTCTGTAACCACATCTTAACTCGTTTGATCGTGCAACCATTCTGAGTGCATCTTTCTCTCTACAAAACTCAATCCTACGTTGAAAAACATCCCTTTGTCGCCTCAATTCCTCGATTTCCATCACCATCTTAGCTCTTGTAACTGCAGCCATTTCTAACTGAGCCACAGCATTTGCTCTTGCTTGATTTGATTTCTGAAGTTTATTTGATAGTTCAACTTGAAGCTCCTTAAGTGAATTAAGCCTATTTTTGCTCTCTTCAACTTCGCTTTTAACTTCAAAGAGTCTCTCTTTTTCAATGTCCAATACGTTCTTAATCTCTAACCGTTGGGTGACCTCTTCTTTTATCTGAGTTTCGAGTTCCTCAGCCTAAAAGAAGATGAATGAATTTAAGGCTCCAAACACACACGAAACAAAATCAAAAGAGCTTGAAAAAATACCTTGGCATTGCATAAATCTATAGCCGATTTAGCTTTTGCATGTCTTTCAATATCAGCCTTAGCTTCTTTCTTCTTCAAAAGAATAGCCTCATGTGCTTCATCTATCTTACATTGCACAGCTTCCATTTTTTCTTCATCATTCTGTCAATAAGACAATGCTTTGTCCAATTGCTCATCAACATAATTGTCAGAAAATCAGTGTCTTAAATGCGTGTTTAGTTCAGTTGATTCATGCAGAAATTTAGCAGCTTTGGGGTTGCAATTCTACCACATGCAACCATTTTCCTTATGGCATGGAAATGGAATGATGGATGCTCAATAATTATAGAATTAGGTAAATGACAAGACATTCAAATCTAGACAAGGGACCAAACATAATTAAACATCCTGTCCCTGTCATGTGCCTCTAGAGTCAAGAAATGAACATAGATAATTGTTGGCAAAACAGGATTTTAGTTAGGCAAACAACAAAAATTTTCTACCTGCTGCAAACATTGAAAAATGGTTCTTATCTCACCATGTTGGAATTGATGCTTTCTGGTGTATCTGACTCCATTGGATTAGCTTGTAACATATCACTCTCTTCATCCAAATTCAAAGACAATAATTGCTGGAAATAGTTTTCAAGCTCTTCCACTTTATTGTCCCACCGATCCTTCACCGAATCTTGGTTTGTTGACGGAAGGGACGAACATTTTCGGCGTTCACAGAAAATTCTTCCTAACAAGCTTTTAATGCTTGGTTTTTCTTTTATTTTTGCAACCATGATCCCTCCTCCATCATCTTCCGTCAACCCTTCATTGATGTTCCCATTGAGGACCACTAGTTTTCCCCCACATATAATGTATAGCTCACTAAAATCAGGTTTATATTGATGAACATAGAATGCTCCACTTATTGCACTCTTTGATCTCCTATGAGAGGAATAAATTAATTCGAAACATCAGAATTCTTAAATTTAATCGTAGAAAGATTCAACTTGAATATAAGATCTATATAATTGCATACCATGATGAGGATTTCATGAATGTGATTCCCATTACAAGTTTGCCAATTTCAAGACCTGACATCAAATCTACTATGAGCTTGTGGATAGGTAGATCATATTTCTCAACTTTTAATATCTCAGCTTTTACCTATAAAAAAAAAAAAACTATTATAATCAGATCAATGGCAACAAAGTAAAAAAAAACTAATCTCATTAACCACCATAGCCATTAAAAAAAAAAAAAGAAAAAACCTTTCCACAAAAAGCTATGTACTTGGACAGTAACTTTTCAGTCTTTTCTTGCTCATATTTCTTCAATATTTCCAGCTTCTCTTCACTCACTGCACTTGCTGGAAGCTTTCCAACTATATAGAAGGTGAAAAAAAAAAAATGTTAGGGTCGAGTCAGACCATGAACAAACTCTTCGGTTTATCATGGTTCTGCATGTTCAAGCACTCCGAGATGCTTTCATGCTGTGAATCCGTTAAAGGTCTCGGTAGAGTAGAGAGATAAAACCGAAAATATATACATGAACCCTAAGTGTTTGATGATTGAACTTACATGGGGTATAAACAAAATCAGTGGAAATGTTGCAAGTAACATGAAGGAGGACTATGGTTAATGGTTGAAAACTCCATCTTCTTAGCGTCCAAGCCAACGTTTTATATCCATCTCTTACATCGTTCCCAACCGCAACATAGACCTTCTCCACTTGTGTTTCCATTGGTGATCTTAGCTTTCTAACAGTAGGATTTTTGTTTTTTGAAGACTCAGTGAACATCCATGGAGATATAAAGAAAGGGTTGTCAAAGGATTAATTTGAAAAAAATAAATAAAATGATTGGAAATGGAATTGAAGGAAATTGGATTAAGTTGAATTTTGTGAAAAACACTGAAAGGGGTTGTTGTCAAGTTATAGATGTTTTCAAAGAAGAAAAGAAAATTACGCGCGTTGAATGAGAATGTAGGACGGCTAGTTTGGAGCTTGTCGTATGGATTTACTGAGAATTTTAATTGCCGTCTAATTAAGCACCAATTCTATGCAAACAATGTATAAAATATATTTTTTAAATAATATTTTAATTATACTTCAATCAATATTAAACACGAAATCTATATAATAATCAAAGATTTATTCATCAATTTAAAACAACACGAAATGAGAATGGAAATTTGTTGGAAGCCAATATTTCAAAACAACTTGTCCCCTGTACGTGCTAATGTGCTGGGATTTTTATTTTTATTTTTTATTCTGGATTCGTCTTGGTTCGAAAAATAATTTATTTTTTTATCCAAATTTAGTATAATTTAAAAAAAGTATATTTGAATCCGACTCAATTCATCCATATTTGATTTTTTAAGATTACTTTTATTAAAAATTATTTTTTAAATATAATACATTAAATGCACTAAAATAAAAGTTCTCTAACTCATTAAAAATATTTATATTAAAAACACTATCATAAATATAACGAATGTTTTATTATATTAAAAACACAAATAAATATAATAAATTTTTATTGTATTAAATATAAATTTTAAAATTTTATATTTTAGGTTGGGTTATTTAGTTGGGTAAGTTTTATTAAATCTTGGACGATGAGTTTAATTGTTATTGGATTAGTGATTTAATATAAATATAAATATAAATAATTATTATTTAACATATATAATTAATATAATATTATTTTATAACATATTATTCATGTTGGGTTAGGTTGGGTCAAAAAATTTTGTCCAAGGCTCGGCCCATATAAAAAACAGACCTTAAATTTTACTTAAGTCCATTTTTTGGGCCTCGTATTTTATCCAAACTCTCTCATTTTTCAGGTAAGCCTTCGGGCCTAGACAAGTGGCTTAGCCCATGAGCAGGTTTAATCTCATATCACTTAACTAAATTAATTTTATTATTAAGCATAATGATTTAGTTGGACTTCCAACTTTATGTTTTTTTTAAAAAAAATCATTTTAGCCCTCAATTTATTTTTCTGCTTTTTTTAGCCTTTAAACATGTGTTTCTTTTTATCAAATCACCTTAAAATGGATGGAAAAATTAACATTTTTTAACTTTGTTAATGCGATATACAGTGGGTTGCCAAGCCATCATTTAATTTATGTTTTTAAAATTTTAAAAATTAAAAAACATTAAAATTATTAAAAAGTATAAAATTATAAAAAAAATTATAATTTTTAAAAAATTAGTTAAATCTTGATGTGTTATCCACGTGGCAATCCATGTATGTGCCACGTTAAAATGACTTTTTAACCAAAAAGTCAAATAAGTCAAGGGCTAAAGAGGAGAAATATTAAATGGAGGGTCAAAAAGACTTTTTTTAATAAAGTTAGATGGTTAAATAAGTCATTATGCCTATTATTTATAACATGGTAGTCAATATCGTTTTGGTACATTTATATCGATCAAACGCCTGCTTTTGATAATAAATCGGAACAATAAACTTTAGGTTTTATTCTGGTGCAAATTCTAATCGGTACTGATTGTACTAGTGAATTTCACTCGTACTGACTGGAATATGGTGCATCAGTCGATACTAAAAAAACTTCTTTTAAAACATATTTTAAATTTTATTATTTATTCGTAAAAAATAAATTTAATTTTAAATTTACTTTTTATTATTTTTATAAAAATATCAATTTAAAATATATTTTAAAATTTAAATTTTATTATTTATTTGAATTTGTTGAATTATTTATGGAATATATTTTTTGGTTGTTTATTTTGAGTTTATTTAACGATGGATTGCATTTATGGAGTTTATTAAAGAATATTTTATATAATTAAGGAGTTCTTTTATCTTAAAATTTATGCATGGTGATATTTGAACACATGCCACTAACATTTTTAAAATCTTTTCTTTACCAATTCAACTAAAATTTTATTTTTAAAATTTATCTAACCTCATTATTTGATATTTGTAAATACTTTTTATACACATATATAAAATAGCGATAAACTTGAAACGGTACAACAGAACAGATCGATACTGGTACGTATCAGTACTAGTAGAAAAAGGGTCTTGGCTACCTTAATTTATAAACTATAATAATTAATAAAATACTATTTAATACACTATGAGTGAAGTTAAATGAAGTGAAATACCATAATATATTTTTAAGTAATATTATTAAATTAAAACAAACATGTCGAATAAGATTAATTTTTATAATAAACTTTATTCTTAACAAATATTTGAATTAAATATTAAATCATAAAATTTAATTGACATTTTAAAAAAAATTTAAATTATTTTAAAATTTTCTTACATATGTTTTGTAAATATAATAATGCACATATAAAATCATGTATATATAAAACTTGTGTTTGAATAATTTTTTTTAAAAAAGGGTATATATAATCATGTATATACTCCTGGGCCGGGCCACTCGTCTAGGTCCAATGGCTCACTTAAAAAATGAGTTTGGATAAAATTTAAGACCCGTTTTATATATGGTTCGGACCTAGGGGAAGATTTTTTTGGCCCGGCTCCGACCTGAATATGGGCAATTTACTAAAATATACCAAAATTTAAAAAAATTACGAAAATAGGCCAAAAATTTAATTATTTACGAAAAATAGCCATTTCCCCCCAAAACGCGTCCACGTCGGTAGCGTTTTTAGATGCAAGAGAAAGAGCTTTTGCGGGAAGCTTTTGTGCCACATCAAAAAACGCGCCTTAAGAACATGCTTTGATGATGGCACAAAGCGCCCTCAAGAGAGCTTTCTTGCAGAACAATCAATTTTTTTGACCGTTGGCCTCCAACGTAAAAAAAACCTATAAAACTCCCCACCCTTTTATTTTTTTCATAACAGATTCCTTATTCATTTTTCTCTCAACTTTCTCTCAAATTCTTCTCAAATTTCTCTTAAATTCCTTGAAACTTCCTCTCAAATTTCACAATAGTCCTTTAATATTTACAAAAAAACCCTTTTTTAAATTTTTTGAAATATTTTTTTAATTATTCTTTAAAATATTCGATCGTACTAGCAATGGCAGAGGAATTAATTCATCTCGACAATAAACACATTTCCGTCGATCAAATGACAATGGTAAGTTTTAATTTTAATTTTAATTTTAATTTTTCAATACTATTTAATATTTTTTAAGTTTATGCAATTTTAATTAAATTTTATTTTATAATTTTTTAAACAGTCTGTAGATCGGGTGTTGCAATGCTATATTCGCAATATGTCTGGTCCGCCATCGCCGTTGATCGAGAATTGCCTGCGGGAAGCGGGTTTTTGGCATGTGGCCACGATAGGCCGGGGGTGCAAGTTGGACCCGAAATTAATCAGTGCGTTGATAGAAAGGTGGAGACCCGAGACGCACACTTTCCATCTTCCATGCAAAGAGTGTACTATCACTCTGGAAGACGTGCATTTGCAATTGGGATTGTCGGTGGATGGGTACGTAGTCACCGTGTTCGCAACTTCTGCTGATTGGACATCCGTATGCTACGAGCTTTTGGGTGCTATTTCGGATAACATTTACGGAGGTTGGATCGAGATGGGCTGGTTACGAGACACATTCCCGGAGCCGAATAATGGTTCGACCGAAATAGAAAGAATACGGTATGCTCGGGCATACATTCTTGAGATGATTGGAGGCTATCTGATGTCGGACCTGTCACGAAACCTCGTACACCTGAGATGGCTGCTAAAACTCGTTGATTTTAGAGCAGCCAGTGAATTGAGTTGGGGGTCTGCCGTGCTAGCAAAATTGTATCAGGAGATGTGCGGGGCGACGCGGCTGAATAAAGAGAAAATCGGAGGTTGCCTATCACTACTGCAATTACGGGCACGATTTCGATTTCTATTTTTACGTCTTCGAGTCGACAACCCATATACATTCCCACTCATAACGAGCTAAATTTAATATTAGATTTTACAATTATTACGTAGATTTAAAATATAACTGTATGCTAAAAATTTATTTAATTAGGTGGAACCATTCGGCTAGTTATGTTGGAATACCTACCTCGCTTGAAGATATACTGCTTCTATTAGAGCAACGGTCAGAATCACAAGTAAGTATTAAATAAAATATATTTTCGTAATAAAATAGTCGTTTCGTATTTCGTATTTAGAATTTAGTATTTAGTATTTAGTATTTAGTATTTAGTATATAACTAATATTTTTATCATGTTAATATAGTTTAAATGGACACCATATGAGGATCCGTGAATTCGGGCAGTAATTCCGGAGGAGTTTTTTAAAATCAAAACATTTGGCATGTGAAGGTTCCATTGATCAACTATGCCACCGTGGAGATGCACCAGTTAGATCGGGTTCTGCATCAATTTGGATTCCGACAATCGATTCCCATGGCATCTGAAGTGCTCGATGATGAGCACAAAGTTGACTTACGATAGTTGCATACCGATTGGCCAAGATTTTGGTCAGCATATATCGAAATGTGGGAGAACCAGTATGATTATATACCTACTCGGGAACCGATCATCGTTCCTGAGTTAGCGTCTGTGTCGAAATACATGCCATGATTTAGGATCCATGGCAAGCCATATTTATTGTCGGAAGAGGAGAGGCGACGACAACTTCGTCAACAAATAGAACGACGGGGCCCTTTAAATCCAATGAGAAGGGGTGATGAGACGGGACCATCAACAGCGCCGACAGAACCACCGGGCCCAACACTTCAGCCGACGACACCCACATCACAGCCTTTTCAGATTATGCCAGGTGCGTACCCTAGCCCTTATATGTTTCCTTTTCCTAGTCCCACGGCAGGTTGGAATGCATGGCCCGGTTCGAGTCCTTTCCCGACTACTGTGACTGGCCAGTCGATCTTTTATAAAGTAAAAGTTATTTTTATTTTTATTATAATTTAATTTTTATATCTTTAATAAAAAAAAGTCCAGGATTTTTTTATTGTAATTTATTTTTTATTTTTTTTGTTTTGCAACTTAGCCCTTCTACAAAATTTCACTATTTTCATCAAAAAAGAAATAGAATTTACATAGCCACCAAGAGACAAAAATGCTAAAAAGACTATCAACTATTCCTATTTGGACACGAGCGAGATGTATGGTCTGGGTTCTTACACCATCCGCATAACTTTCGTTGGTTGGCCGTTTCTCGGATATCCATATTGTTGTGTATTCTAGTCGAGTAAGGTCGACCTTTTGATTTTCACCGCAGTTGTCTATCCGGTAACAGCTTATACAGTGCAAGCGATACAGATGGCCACTTACGTTTATCTAGGACTGGTGGGAATACGTGTCTCCAAATGTTGTATATGTTTTCTATTTATACACTTCGTCGACATAGCTCATGGGATCCAGACGGAGATTCTGACAAGCCACAAGTACATGAGCGCATGGGTAACGAAGTGCATCAAATATCCCACAGTCGCAGGTACTATTTATCAAGTGTACACGATATTGCCCGCCAACAATACCTTGGTTCGGTCTGTCAAACTCTGTCACACGAAACCATAGGTTATCGCGATCGTGACACACTGTGTGCATGGTGTTAGCCCGTGCCTTCCCCTTGTTAATTTCTCGCAAGACCTTCACGCACTATACATGCCTCATTGCATTTGGCCTTTATAACTCGCTGTTCGCTTCGAAAATAGTGCCGCTAAACGAAAATATGTCTCTCGCACAATCGATGTTATCGGCAAATGGCGTGTTCCTTTTAGAACAGAATTTATGCATTCGACTAGGTTTGAGGTCATATGACCATATCGTAGGCCGTCGTCGTATGCTTGTATCCACTGTTCGAAAGGAATATTGCATAGGTAGTTTGCGCCTTCTTCGTTAACTTATCGCAAACTCGCTAACATCTCGTGAAAATGGTCATTATTGATCTTGTACCCTGCCAATATAAGTTGATAGCGAATATTACATACCACTCTTCAATTAAGAATAAATTGAATATTACAAACGAAATTATATTAATAGATATTACATATCCATATTGGTCACTTACCGTCATTGACTTGTAGATCGATGTTGCCCGTGGTAGTTAGACGTAACATGCCTTAGGCAATATCGATGGTGTGTGCGATGCCACAGACTTCCCTGTCGCTCTATTGCGGCTAGTATTCCAGGGCCCTGATCCGATATAACGCATATATCAGGTTGGGGGCAGACATGCCTCCTTAACCTAGATAGGAAGAAATCCCAGCCATCAGCTGACTCCCCTAATGTTATTGCAAATGCAATTGGAAGGATTCTCCCACAGCCGTCCTGTGCCACAGCTAGTAATAGCTGATGTGTATATCTACCATACATAAAGATACCGCCAATTTGTACCAATGGCTTGCAGTATATAAACATGTCTCAGCATTACTTAAATGTCCAGAACAGACACTTGAACACTTGGCATCCACGAAGCAATTGATCGTTATAGTACGCCGGTTCCGTTTCAAGGTCTGTTATGTTTCCTAAGACATATCTCTCCAGCACCTGACACCACTGCCACACTTTATTATATGAAGCGTCCCACCAACCATGCAACTTCCAACGCCTTCTGCTTGGCTATCCAAGTCTTCCAGTAAGAGGGTATGTACCCCAATTGGCTACGAATATTGTCAATTAAGACCGGTACTTTACTCTTGAGATCGGCCTTCACCGTCGGTATTATTAAGTCAGCCAACATCTCTGAATCCATCTTCGGATAATCTTGTGAAACACCTATCAACGAAGTACGTTAAATAATGCAATATTACGTAATATTAGTATTATTCAAAAACCTTGAACACCTAGTGATACTGTACTGGCAAGACATGTATGTGGACCTTTGTACTTTTTGATCTCCCACAAGTCTGTCCTTTTCCTTAGCGAGGCCATGATTTTCCATGAACATGTACCGTCTTGCACTGCACACTTCGCCTTGCACTTGTCGAGCTTGGATTTAACCACGTTGTAGTTAACCCCGTTCTTGATGCTATATTGTTTCAATGCATCAAAAAAAATATTCTTGTTGGAAAACTCTTTACCAACTTCTAATTCGCCCGAATCCAACGACGAAGTTGTATGGTCACTCGTTCTGTGTGGTAGTTCAGGAAACTTTAATGCATCGTCTTGAGATAGATCGACATTATACATGTGGGCTGGAGACGAGTATACCCTGAATAGCGGATATTTTTCTTCTTCATCTGAATTGCCTTCAACATCTTCAGGTATGATTGGAACAGGCTCCGGTTCAGAAAATAATGTAACTTCTGCACCATCGGGCCTGGGATTTCGAGGTGGATCAACATCGGACTCATCATCAGACCCACCATCATCTGCAACGAATGAGGGCCCCTCGCCGGTGGATGTCGTGGGGAGTACATTATTCCTTCTTAAACAACTTTCGTAACGTTACCAATCATATGTGGATTGCCAACCACTAGAAGTTGATGACGTTCCCCAATACGTATTTCTTGCATCAAACGTCGAAGGAAGGGTATGCATGTCCCATCACGAACCGAGTGTCATGCAGGGGTTATGTTTTCTATACTACCACCAAACACGGGCACTTTTGTATTCTGCCTCTTATTAACAGAGTGTCGGCTTGGGGTCGTGTATTCCCCTCGAACAGCAGTAGATGTTAAAGAAGATCCCTTGGCGATGAAAATTATACATATACCTCAAGATAGGGTGATCCACTAGCAAGATGAGTCTCCACCATTGCCTCAAAGCTCCGAGGACCTTTGATGTCGAATGAGTCATATCTCACCGGATCAACAGAAGCGCAAAATCTATGCTTAATAGACTGAACTTTCATTGGCGTTGTTCCAAAGATTTTACGCCTAATTCTTTTGCGAAGTTCTGTCAAATTTATGTTCCAATTAAAACCCAGTTGCGCTGTGTTCTCAGATAAGAAAAATACCATTTTTGATGTCACAAACCTCATCATCGTAGTAAATAATAGCATTAATACGTTCACTAATTTTCAATTTCTATTTTTCTTTTGCCTCAATTTCTGTTATGCAACCTGAGAATGAAATTTGGCTGATTTATAGTCTAAGGATTGCCAGAGATCATCAGAGCAAAAGAGCATCCACGTGGGAGCTTTTTTCAAGATTTTTTTGTCGACAAAGGCATCTTGCTTGAAGCGTTTTGGTCACTATTTGTTCAGAAACGTCTTCTCAAAATTATTTTACCAGATACTACTGTAGCAAAAGAGCGTCCACGTGAGAGCTTTTTCCAGTACTCTTGCTGACAGTGCATCATGCTTGAAGCGTTTTTGGCCACTATTTGTTCAGAAACGTCTTCTCAAAATTATTTTTCCAGATACTACTGTAGCAAAAGAGCGTCCACGTGGGAGCTTTTTTCAGTACTCTTGCTGACAATGTATCCTGCTTGAAGCGTTTTGGTCACTATTTGTTCAGAAACGTCTTCTCAAAATTATTTTCCCAAATACTATTGTAGCAAAATAGCATCCACGTGGGAGTTTTTTCAGTACTTTTGCTGACAGTGCATCCTGCTTGAAGCGTTTTGGGCACTATTTGTAACACCCCTTGCCCGTATTCAACGCTGGAATAGGGTACGAGGTATTACCGGAATTACAAATTTCTTTATCAGACATTTTATTTCATTTAGCATTTATATTTGAAACCAATCAAAATCAAACATATTGTCCCTTAAACATATTTATTTTTCTCGTCATGTCTTACATAAATTTATTACTCATCTCAACATACTTAATCATCTTGTATTAACATATTAAAGATAATCACATATTTACATATCATAAAAATATCATTCAATTATCTCATTCATAAACATAAATCAGCTAATTTATCTTATCAATATTTCACGTACCATCAACTCATATTTTCAATATCATATAATTAAGTTACACGAACTTACTTGGCTAAATTTGTAGAAATATCAAGATTCAAGGTCATTTTAGAAATTTTCTATTTTCATCGATTTTTCAATCGATCTTAATCTAAATTAATAATTTCATTCAATTTTGCAAATCTAAATAATAAAATAATCTATTTCATGCAAATTGGTCATTTCTACATTTTTTTACAAAATTAATCTCAAAGTTTTACTTTTATTCAATTTAGTCCCTGAGCCTAAAACATTTCAAATTAGCCATACTACCTAAATATTCATACATATTTTCCTCCTCCTCCTCTCCATTCCACATCCTTAATGTATATAACATGCTATAAGTAACATTATCAACAATTTCATTAATTACTCATAAGTATATTCAAAACTGTCCATTTGAGTTATAGTCACTAAATTATTTATTTCCAAAGCTACAGAACTCCAAATGAAGAACCGTTAATTTTTCCTGAAACTAGACTCACATATCTTCTTTCCATAAAATTTTCAGAATTTTTTGATTAGCCAATTAGTACAGTTTATTCTTTAAAGTCACCCCTGTTCTGCTGTCTGGCAGTTCCGACCCTTCTTCACTAAAAATTAATTATCTTTTCATACAGAATTCAGATGATGTTCCCGTTTATTTTTATAGAAAATAGACTCGTTCAGAATTCTAAACATATAAATTTAAGCCCCTAATTATTTTTCTTCAATTTTTGATGATTTTCTAAAGTCAAAACAGGGGAACCCGAATTCATTCTGAACCAGTCTTACAAAAATCCAAATATCTCAAAATGTAGACTTCCTTTGCTTTCTCTGTTTCTTTTATATGAAAATAGACTCAATAAGCTTTAATTCCATATCTCATTCAACTTATAATTAGATTTATACAATTATTAGTGATTTTTCAAAGTTAGACAACTGCTGCTGTCCAAAACTGCTTTAGTGTAACATGTTGATTTCTATTTTGTCCCTAATTCCACAATTCATACAATTCAGTCCTTGCTGGATTAACCCCTCAATTGAGTTAATTTTATCATTTAATACTTTTATCTATCATTTTAAACTACTTCATAACCTTTGAAATCAGAATTTTAACACTAGACCTTAATTTCAGCTATTTCACAATTAGGTTCTAAAACCAATTTCCATCAATTTCACTTGATTAAATCATCAAATAACAAAATTAAAGCTTCAATTCAATATTTATTCATCATATTCTTCCAGCACTAATCCACATAAACTTTAAAAATTAGCCATAGAATCAAAAACTAATGAATTAATAAATTGGACCCAATTGTAAAAGTCCAAAAACATAGAAATTTTAAGGAGAAAGCAAGAATTAAACTTACATGAAGCTTGAGTATGAAAACCAGCTTGAACTCTCTCCCATGGCTATTTTTCAGCTGAAGAAAATGAAGAGAAATGAAGAGACTTCTCCATATATTTTAATTTGATCCCCTTTTTATATAGCTAATTTTGAAAATTTTCCAATTTTCTCCCTTTTTTCTTCTTTCTCTTCTCTTCTTCTTTCTTTCCTGCTCTTTGCTTCTTCGTTTGGGTTTCTGTTCTCTATTCTCTTTTGTTTGTTTTTATATATAATAATATAATAATATAATAATATAAAATAATAATATAATAATATAATAACATAAAATAATAATATAATATTAAACATAAAAAATCTCAGATTTTTTCACAATAACTGCTCAATTAAACAAAATGGCTTAATTGCCATTTTGGTCCTTTATACTTTCTTTAATCTATAATAAAACTTTTACACCTTTTTCAATTTAGTCTTTTCATTTAATTACATATCCAAACGTTAAAATTTCTCAACTAAACTTTAATAATAACTTAATGACACTCCATAAATATTTCTAAAAATATTTATGGCTCATTTTATGAATTCGAGATCTCAATATCTCGCTTTTTGGCCCAATTTTTCTAATTAATTCTTTTAGTTCACAAAATTTACTAATTTTAAAATATTTTAAAATCACACTTAACTTATAATTATCGATTAACAAAGTTTCCTAACTTTTTCGTCAGATTTAGTGATCTCAAATCACTTGTTCCAACACTATTGAAATTGGGCTGTTACACTATTTGTTCAGAAACGTCTTCTCAAAATTATCTTGCCAGATACAACTGTAAAAAAATTCAAATAATTTTCATTTTGTTGATATGTTTTTCCTAAAACCCTAAAGTGAAAATTATTCTAATTAATTAACACTATAATCTAGTCTATTAATTTTTTCCTAAAAATCCTAAACCCTACGACCCTAAAAATCCCTAAACCGTAGCCCTAAAACCCTAAAAACTCATACCCTAACACTAAAAACAGCTAAAAAGCCTATCGGGGGGTGGAGGGCAAAAGCGCTCCCTTTGAGAGAGCACTTTCCTGCTGCATCCCCCCCAAAACGCGCTGACGTGGACGTGTTTTGGGGGGAAATGACTCTTTTCTGTAAATAATTAAATTTTTGACTCATTTTCGTAATTTTTTTTAATCTTTGCATATTTTAGTAAATTGCCCCCTGAATATATTATGTTATAAGAAATATAATAATTATATATATTTATATTAACTTACTATCCCAATAACAATTAAACTCATTACCCAAAACCTAAAAAAAAAAAAAAAAAAAATCTTACCTAACTAAATACCACAACCCAAAATATAAAATTTTAATAAATATATTTAATACAATAAAATATTTATTATGTTTATTTGTGTTTTAATATAATAAAACATTTATTATATTTATGGTAGTGTTCTTAATATAAATATTTTTAATGTGTTAGAATACTTTTATTTTAGCCTTTTTTAGTGCATTTAGTGTATTATATTTTTAAAAATATATTTTAAAATAAAAACTAATCTAAAAAAATCAAATATGGGCGGCATTGGCCTAGGATTACCTTTCATAAATTGGGTCAGACATGGGCAAAAAAGTAAGCCCATTTTTCGAGTTGAGCCGGGCTTGAGCTTAAAAAATTGGTCTAGACACCTTGCATGGCTTGTCACGGGGCTAGACCTTTTGTCTCGCAATCCGTGTGGCCTTAGGCGATTTGCTCATTCAAACTCGCCTAAGTCAGCCTTTAACTCGAGTGAGGATTCCTTAAGAATTCCTTCAAGGCACCAATTGAAGAGCGGAAGCGATTTATGCCAAAAGAAGCAACCAAAAGAACAACAAAAAGGGACACTCGCAGAGTGTTTAAGTAAATGCTCTCTATTCTCTTATTCACAAATAATAATGAAACAATGAATGGCGTGAGTACAAATGAGGGGAAGGCTCTCTATTTATAGTTGAGTTCCCCCAAAATCGACGGTCAAGATACACTTGCATCGACGGATGAGATTAACCATATCCCATTATTTAATGGATTTACAAGATATGTCATATCAAATCCTATCTAATCTTTACAAGATATGATTCACCCTATCTTCTAAGATTAGTTACCATATCAGCTTAAGTTGCCATATCTTCGCTATCGGGCCAACCAAGCTTCAATCTGACAGGCTTTTTCAATAGTTTCTTGAATCGGGCCAATTTTCGTGGGCCAAATGATCCCCATCTAAGCAATAGACCTCTATCAGATGCATTTGGTGCAATGGTCACGGGCTTTGAACTCTGACCCGTGACATTTCCCCTACCCGTTCTCGCAACGTCCTCGTTGCCAGATTCGAATGGCACTGACTTGATTCGCCTCGATCTCGTCTGGACGCCTTAGCTTTTTCCTTCCTTCGGGACTTTCGCCTCGGCTTCCGTCGCCTCTTCACTCGAGCCGTCCTACTCGTTTGTACATCTCGACAACAAGGAGTTATGTCACTTTCTTGCCCACATTTTAACTTCCCTCGAACAGAATCCTCGTGATTCACAACACTTGGCTTTGCTTTGCCCACAGACTCTCGGCCTCTTTGCTCAAGAACTTCTAAAGGGCCCCTACGTTCTTACCAAGTCAACAAGTTAGAATGCAATACACTATCAGAGTGTTCGGAATGTACCTTTTCATTTACTCAGGTCAACTGTCCCTCTTGCATCGCTTCTTTCCTCTTAAAGTCCGATGCCTCACCCACCTCTCCCATAGGTAGAAGCCTTGTCGATGACTCGGCCAACTCCGATGCTTCACTCGACTTGAGCCTCATTGGTCCCAGCTTCACTGTTTTCATCGCAACTTCTTCGTCTAAGTTCGATGACAAACTCATTTCTTCTCTGGGTGGAAGCCCCTCCGACGACTCACCATGCTCGGATGTTTCCTTTCCTTTGACTACGGCTTACTTTAGACAGTTCCGTAACTCATGCGGACCACGGCAGAATAAGCACTTTACTCGCTTCTTTTTGCTCCTCTTCGCCCTCTTGGATTTAGCTTTTCCCTTGCTCGAACCAAGCTTCTTGGGCTCTTCATCTGTTCCATCATTCCCTTCGATGACAGACTTGTTCCTCTTTGCTCTCTTGGCTTCGACTTTTCCCTTGCTCGAACCAAGTTTCTTGGGCTCATTATCTGCTCCATGGTTCCCTTCGATGACAGACTTCCTCGGACACTTCCACAATCTATGCATACCATGACACAAGAAGCACTCGACTAGCTTCTTCTCGCTTTTGGCCTCATTGGCTTTGACACCCCTTGTGCTCGAACTAAGTCCCAAGGCCTTATCCACCAGCTTCTTCCTAAGCGCGAATTTTCTTGGACATTTCTTCAACATGTGTGGACCGTCACAAAGAAAACATTTCAACTTGTCCCTTTTCTTCTTGGGTTTCTTCTTCCCAACTTGTGGTTTCTCATTACCATAATTGTCGCTGTTGCCATTGCCATCATCCTTGTCTTCCTTGTGATCCTCTTTACTTACGCCCCTTTTCTCGGACTTGGAAGACCCAAGCTTGTCTTTCCCTAGACCAAGCTTAACCACGGATTCTGCTACCGTCATGGCTTCCGACAGCTTTTAGACACCTCTTTGTTCCACCTCTTGTCTGACTCACGGCTTCAATCCCTCTTGAAAAGTAAGCAATGCTTCTTACTCGGTCATACCAGAAACTTGGAGCATGAGTTCCTTGAACTCACGAACATACTCTCCCACTGTGCCCCGTTGTGTTATCCCTTGCAACTTTGCCCAAGCTTCTTCCTCGACAAACTCTAGGTAAAACTGTCTCTTCAACTCACATTGGAACTCTTGCCACGTCCCAATCTCACTTGCATTTTATTTGTGGTCCTTCCTCGCCACCATAAAAGCGCAATATCAGTAAGAAATAATAAAGTAGTATTTACCTTACCCGCATCATCCATGATGCCTTTGGTATGGAAGTAGTTTTTCATCTTCCACAAGAAATTGTCCACATCGCATGCAGACCTTGTCCCCACAAACTCTTTCGACTTCGAGACATACTCGTTATCGAGTGCTGCACTTAACACTCCTTCCCCCACCGCTGCTCGACACAAGGCCAGCTCTCCCTTGAGCTCCTCTAATCTTGTGCTCAAAGCTAGCGCCGTGGCATTATTTCCTCCTTCAAAGCCTTTATCATGACTTCGAGAGCATCGTTTCTCTTCGTCAGCTTCTTCTTATGGGAATCTAGCAGCTATTGCACGCTATCCCTTTGGAAAGTGAGACACATAGTCACAAATTCCCTGGATTGCTCCCTCAAGTCATCAATGCTTTCCCCAAGCACATTGTCTGACTCTTTAGCGTCCTCTATGGACTTCTCAAGCTTTCCCATGCGTTCCTCAACAGCCGACAGCATTTCCCTCAAAGATTTTCTCGCCCACCTTTGTTCGAACTCTTCTCTCGACATCCCAACAGTACCTTGAACCAATAGCTCTGATACCACTTGTCACGGGGCTAGACCTTTCGTCTAACAATCCGTGTAGCCTTAGGTGATTTGCTCATTCAAACTCGCTTAAGTCAGCCTTTAATTCGAGTGAGGATTCCTTAAGAACTCCTCTAAGGCACCAATTGAAGAGCGGAAGCGATTTATGCCAAAAGAAGCAACCAAAATAACAACAGAAATGGACGCTCGCAAAGTGTTTGAGTAAATGCTCTCTATTCTCTTATTCACAAAGAATAATGAAACGATGAATGGCGTGAGTACGAATGAGGGGGAGACTCTCTATTTATAGTTGAGTTCCCCAAAATCGACGGTCAAGATACATTTACATCGACGGACGAGATTAACTATATCCCATTATTTAAGGGATTTGCAAGATTCACTTTAAAAATATTTACATTATTTAAGAGATACACTTTACACATTCTGTCAGATTGGTCCTAATTTTAAAAATATTCAACAAATTTAATCCTCAATGTTTGCACATTTTGTCAATTTAGTTTAAATTCAAAAAATTCAAATTTTTTATAATATTTTATATTTAAATGTCTTTTATATATTTTTGAGTTTTTAAAATTATGATTTTTTTGAATTCGGACCAAATAATAAGAGTTGATATTTGGTACATCGACAATATTTTTTTTTATTCCACAAGCAATTTTGAGAAATTGTCAAATGTCTCTTTTTTTTTTAATAAAATATTTAACAATACTCCTATAAGACACTTGTCAATCATTGGCTTTATTTGTGGAGTCTAAAAGCTCCACTGAATATTTTTCCTTGAAATAAAGTATTTGAAAGAATTTTTGTTATTAAATTATGTTTTAAATCATCAAAATTAAAAGTAGTAAATTTTAATTTAAAAATCAAAGTTGATAATAAGATTTAATAAAATTCAAAATTTAGTTGTAAAATCCAATCATGAGTGAGAAATTTATTATTTTTTCAAAATAAAATAAAAAATCAATAAAAGTAAAGTATAAGGGCAATTTCAATATTCATGCAATTTTAGACTTTAACCCTTAGAAATAGAGAGGGAGAAATGGCTTAGTTGAGTCAAATTGTGTTGTCATGCATGACCATTATTTGCTATTTTATTCATAAATTAATATAATAATATTATATGAAACATCTATTTTTATTTTTTTTCTTTTGGAAAACAATGACATTTTGCACTACTACTATTTCTTTGCTACTGTTCTTGTTGCGTGTCTATTCTTTCTCTTTTGTGCAAGTGACGGTGGCAGTCCTCGGGGCGCGAGCATTCTGACGTGGGGGAGGTGCGGCTCTAGGAGGCTAAGGTTTCTGTTTTTTTTTTTTTTTCTGAATGCTGTTTAGGTTGTTGGGCCATTGAAACATTTAGGATTTTTTTAAATTTTAGGCTGTTTGTATTTTTTAGATTTGGGTTTGTAATTTTTTTTGTTTTTGTTAGGGCCCAGACAAAATTGGGCTTCTACACATAATTAAAAAAATAGAAGTAGTTCTTGAATATATTGAAGGTAGAAAAGAAGTGTTATTTGGAAGATTCAGAAATAGACATAGGATTTTTCTAATATATTCATCTAAGAATGTTTCTTATAACATCTTTTATGAATATAGTGGTAGAGTCAGAAAATTTTTTGGGGTTCAAATTAAATTGTAAATTTTTACAATAGTAAAAATACAAATTCATCATTTTAATAGTCTATATCTTTATAATTTTAAATGATTAAATCAAAATTTTATTATTTTTGGGGAGTCAAAGTATAATTTTACCATTACTAATTTAAAATTTTATAAATTATAAAGAGTTTAAATGGAATTTTTTTATTTTCCTGGAGAGTATATATATATATAAGGGTTGATTTGGATATTTTAGAGATTTTTAAAATGTATTGTTTGAAAATATCAGTATTTGTAATTATTTTGTTTAAATTGATAAAAGAAGAATAATGATATTAAATAAAAATAATATAAAAACATTATATATTAAATTTAATTAAATATAATATGTTGTAGTTTTAGTTTTTATATAGTGCGAGATTATTAACATATTAAAAATATTATATTTTAATAAATGTTGTCATCCTGGGGATGTAGCTCATATGGTAGAGCGCTCGCTTCGCATGCGAGAGGCACGGGGTTCGATTCCCCGCATCTCCAATACTAAATAAATTACTTTTACTATTTTATGGGCTCTCAAACAAGCCCAACTAACCAACTTGTCTGAATTAATTTTAGTTTCGGCCCAAATTTGCAATGTAATTTCGTCCATTAACTCACTCTTAAACGATTTAAGAAAAGGGAAAGCCCACTTCAATCTTTTGCTTAAAAAACCAACCTGTTAATGAATATAAAATGAAGACACTTAAATTTAATTTAATTTTTCATTATTTTGCTAATTGTATAAATTTATCCACCATGAATACATTGTGTAAATTACAAGTACATCAAATATAAATCTATTTAACATAAATAACACCAATTATTATACCCAATTAACCTAATAAAACCTTGGAATAATTGATAACCACCAGATTTCTCAAATATTAAAAGCTCAAGTTTGAGTCTTATTTTATGTAAATTATATGCTAGTATTATCTAAATTTATTCTAATTTAAAACTCATCGATATAATTTTATTTACTCGTGATCGATATGATTGTAATTGTAATAACAAACTATAAATTATTATTAATCTCTTGAAATCTCACGTGATATAACAATTTTAAATTGCAAAATGCTCCAAAACCGACAAAAGGAATTGCAAAATTCAAACTTGACATCGAAATTGTTTGATTTAGAGAGTACAATCCTTATACAAATGCATACAACAAGCATGGTCAAATGGTAAAAGCTTCTCCTTTTTTATTTATTAAAAAATGCAATGAAAGCTTTAGATCAAAGTCTATGCCTCCAACTTGCTTTGGATGCTTCACAAGAAAGGGAAAAAAATAATCACTTTTTTTGCCCCCCAATTTAGATCCATTTTTACAGCTAAGTAGTAAGTACTATAAAAAAAAAAAACAAAATTTATTCTAATTATAGTTTTAATCCTTCTAGATTTGGTTTTCCTACTCTAGTTTGATGTAGTTTGCTTTATCAACTAGTTAACTGTTATTGCTAAAATAAACTTTGATTAAGTTGATGTTATGTGTTAATTGAATATTAATTCAATTGGGAAAAAGATGAAAATACCCTCAGTTTGTTGAGTATATTTTTGTTATTTTATATAAAAATATAAATATACACATATATATAATAAGATTTAAAGCTCGCTAATGCATTATAAAAATAGAAAGAAAAGTTAAATTAAAAAAATATTAAGAAATGTGTAATTAAATATTAGTATTACATTATAGAAGATTAAAAAGGGTTAAACAATAAACATGGAAGACATGATTATTAAAAATTGTCGGGGACAGAGAATGCACGTGCGTCACCGAAATCGTCGACCGAAAACATTTGAATTAAAAGATGCAGCGCACGTGCTTTTCAGTCAATGGTCAGAGGCAGTGATTACACCACCTGTCTTTTAATCTTATCATATAAAATTTAATTATTACTATATTAAAGTACTAATCATCATTTTTTATTAAAAAGGAAAAGATATCCCAAGATGAAGCCAAGATAAGAACGATGATTAGGATCTCTTCTATGGAATCTAAGCCCTTCATCATCACCACTTGATTTTTTTCAAGTCATGGACAATATTTTTTAATGCACTTTATTTTTACTTTACCTATAATGCATGATGTGATTTTTTTTATACCTATTTTCATATTTAAGTATTTTAAATTGTTGATACGTGTTTGGGGGTTTTGTCCCAATAATGAAACTTTATGCCGAATAATTAGAGGTATTTATGGGTCCAGCGGTTCGACTCGACCTTAAGGTCCGATCAAAATTTAAAAAGGTTTGCATAAAAATATAAACTCGAAAAATAGACTTGGACAAAAAATAAGGTCCGTTTAAAAAATGGACCGTCCTTCGAGTAAGGTATTTTTGGCCCGGGCCCTGCCCGAATTCACTAACTGACAAAAAAATCTACTATTTTTTAAAATTTTTGAATGTTATTTTCTTGTTATTTTCTCCCTATTTTACTACCATATTACTATTATGTTGCTACTATTTTGTTGTTATTGATTGAATATTGTATAAAACTTATTTTATTGTTAATTTTGTTATTATTTTAAAGGCATTTGTTAATTTTATTATTATTTTAGAGGTATTAACTTGTTAAGTTACATCTATTTTAGTGTTATTTAAGTCTACATATTTTTTTAAAATTTATTTTCAACTTGCTGGGAAATATTTATTTTGATTTTTTAGTATTTTTGATGTATTATATATATTTAAAAATTATATAAAATAATATAAAAATTTAATACGGGCAGGCTAGGTCGGGCCCGAGTTTTAGCATTTTTATATGGGTCGGGCTTAGAAAAAATTTAGGCTCATTTTTTGGGCTCGACCCGACTCGAGCCCTATGAATGAGTCTAAATTTTTAGTTGAGCCTGGCCCGAACCTAGCCCGGCCCGGCCCATGAACACCTCTACGAATAATTGAAGGTATTGTTTTCATGGTGAAAATTTTTTGTGCAAAGATTGTCTTAAAAGATTGGATGTGGGTTCGAGTTTATGAAATTAAGAACGTTTCAATTAGCGGAGATTAAGAGATATGATGTGTCAGTATTGTACGTAATGTTAATTATATAAGTCACCAATACGAAGGGGAATCAACCATCAACCTAAAACATATAGTCTACATACTTGCAAGCACAATAACACTTGAGCTACACTCAAACTTCTTACAGAATCAAGTATAAAACTTCTTCGTAAGAACAATATCTTATATTATTAAAAACTTGACTTATTTTTAGTTGAATGATAGTTTAAAGACTTTTCTAGATCTCTAAAATAAAATCTGAGGTGAACGGGGATTTATACTTATATTAAACATACTAGAAATAAAATCTCAATGTGGGACGTCACTTAATTAAAGAAGTCAACTTGTGCCATGTGTATAATAAAAATTTATCAAATTATTTGATAATATTATTTGAAAAGAAAAATGAGAAAACAAATATTCTTGGGGTTGATATTTTTTATTATATAAAATTGCTAAACTCGTGTATATATATATATATTGCAGATGACGTGTAAAGATATTGATAATGATCGAAATCAAGTTTAAGTCGTAAAGATATCATGATGCAAAGTTGCCAACATGTTCCACGTATTCGCCACGTGTCTTGTGATATATGGATGAATAGTAGGATATTTCTCATCAGCCGCTTATTTTTTTTTTCATGATGTATTTATAGGTAGAAAAAAAGATAATTAAAATATAATATTGTAATTCCGTTTTGCATGGGTTAGTCATTATCACGTGTGATGTCACATGCCGTTAAATGATGCATATTATTATCAATTCAAAAGTCAGCAAAAGATGCAAAGTGTGAACCTAAAGCCATTTAAATCATGTTGGAGTCTTAAAATATGTTTTTATAATCATTAATTTAGATTATAAATATTAAAATTTATATTATTTGACATGAGTTAAGAAAAATCCTAAATTTTTTTTCTCTAAGTAGTTGTTTCTTGTCTTTTATATTAATACGAGATAGTATCAGTTTTCGAGTTGGTTATTATTCGTCTTTTTCTTACTCATCAATCCATTTTTTCTTTATTTTTCTCATTCATTATATATGTATTCAAAAATTGTAATAGATAGATTACGGTGCCTATCGTTTGTTAAATTTTTATTGGCCACAAGTAATTTTTCTTGAAAAGTCAGTGACTTTTCATCAACTTTTTAATCTGTTTTTGTTTTGACAGTATTTTAGAATAAAAATAATTTTACGTGTCGATTTAGACCCGTGTTATCTTAAATTTTATATGTTTTTCATTATTTAATAAGTCTTTAGTTTTATAAGTTTTAACTATTCTTATAATACGATTTTTAGTCTTGTTTATTATGCATATAATAGTAGTTTTACAGTGATTTTAAGAAATAATATCAAGTAAATTAAAGTTGAATCAATATATTTAATTTTAATTTAATTATATACATAGAATTAGTTTTAACATTAAACTTCTTATATTTATGTAATTTTGTCAAATATCCGTACTATATCCTTTTGAAAATTTTCCGTCAAAAAGAAAAGGAAAATTTTTGTTTAATTATAGTACTATTTCTAACTTGACAACATTAGAATCTAAATATGGCTAAATGTTAGACTTAGGGGAGTTTGGATATGAGGTAGGGTACAGTCTGGTGTGTTTAGCTTACTTTTGGTTTTACGCTACAGTATCGTTATAAAATTTAATCTCACTGACATTACTGTTTTTATATTAATCGTAAGTAAACGTACCGCCCATCTAAAATCACTCTTATTATTTTTCTTAGATTACCTTTAACCCGTGGGTGGTAAAAAATTGTTTTATATTTAATATTTAAACATAATTATATTTTAAAAATAGATATTTAAAAATAAGTACAAATATTTTTTAAACAATAAAATATTAACTTTATTCTGAAATTAATTTATATCTCTACAATAAAAGGAGTTGTTGGATACATTCACCGAAACCATTGAGTCCCTGATGGTGATGGAGTAGGAAACAAAGAAAGAAGAAACAGAAAGGCGTCCGAATGAACCAAACCTACTACTGGCGTTGCGGTTGCGTAGCAGCCGCTGTTGCTGCTATACAGTCTGTTGGGCACCGAAGCCTTCAACAAATGGCTTTACAGCAACGTGTCTTATGACTATATAATTATACCTTACAATAAAAATTATTTTACAAACGCTGCCTGCTTTCAAATCTACATATTCGTGTTGAATCAATCAATGATCGGTCCAAAACTTTCAATTTTTATACATTTCAGATCGTTTCAGACTCCCAACATTAATTATTCTACGCGCACTGTCGGAATATTCACGGAAAAGATAATTCAAACGCCCAATTTCATATGCATGCATAGGGTAAATTCTACAAAATTTTATTAGATAATTTGTAATTATGATTTTTGTAGCATATATATTGATAATCTATTAAATTACATTATTATCTTATAATATATATTATTAAGGGCTGAATTTGAGGTTGAATGTACATGAACTTAATCCAACCCGAATCTAAAAATTAATAAATACAATTAATTAATAAGTTCAAATTTAAAAAATAAAAATGTTGAATCAAGGTACAACCAAATATCAAACTCCATTACACTCCTAAATAAGCAGTAAAATACGTTGGATTTTCACTCGCCGGGATTACAAATTACGGAAAACATGCATGAGTTAGAGGCTATAGAGGGTATAGCTTAACTTAGCTCATATGGGGTACGCAAATTATGGCAAAAATCAAACATTGCCTTAAATTGATGGGGTTGTTTGTTTCGATTTAACTGAGGAAACAAATACAAATTAAAAGGGTTGAAGGTGGTGAATGGTGATGGGGGGCCGCCTCACTGTTTCCTGGTTTTCTAGCTTTTTGGTCTCGCACTTCATTGGTTTCCTCTACCCCAATCCTTACTTTTTTTTTTGGCTTCTTCTTTCTGCACTTTCAAAGCAAAAAATAAAAGCAATTTTTTTTTACCTACGCATTCACTATTCCTTTGACCGAATCTCATGTAAATCTAAGTGTCCAACTTAGTGTTTTCATTTTCTATTCTCCCCCACTTTTACTTTTTACTTTCTCAGTTTTGGCTTTTCTTAGTGCTTACTATGTTATTTACTGCATTCTTATGTATACAATTACCTTTCTTTGTAATATTGTAACTGTAACGGTTAATTTTATTGTAAAATTGATTTATTTTTATATGAAATTTTCTCTATTAATCATATTTTATTAAATTAAAAAATTAAATTTTTCCATCTAAATTAAAAGAATAATCAGATTAGATAATTAAATATAATCTAGATAGAAATAATTTATTAAAAATATTATCTAGATATTAGTAATTAATGTTATTGATATATTATAATTTTCAAACTTGAAAATGGAAAAAATTAAATATAATCTAAAATTCAAATAGTGTTATAAATATATAATGATTATCTCTCAATAATATCCATAATTTTAATAGATCAAATATGTTCTTATAAAAGAGTTGAGTGTATCATATAAAAAATATGATTTTAATAACTTCCCTATTTCCTTGACAAATTACTTAAATATTATAAGCAAAATAATATTTTTCAAAACAATTTTGAACCATTTTATTTTAATTTTCATCTCCATATTGCGTGGTGGAACATCTCTTCGATTTATCTCCTACATTCAAGCTTTCGACGTCATTTTCACCTTTATCTTTATCCTTTACTTTTTTTTTCTTTTTCCATTTGTTGGGTATTTTATGATTTGATTAAATTCTTTTGTTAATTCTTCTTTCTTTTGCCAATTGGGACGTAAAAAGACTTGGAAAAAGAGTCATAGTTTTGGGCGCGCCATGGCACGAGAGACAAACTTTTTTTCTTTTTCCAATCAAAAGCTTTAGAGTGGAAAAAAATTGTAAATAAATAAATAAATGTTTTTTATACATTCCAACTTAGCTTAATAATAATAATTTTAACTAAATATAGAAATGTTTGTCTTAAATTTTTCAAATAACATGAATGTAGACATGTTTGTCTTACACATTCTTTTGTTATAAATATTTTAATTTAGGGTAAAATTTATATTTAAATATTTTATTTATAATTAAAAATGGATTTTATTTTCGTGGATAATAAATTTAGATATATTTTATGGAACTAAATATTACAAAAAAGAAATGAAGGGAGAATAAATACATAAACCTAACGGACCCTTTAAGAAACAGCCAATGGGTAATAAAAGGTTGGGAAACAAAGCTGCATGTCGGACAAGTGTGTAAAATCGAGAACATTACATTACATTAAATAAACCCCTCACTTCCCTTTTATTAATTAATTAATTAAAATATATAATATCTTTACAAAAATACAAACGAAATAAATTAAAAAAAAGATATTAACCTAGCCCGGATCTTTCGCGACGCTGTTCCAGACAAATTTTCTTCACCGCGCAGAGCTAAAAGTCACCCCTCACATTGCCTCTTTTTTTTTTTTAATTATTTTCAGTTTTTTTAATTTTTTGGGTATATATTTGTTTTGAATCCTTATAATTTTTAATTTTTTATATTTAATCTACTTGTTAAATTTAAAAATTAAAGTCCGATTGATAAGACTGTTAACGGACTTATTTAAATTTGAATGTGTATTATCAATTGAATTTTAATTTTTTACTCTTATTTGGAATATTAAAATACCACATATTCTAATTTAACAGAAATTTATTAAAAGTTTTAATAATTAAGACTCTAATTTTTACATAAGACAAGTAAAATAATTAGTTAAGTTTAGTCGGTTAGTTAAGTTATTCAATTTAGTGTTTGTAATACTTAACTTCAGTCGACAAAGGACTAAATTAAAAAAAATCCAAAGAGTACAAGGTCTTTGGGAACATTAAACCTATATTTATATTTTAAAAAACTCACTCAAACAAGTTCCTTTTGAATGCGGCTTCTCTCTGGTTGGAATTAATAGTTTTGCCCTTTATTCTCTCTCTCTCGATCCCTTTAAAAACCCAAACACCTCTTTTCTCTATTTTCCTTTTTCCTAGTTTCCTTTCTCTCTTAACCAAAAGGCTAAACCAATTTCGAAGAAATCCCAGACCGGTTCTGCATGCATTTAACCCTCTTTTTAAGCTTTTAGAAAAGATTTTTTTACCCATTTTTCTTAGTTTTAAGCTTCGTGATTATCGTAAAGGGGGGCAGTTTTTAAGTAACGATTAAGTACATGATCAGTTTAATTTTCTCAGCTTATGATTCGAGTTTAAAAAAGTTTGAGATAGTTTTTTTTTGTTTGTTTCCTGAGAAAAAAAACAGTTTTGGTTTTTAGTGTTGGTTTTTTATAAGTATTAAATGGCACCAGCAACAGTGAGTAACTGGCTTTCATTTTCACTATCCCCGATGGAGATGTTGAGGTCTTCATCTGAGCCTCAGTTTGTGTCATATGAAGGATCCTCAGCTGCTACTGCTTCTCCTCATTACTTGATCGATAACTTCTATGCCAATGGTAATCTTTTCTTTCTTTCTTTTCTTTTCATGGTTTCTGTTTGGTTGCCGAGAAAATATAGGGTGTTGTTTACTGTTACATATAAAATAAACCCAGAAAGACATACTGAGTTGACTCGTTTTATGTGCATTTATGGTTTTTTTTTTTTTTTAAATAGACTGGACGAATCCAAAACATCAAACTCAACAACCAGCCATGGCGGCCGATGAGTCACCCATTCTCTCAAGCTTTCACCATCATCAAGTTCCGAAACTCGAAGATTTCCTCGGAGATTCCTCGTCAATCGTTAGATATTCAGATAATAGCCAAACCGAAACCCAGGACTCATCCTTAACTCATTTAACTCAAATCTACGATCACCACAACGTCGGTGCTGCTGTTTACTTCAACGACCACCAAGATCTCAAAGCCATTACTGGGTTTCAAGCGTTTTCGACTAACTCGGGGTCTGAAGTTGATGACTCAGCTTCAATGGGACGAACTCAGTTAGCTGCTGTTGAGTTTCCTGGCCACCCAAATTGTCCCACCGCCGGTTCCTTATCCCTAGGTGTTAACCAAACCTCCGAAATCAACACCACCACCACCAATAAAGCCGTTGTTTCAGTTGACTCCGATTGTTCAAAGAAAATCGTTGATACTTTTGGTCAGCGAACTTCAATTTACAGGGGTGTCACCAGGTATACAACATCATTTTACTATTTTTTCCGGAGAAATTTTTAATTTTTTTTTTAATGGGGGTTACTTACATGGCAATGGTAAATACAGACACCGATGGACGGGTAGATACGAAGCTCATCTATGGGATAACAGCTGTAGGAGAGAAGGTCAAGCTCGGAAAGGGCGTCAAGGTACATAAATACATACATATATGGTTATATATACACTGTTTGACAGTGAAAAGAAACTTGCATGCATTCAAATGATAGCCATTTGTTGTCAGCCTTTTTTTTTTTATGATTGAATGACTGATGGTATATATAATGTACAAATGTTACTTTTTCTTTACAGCCAAACAAAGCACAATTTTATTTTTTATTTTTTCCTTCTTTGATTGATTTGATCAGATATGCCGCCATTTTAGCACCCTGTGTTTGAAACGTCCCACACCCACACACCCACTGGTTCAGTCCCCAGGGTCTGTGAGAGAGAAGGTCTGCGTTTGACCAAACCACCATTGGGTTTATTTTATATGAAAGATAAAAAAAAAAAAAAAAAAGTATGTGTGAAACCCCCACTTTTATAGCCTAAACTTATTGACAGTGCCTCTTGGCTAAAAAAGCTGATAATGTGGGCTATGTTCTGGTTCGCACTCAAGGTTAATAATCTAGCCATAGTTGTAATTTTATTTTAATATTTAACCTAATGTAATTTTTGAAGTTTAATTAAAGGGTAAAATAATAGCGAAGTGCAAGGATTGAACAGTATAAAAAATGATTGTTATATTTTGGCTTTGCAATGCTTTGTGTGAATGATTGGAAGCAGAAAATTTTGACTAAATTTATTGCCTGATATTGACAATTTTTTGCTACTTTTTTGCATGAAAATGCGGGATCGTGGCCGATATTTGTTTTCAACAGTGTACTTAGGTAAGAAAACTCAATACAGTTTCATATTTTGTTGTATTTAATTTTAAGTTTGTAGGCTGATAATGTGAGATTTTGTAATTTTCCTCAGGTGGATATGATAAAGAAGAAAAGGCAGCTCGGGCTTACGATTTAGCTGCGCTGAAATACTGGGGTCCTACTGCAACCACCAACTTTCCGGTATATATGATTTCAAGGTCCTTTTTGTTGCTGAATGATATTTTGTGTTAACTCGTTTAATTGTTCGATCTTATGCTTGGTTTAGATTACAAACTATTCAAAAGAGTTGGAGGAGATGAAACATGTGACAAAGCAAGAATTTATTGCTTCTTTAAGGAGGTAAAAGCATAGTATTCTTAATCAGTTTGTGATTCCTTATTTTCTTGGTTAATTGTGGTGATTTAATGTATCGTTCATCTTGATTGAAATTTAATAGGAAGAGCAGCGGATTTTCGAGGGGAGCATCAATTTACAGAGGTGTCACAAGGTTAGATTTTGAATTATGCACTCCGGATTGTTTTCGGTTATTACAAACCAAGACTAATGCTTGAATTATCAACTTAATTTTGACAGGCATCATCAACAAGGTCGATGGCAAGCAAGGATCGGTCGTGTTGCTGGAAACAAGGACCTTTACCTGGGGACTTTTGGTAAGGCTGCAGATGCGTGTGATGATGATCCGATGCCTTATTGTAAGGGTAACTATTGATAGCTAATAATAATCGTCTTATGTATGATGACAGCTACCGAAGAGGAGGCAGCAGAGGCCTACGACATCGCGGCCATCAAGTTTAGGGGCATAAATGCGGTGACCAACTTTGAGATGAGCCGCTACGATGTCGAAGCAATCGCCAAGAGTTCTCTCCCAATCGGTGGAGCAGCTAAGCGGCTAAAGATCTCACTCGAGTCGGAGCAAAAACCAGTAGTAGTAAACCACGAACAACAACCCCAGTGCAGCCCTAACAGCAACATAAGTTTTGCCCCCATGCAGCAGTCGATATCTACTATCCCTTGCGGAATCCCGTTTGATGTAGCGGCATTTTATCAGCAGAATCTCTACCACCACCTTCAGGCTTCCAATATCAGCATCTCCGATCTCCCCGGTTCTTCCTCAACAATGACCACAACTCCAACGACCTTAATGTCGCAACCAACAGCGGATCAGTTTTTCTTATGGCCTCACCAGTCTTACTGAAATGACCCTTAAATCAGGTTTTTTTTTTTATTTAACAAGGAGTAGTTTTGCAATTCAGCTAACATTAGTAGCAAGAAGCAACCATGTTTCCCAGCTGACCCCATAATCTAACCATCACCAATCTGATCTACCTTTTGGGTTGAGGGTTTTTTTTTTTCTGGTTTTGAAGGCTGGATTTTGTGAAGTATCTTATCTTCATATGTTAGAGATGAGAGACATGCTGAAATAGGCAAAATCAATTCCATTTTCTTGCGAAAAAGTGTTTTCCAATGTTTTCATCAAAGTCCAACCACTGGCTCCAAGGTTCAAATTTTGCGGATGAGTTGTCATGGAAGTCCTCATATATGGGGAAGAAATGGATATGAAGGATATTTTAATCATAAAAAAATTACAGGCCATTCGAGGACTCAAAAAAAAATGAAGAATGCCACATTAAATATCAAATGAAATTTAGTAGTTTAACGTTTAGGGATGGCAATGGAGAATTCTTGGATGGGTGTTGTGAAATCTTTCGGTGCTTCACAACGAGCCTGTTTTTCTCTATCTTCTGTCTTGTTTCACTATTTTTTATTGACGCTTCACATTATTCCATTATTTTTTTTTATTTTTTAAAAATAGGTGAATATTTAAATATAATTTTAAAAAAAATATTTGAACATAAAACTGTGATTTTTTATAATATTTTCTTGCATTATTAATTTTTAATTATAACAATTATCACAATTATTTTATATTTTTGGATACAATTACTTTATATTTATTATCCAAAAAGTAATACATTTTGCTCTTCTCGGTAAAAATTCAGTCCAACCAAAATAACTCGATTCAATTTCTGATATCCCTATCATGAAGTAAAAATCCCAGGTGCGAAAGCCATAATCTTTTTCATCCATTATATGGTCTCTAATGAGAACATGGATGTTTGATTTTGTACCTAATCATCTAAACTTGGAGCAGGTAAGCTGAAAAGGAGGATTAATTAATCTTTGTTTAAACATATATGATTAATTAATTGGCTTTTTGGTTGTAGACTTATAGCAAAAGTGAGTGAGGACCAAAGGGATTTAAAGACATGACAAGTCTGAAAAGAAGGGGGGTAAAAAGCAGCAGAAGGTGCACATTTCCAACTTTTCTGCCCCTTTCAATTTTGACTACTTGTACCCTTGTGTCCTTAATCCTTTTGTTCTTTTTGAGATTCTATATTTTAAATTTTGGTAAATCGTATCCAACACTTACCAAGTATTAAAACTTTATTTTAGAAATGCAGATAGATTTTATGTTATGGAGTTATTGGGTCTTAAGCACAGTTGTTTAGATACTCTTTTTATAGAACACTATAGTCTGTCTTTTACGGGGTTGGGCTGGACCCAGAACTTATTTATACGACTTATGGTGTCAATGGTGACGCCCTCAGTTTTAAGCTTATAAGCTTGTGCACAAACTTGTCACTAAAACTGTACTCCAACGGATTGAGGAAGATTATGAAAACAAGTTAGCTTTATTATCGATAATATTTTGATTGCTAAAAAATTTATGAAATGACTGTCAGTTGATTTTGAGATGACTACGATTGGTTTTGCTTTTGTCTCTCTCTCTTTTAGCTTCGCCCTTGAAGACATCTCACATGAATATTACTGTCGATTATGCAAAAGGTGATGAGAACAAGTTTACATGGCATGAAGGATTGTCAAATAGCTGTCTTTTTGAATTTGTGTAATGACATTATCAGGTAGACCTTTCCTATCATATAAGCATTGGTGATACCATATCAAATTATTTTTCCATGTCATTGTGAACTTCTTAAAAAAAAAAAAATCTTCTTCACGTCTCTCCATCATGCCAATTCCATTCATCCATATTGTATAAATTGATCCAATATATAATGTATATATTAATTTAATTTTCATAAATAATTAATATAATAATCGATATAATATCTCTAACCAATATCAATTTATTATTACAATCTCTTATTTATCGTTCAATAGTTAAAAATAGTATACTCTTCTACTATTTTATTGGGCCTAAAATAGAAAATTTTCTATTTAAGTCCTTTATAATTTATAAAATTTTAAATTAATGATCCGAAAATGATAAAAGTTTGATTCAATCTTTTAAAATTATAAAGATATAGACTATTAAAATGATAAAATTATATTTTTATTATCATAAAATATACAAATTAATTCGACCCTCACAATAAATTTTCTAGCTCCGTCACTGTATACTGCCCTACAACTCAAATCACATTAATCATCATTCTAATTTTTTTTTATAAACAAATTGGTACTAATAAATAATATTTATAAATAAAATAATAAACATATGACATAATAATAAAAAACAAGATGAAATTCGTACCCGATTCGAGTTTGACCCAAACAAAATATGGTAACGATAGGAATTACATTTTTGTTGTTGTTGTTGCTGCGACAATCTTATATGCTAGGTGTTACATTCTTTGAGAAACAAGAACTAATTATTTTTTTTTAGAAAAGAAAAATGAGTACAATAATTTGACCTCATTGCATATGGATTTTTCTCATATAATTTTCTTCTGAGATCATTGCAGGTTTCTCAAATGGTTGTTTTTGAAGAATTAGAAGCCAGTTTTATAGTAAAAGCTGAAAGAAAAAAATTATCCTGAAGAACACTGTTTTTTATTGGCGAGGCCGACAGTATACTCTCTACGGCTCGGAAATTTTTCTCACACAAACAACTAACAAAAAAAAAAAAATAGTAGCAGCAGCAGCAACATCAATCATTACTTACTCCATAACCAGCTGCATATGACGATTTAAGTCATTTTGGTAGCTGGTTCGATTATAAGCTTGGGAGTCACAGTTGTCTATGATCATCGCTTTTTCTCCGAATGACTTAGGTTGATACTCTAAAAGACCTTGTTCTCCGTTTTTAAGCATATCTACGACCTGAAAAAAAAAAAAAAAAAAAAGGTAATCGGAATTTCCGGGTGGGAGATATTGAACAACATGTTACTATGTTAGTAACGATGTTATGTTTACCTTCATCATGCTCGGTCGCATGGTGGATAAGTGGCTAATGCAGAGGGAAGCTGTTAGCATTGCTCTTTTTAGTTCAGTTGGATTATAATTGTCTCCAAGTCTAGGATCTACTAATTTTTCGACATTATTTGATTCAAGAAGTGGTTTTGCCTGTTACAAGATAATGAGATTAAGTTCATTTGTTTATGTATCGTGTTTTGATGATATTTTAAGTGGAGAAGGTGTACCCAAATGACAAGACTTTGCCTCGACGATGAATCGACGGCACGGCGACCTGTTAATATCTCCAATAATAAAACTCCAAATGCGAATACATCGGTTTTTTCATCGACAATTCCGTGCATGAAATACTCTGGAGCTAAATACCTGAAGGCAACGTTATGAGTATGATGACCAAAGTTAACTGAAGAATTTAAAAGACGATGGATGGTATTACCCGAATGTTCCTTCGATGGGGTGGACAACATGGTGTTCCCAGTTCTCCGGGAGCCATTTCGCAAGACCGAAATCGGATATCTATAAACGAAATGCCAATGTGAGCCAATTGAATGAAAAATAATCATCAAGTGCATGTCGGAAGTACCTGAGCTTGGTAATCTTCGGTGAGCAATATGTTGGACGCTTTAATGTCTCGATGAATAATCCGTCTCGGACATTCATGATGCAGGTATTTCAATCCTTCGGCTATCCCCAGAACAACCTTAAACCTTCTCTTCCAATCAAGGGACTGCTCAATTGAACCTGCAAATGCATCAACAATATCCTCATTAGTGTCCAACAGAGCTTGGCAATGGCAATGGCAATGGTAATCACAGATGGTTACCAAAAAGCACAGAAGCAAGGCTGCCATGAGGCGAAAACTCGAGGACTAAAATCAAGCCGCTATCGATGCTATAACCGATCAAATGAGCGGCATTCGGATGATTAATATGCGTAATAATCCCGAGTTCCGATAATAAGTCACCGGCTCTCTCTTCAGTTTCCTTGTCATTTTTAATAAACTTCTTCACTGCCACAACTTTACCATCAGATAATATCCCTTTATACACTTCAGCACTTCCACCTTCTCCAAGCAAATTCTCTATAATACAAAAGACAAAAACAGGGATTAATCATTAATTAATGATGTAAATTAATTAAAATAGCTTACTTTGACTGAAATTATCAGTAGCAGCAGCTAGGTCAGCGTAAGAAAAATTCTTCCATGAAGGTTTAACTTGTGGGATACAATCATCATCTTCCTCAGAACCATAAAGTTTAGCAATTTTCTTCATAAAATTCTTCCTAGAAATCTCATAACTAGTAACCAAAGGGAAGATTGAGAAACTTATGGGGGATTTTTTCTTGATAGTCCCAAATATACTCTTCCATTGTAAACCATTGAAATCCAGGTTGTTCTTATTGGATGTAGAAGAAGAAGAAGATAAAGAAGGAACTGGTTTCTCTTGTAAACTCAAGCTTGAACTGCTGCTGCTGCAAGTGCTGCTATCTGAATCTGATCCAACCCCAGGGTTTTCCAATACACCCCTTGGAGATTCCTTGTCTGATTTTATCCCTGCATTTGAAAAAAGAAAAATAAAATCTTTATCCAAAAAGAACCCATTTTTTTTATTAAAAAAAGAGCAAACTTGAATACCTTCAGCAGCCATTATTGTTATTATTATCCAAGGCTTTTCAAGTTCCTAAAAAGAAAGAAGAATAAAGTTTAGGTTTTTTATGAATTTTTTTGGGTTTTGAATTTTTTTTTTTTCAATTCCTCTTCAACATTGAACTTGAAAAGTTCTTGGATAATTAAGAAAAAAGGTTAGAAAATTATTCCACCTCCCACAATAGAATGAATTAACTAAAGTTCTTCCAGATTCATGTTTTGAGGGTGGAGATTTACAAATCCCAATCCCCAATTTTTTTTACAAAAGAATGATTATTAACCAATGGAATTTTAGATATACAGAGTGGATTTGAAGAAAAATAATGGTTTATCTTTGGAAATTGGTTATTCTTAGGGAAGATCAAAGCAATTGCTAACAACCAGCTTCATGAAATTGTTTTGGAATTTCTCCTATATTTATACACTCTCTTTTCTTTTCCTTTTAAATTTCCATTAAATTAAAAATTACTAAATTTGATTCTTGTTTTAACTAAAATAATTAATAGTTTTAGATGTTTGTACCAACCATATTAGAAAAGAAATAAAATGATTAAACTATGTTAAATTAAAGTATAAAGACTAAATAACTAACCATATTCTAATGTGGCATTGTTGATGAAATCTTGACCGTTGGTTTTGGCGCTCGAGATTTATACGCAACTAATGCTTTACGCTTATGAAAAGCAGAGTAGCGAACCGACCAACGGTTGGTAATTTGTAAACTTATTTGAGGGTAATTTAGAAATTTTTTAATTTGCTGAGGATTCCATATCCCGTAAAAATGGATAAAATTGGTATTTTGTTAATTTCTTTTTTATCATTAAAATTAACGTAGTTAATAAAATAATTAAATAATTATCGTAGTGTGTTATAAATATTTTATTTTGACATACATGAATTAATTTTTAATATTAAAATAGATAATTTTTTAATAAAATAATCAGTTTATCTTTTATTTTAAAATATAATGACTAATTTATTTATTTTTAATAAAAATTAAATTATAATACATTTCTTAATATAAAACCTCTATAATAATTTATCGAGTATAGTAGTTTTAGCCAAACTCAAGTCAAACGTAAAAAATAATATTTTGCACTAAAATAATCACACTACAAAATGAATCTCAATTTTATCGAGTATAATAGTTTTAACCAAACTCAAGTCAAACGTAGAGAACAATATTTTACACTAACTTTTTTGAGCCTATCTCTTTTTAGGGTAAAATATTTAAATATACAAAAAAAAAATTTATGAAAAAGGTCAATTTTTTGAAAATTTACGGAAAATGGTCATTTTCTCACAAAACGCGTCCACATCAGCGCGTTTTGTTGGGATGCAGCAAGAAAGCGCATCCTTAGGGGAGCGCTTTTGCCACATCAGCCAAAAAAGCGTCCTTGAGGGCGCGCTTTGCTGACGTGGCAAAAACGCTCCCCTAAGGGCGAGTTTTAGCCCGTGTTTTTTTAAAAAAAATTATTCTCGAATTTTTTAAAAATTTACGAGAATAAACATTTATAAAGGCTCAAAATGACAACACTATTTTTTTTAAGGTGCCATCAATTAATAAGGAAGTATAACTTATAAAGGAAATTTTTATATAGACCCAAAGTCTCATTTTTCTTGTTTTCTTAAGCAAAATGAGATATGATATATGTATATATAGACTCATTAATAGTTTTACAACTTGTTCCTAAATAATGTGAGATTACTTCCTCTTTTAACTAACAACATGAGATTAAATGCTATACTATATTTGATTTTTTTTTACAAAACAATTTCTTTTTTTATATATTTTGTTAACATTTTCTTATATTATAAAATTATCTTTTGAGATATTTAATCTTGTTGCATTTTAGAATTGTTAACATATACAAAAGAACTATTAAAAAGAGAACAAATTGCACATATGAAACTTGTACATGCAATAATCTTCTATTTAATTTAAAATGTTTAAAGTTAATATTGATTGTTTTATACTTTATTTTCACGACTTTTAAAATATAACTTCATTCTTTTATTTTAGTACAACCGGACTAACTCTTTGGATATGGCTTTATTTCAATAATATATTTAGTTTAATTTCGAGTTTGTTCATTTTCAAACTACAGAAATTGATAGGAGAATCGAACAAGAGCGAAAAGCTGAAAAGCATATCCAAAAACTTCTACTACTTGGTGTGTGCTACTTAGTTTGCTTTCCTTTTTTTTTTTTTTGCCTTGTTTGTTAGCAAAAAAATGAGCTTTGTACTTTTGTATTTTGACTCCGTTAAATTCTTACTACTATGTTTGAATGGTTTAAGACATTGATATGAAATCATTCATGTTCTAACACTGTCCAAATTTTATGGATATGAATAGGAGCATGTTAAATGCCATTTGTTTTTCTGTTTGTCTATGGAAAATGTTGATGCTTATAGAGGACTTGGCATGCATATCAATCTTTTATCACCTAATTTGTTTAATGGTTTGTATTGATAGCTAAATTGCACTTTTTTCAGTTGTTTTTGTCCAAGAGTGACAAATAGTAATGGTTATCATAAAATTGTAGTTGGTTATGCTTATACTTGCTACGCCTAGATTAGTATCAAAGAACGTTTGATCCATTAATTCTTAACAATTGAGATACGAAGTTGAGCGGCCTAAACTGTTCGTGCTGATTTGCAGCAATGCCTTTTGTTTTCTTTCTTGTTCTTTCAATGACTTAAATATTCATTGTTTTTAAGGTGCTGGTGAATCTGGGAAGTCAACAATTTTTAAGCAGGTAAAACAGATTGATTGGCCTTTTATTGAATTGATTTCTTATCAGTCAACAATGCTGGTATGTATATCGTTCTTTTAGATAAAGCTTTTGTTTCAAACTGGCTTTGACGAGGACGAGCTAAAGAGCTATATCTCAGTCATCCATGCAAACATCTATCAGACTATAAAAGTACGCAAAACCTGAAAAGGGTGTGTTGGTTATTTCCCTTCAGGTGTCAGTTATCTATGACGACGAATCTGATAGATACTGTATGATGGATCAAAGGAATTTGCTCAAAATGATGCAGATTCTTCCAAATATGTTTTATCCAACGAAATTAAGGTTTGAATTCATCATTTTTATGTTGCATTTTTTTGAATAAATCAGTTTTTGATTTGTTATTACACACACTTTCTTTACTCTGTCAGGTTATTGGAGAGAAACTATCAGAAATCGGAAGCAGGTTGGACTATTCACGTCTAAATAGAGAACTTGCACAGGAGATAGAAACTCTCTGGAAAGATTCTGCAATTCAGGTGCCTATTTGCTTTACCTTAAGCTGTTTAAGCATTGTTGCTTTTGTGTGTGGAATTTACTGAACCTGTTAAAACTGGTCCTTTCGATGGTATTTTAGTACTTAATCACTCTGTGTACTTGTAGGAAACCTATGCTCATGGTAATGAACTTTAAGTTCCAGATTGTACTCATTATTTCATGGAAAATTTGCAAAGAGTGTCTGATGCAAATTATATTCCCACAAAGGTATCTAGAATTTGCAATATTTCTTTCTTAAAGAAGTTCTATCATGTATATATGATAAAGACAATTAAAATATACGTCCTTGCTCATCAAAACAATTATTATATATATGATTTATACTCTCAACAAGATGAGTATGAATGATAAAAAACACTTCAAAAAACCTTCAAAACAATTATTATATATAGATTAGTGCAACAATATAGTAATAATAAAGTATAAAACAATTAATATTAACTTCAGACATTTGAAATTAAATAGAAGATTATTGCATGTACAAGTTTCATATGTGCAATTTGTTCTCTTTTTTAAATAGTTCTTTTGTATATGTTAACAATTCTAAAATGCAACAAGATTAAAGATCTCAAAAGATAATTTTATAATATAAGAAATGTTAACAAAATATATAATAAAAAAAAGAAATTGTTTTGTAAAAAATATCAAATATTGTGTAGCTTTTAATCTCATGTTGTTAGTTAAAAGATGAAGAAATCCCATATTGTTTAGGAACAAGCTGCAAAACTATTCATATGAGTCTATATATACACATATCTTATATCTCACTTTGCTCAATAAAATAAGTAAAATGAGACTTCGGGTCTATATAAAGATTTTCTTTTGTAAGTTATATTTCCTTATTAATTGATGACACCTTAAAAAAAATAGTGTTGTTATTTTTAGCCTTTATAAATGTTTATTCTCGTAAATTTTTAAAAAATTTGAAAATAGTTTTTTTTTTAAAAAAAACACGGGCTAAAACGCAGTCTTGAGGGAGCGTTTTTGCCACGTCAGCAAAGCGTGCCCTCAAGGATGCGTTTTTGGCTGATGTGGCAAAAGCGCTACCCTAAGGGCGCGCTTTCTTGCTGCATCCCAACAAAACGCGCTGACGTGGACACTTTTTGTGGGAAAATGACCCTTTTCCGTGAATTTTTAAAAAACTAGCTATTTTTTGTAAATTTTGATTTTTTTTTTTTGATATATTTGAGTATTTTATTCCTTTTTTACGTAATTTCTTTCTGACTTTCTTTTTATTGTTAAATGTAAGTCTAAAGTTAAAGAAGAAAAAGGTCAGAAATTTACAGTTAAGTAAGAACAGTAGTCTAAATGTTTCAACTCGCGCTTGTAGCTCAGTGGATAGAGCGTCTGTTTCCTAAGCAGAAGGCCGTAGGTTCGACCCCTACCTGGCGCGTAAACCTTTGGATATGATTAAAAAAATTTATGTAGTTAAATTTCTAGTTAACTGCACCACATATTTTTAAATTATGATTTTTATTTTAAATTGATTTTCAAATTTTGATAATATATTAATTAAGTCAAATGTTGTATTTTAAAAGTAAAATTAAAAAATAAAATAAATTATTAACATGAAAACTTTAAAACTAAGATTTTGAAAACATTTACTTTTATAATATTCATTTTTAATTTTATTTTAAATTATGACACAAAACGTGTCATTTAATAGTTAATTAACAATTTTAAAAATAAAATAATCTTTTGATATATACAATTAAAATGATTTAAAGTTATTGAACCAACTTAAAATGATGTCATACTTGAGGGACGTTTAGAGTAATTAACTCTATACTTTTGGAACATTTCAGCTTGATCATACGCAAAATGCAACAGCTTGATCATTCTAATAATTTGTATTATTATTTAATTCTATGATTGAATTGATGTAATGAATCAACGGATATTAATTTAATTAGAAAAATATAAAATATCTTTTCACATTTAAAATAAATCATATTATTCAAAAGTATTTTAATCTCTTTATTTAAAAACAATAAATATTATATATATTGATAACCCTTTAAATTTATCACTCAATTAAAACTTTAATTTAATTTTTACATTCATTTAAATAATGTTATTATTAAGATTAATATTTAATATTCGGCAATGTGATTTTTATTCCACAAACAACATTAAAAAATTATTTTTCTATTATTTTAAATATTTTACCATACCCTATAAGATACTTGTCAATATATTAACCCAACTTGTAGAATCTAAAACTCTACTGGCAATGTACCAAATATTTTCCCTCTTATTAATAGATAATTATATTTGATACACTGACAGTAGAATTTTAAACTTTACAAATAAAATTAGAGGTTAAAAATGCCCGATCAGAGAATAAAAGATATTAAAAAATAAATATTTTAAAAAAATCATGTTAATCTTTTAAAGCTGCCTGTGGAATAAAAAGATACACATCGTACCAAAAATTCGCCCTAAAACAAATAAAATAAATCCAACCCCACAATTTCTAATATATATAAAGCAACTGAAAATTATTCTTATAATATTCGAATTTAAAAATAATGAATGCCATCTAATAAATGTTTCGCAATTAAGATAAAACAATCAAAACAAAACACACACTAAATGAAAAAAATGAACATAAACATAAACATAGACAAGAATACACAATTGTATCAAAACCTATTTAACAAAAATCATTCATGTCAATATTTTCTATAATGAACACTTTAAATACGATGATGATAAAAAAGCATCACAAACATGAAACATGACATAAATTGCCAGATATAATCCATAACCATTGACATCAGTATTTTTTGGCCATTAACCTAAAAAATCATAATTAAATTTGAGTTATACATGCCTTTGAATAACATTTTTTACAAAACCAACTCTATTTTCATCATGTCTGCATATAAAGTGAAGCAGTCTACAAAAATGCAAAAGAGTAATCGGAAGAATAAATTGATCTTTGAGGCTTAATAATTTTGAGCAGTATGCACATAAAATACAAACTTTTGGTTGTTAGAAAATAGAAATCAACCTTTGAACATATATAAAAGTGAAGAAGAACTTACATTAACTAAATAAATCAACAAAATTTTAGTATTTGATTACGTGGTGGCGCAACCAAAGTTCGTAAATAACCATGTGGAATGCATCGAATTTTACCGGTGGTGTATTCCATTGGAAATGCTTCTGAACCTGGTAAAAGAAGATAAATAGCATCAGAAATTCTCATCAATGAGTACTGCTGCAAATTGTTATTTACATGAACTTCGATTTTAGTGAGAAAAAAAAAAAAAAGAAATAGTATTGCAGAAAGGACGACTACCTTAACCAAGTTGTTATGTAGTGAAACAAATTCCTCATGGGATATGCTCTTCAGGATCTGCTTCAGCTGGTAAACATCACTCTCTCTAAGGATGACAGCAAATTTTTGCCAATCAAGAATGTCGTTGAATGGCAGGTCATAATAGTTGGATAATATTACTGCAACAGAAGCAGCCAAATAGGTTAAGGGAAACATTTTTAATCATTTCTCTCTCTCTGGTTCAGCTGTTGACATGGAAAATAAAAACGCACAGCAGTGTGCAAAACCTTGTGCCTCAAAATGAGGATCCGTAGAAAATACTAAAGCCCTTACTCCAAACTAATTCTTAAGTTTCACAAAACTTCCCAGAATCAATTATTGATAACAGATGATGCATATCGTGTTCTGATAGATATGATACAGTCAAGGTATAGTTATGGATAAAATCTTATGTTCAAATCTTAAGAAAATTAAAATCCAGGAGATATTAAAGCTGCTGAAAACTAGGTAAGATTGAATCTGACTCATACTTTGTGACAGCCTACAGAATCATCAGACTCTGATTATGCTTGGAAGCTACCAAGTTTCACACTATCTCTGAAAGTAACAGAGATATTCCCAGGTTTTTATGTGAATAAAAATGTAATGCTTTTTCTGCACTCCAAAGGGGTGCCTAAAAGAAGCACACCTTCTTACATATGTCCAGCCTTTAAGAGCAATCCTGTCACTAGTACATCTGGAATCTATGTCATGAAATTGGAGTCTCATTGCCTCCTCTAAAGCATAGCTAATAGCCAATTTGATAAGCTTATTCAGTTTGTGTATTTTGTTTAAAAACAATCACTCCTACTTTTATTTGTAGTTCTAGGATTGTCCTTTCTATTATTGCTAGCATATTCTATAACTTAGCAGTCCACATAAACCACTAACCAAACAAAAGCAACAAATGAAATAGAAATTCTTAAAATGTTGTTCATTGTATCAATTACAAGAAGTCGACACTTGAGAATGCTTACCAGGAACACATCCATAATGGATTGAATCAGTTATGCGAGCACTGTTGACCTGGGAGCCACCAGGGCATATGCAGAATTTAGTTCTATAAAACCTCTTCTGGTACACTAAATGTCCAGTAGCCCTGCTTATTCTATTATTTGAAATGTCAAGCTCAGTATCATTCTCCCACACACGAGCCAGTATCACCCTAATCTTCGAGTTCCTATGACCAGCCCAAAAACCAAGCGAGGTCCTACAAAAACATGCCTCTTAGTCATCATGAAGCTACAAACTTATATCCCCAACAATTAAAACAAAAGGGTTTCTCTAACAAGTGCGTATTTATAACCACTGAATACAAGCCATTCTACAAAATAACAACGCATTGAATCTAACATCCATATATAAAAACAGAGGATTTCAGTTCTACCTATTTTCAACATCATTTCCACCAGCAGGAAGAGCAAAGGGCTGCAAAACTTGAGGGAGAGCAACATCTTTATGTGGAATAAACCCAACATCATAGCTCGGAGAACAAACAACACGAATGGCGTTCTTTACAAGAAATGGAACCCCTTCCGTTGCACGAACACCGACATCATGACAAGTAACGAAGAAATGATCGGCACCTAGTGTTCTATTCCAATAAGGATATTTAGCTATCAAACCATCTAGATAATTCTGAACAATTATTGTCATATTCTCATACGACGTTCCCTGCATTAATAATTTCAATGAAAATAAGTTTCTGAATTAACTAATTTGTGTAGATCTAATTTAAAAAAAAAAAGAAGAAGAAGAAGATAATGTATACCTTGCCGCGCATTTTGTGACAAGAGATTGGGATAAAGAAGAGGTGAGCTTGATCTGGATCTTCCGTACGAAACCGACTCTCGCGAATATTCTGGAAAAAGTAACCTTCGCTGGCGTATTTACCGGTCAGTTTCCGGGGAGTTTGGTAGAAAGTTTTCGGATCACCATCGGGGTAAATATAGATCTTGAATTTCTTCTCCATTTCTTCGAAATTCAACTTGAAAAGCTTCGGAGTGTGATAAATATCGGTAAAAAAATCGTCGTCGTTGTCTTCTTGTTCTTCGCTGACATTGCCTTCTTTTTTCTCGGCGACGATACGAGGCTGAGAAGGAGTTGTGGTGTTGGTGCCGGTGGCGGAGGAAGGGAGGAGAGTGATCTGAGGAGTGGGAGGGGAGAAAGGAAGAGGAGGACGAAGGGATTTGAAGGAGAAGTAAGTGAATGAAATTAGGGTCAGAATAGAGAGAGTGAGAACGGATCCCTTTAAAGAAAACAGCTGAGATTGCTGTAACGGTGGCTTTCCGGCTATCATCGCCGGCGGCTTGCGGTGGATTCCGGCGACGCGAATATTTTTCTTTACCTTTCTTTCTTTTTTTCTAGCGTGACGATGACGGTACAGTGGAGGGTGGCGGACTTGAGTGAATCAGCTATTATGGAAGGGGGAAAAATTTATGACCTGAAAAAACTGTACTCTGTACCGACCAAAAAACTAAAAAATTATTATTTTCTTATACTAATATTCTATGTAGTGTTTTTCTTTTCTTTTCCTTTTGAGTGTTCTATAAATACTAAAAATTAGGTATTTAAAATATAAAGTTATTTTAAAATGATATATAATAAATAATAAAAAATATAATTTAAAATTAATGATGGCTATCAATTACACTAATATAATCCTACACCTAATTTGTAAATTTAAGCATTATAGGGAGTAAGATCGATGCCACAGAGACTGGGTTTATTGAGAATTGTTTCTCGCTTGATCAGATTTATGTCTGGGCAGTTGTCGTGCCCACAAAGTAGGGGGTGTAAAATATGAAACCTGAAATAAACACAGAAAAAAAGCATAAAAAGTAAAAGATGAAAAAAAAAACAATAAAGTATTTTGAAGAAAAATTAATTAAATTTAGCTCAGCCTTAAGCACGGAGGACGCCTCAGACACAAACTCTTCCTTGTGTAAATTAGTTATGGAACGTCCTATAACTAACCATTATCGATCGAACAACCTACGAAACGTTCGTGATTTAGAACTCCGGCAGCTTTGCGTTCTAGAAGAGCCTAGCTCGAACCAATGCCCTCAAGCACGTGGGACATTTAAATTCGGTTACTACTTCCCTTGACGGAACCAAACAGCAATCCCCACTTGGCACGCCAATGTGTTCACGGAAAACCGATCAGACAATCGATCCTTTCGGAATCCCAACTGTACGTCTAACCACACAAACTCAAACGACGTCTTTTTTGACTTAGTGTTGATTTGACTTTGTGAGTTGACGAAGTCATACTCTTAATCCGGAGAAATAGTAAATATTGAAAAATAGAGGTTAAATAGCTCGAGCTCGTAACTCACGGGTCTTTGACGGGGTTAACACTGGCTTAAAGCTGAAAGGGGTTTTAGTGTGACATGAATTTAATCATGCTTGAAGGTTGTGAATGCGATTTGGCTTTGTATAAAGGATAATGAAATTTGGAAAGGAAAAGGGGCTTAGAAGGCAATTGAACTAATTTTGGAAAAGCAAACAATTGCAATTGAAAAGGGCAGAATGCTTGATGCCAACTTGAAAAAACAAGAAAAAATAATTTCACTCCAAATTGAAATAGAAAAAGACAAAGAAGATAATTCAACTCCAATTAGAAATAGGAAAAGAACTAATTGATTGATGATTTTCTAAGAACAAAAAGCTTCTATTTATATACATGAGATTTATTAAAAATAGTCTAAATTAATTAATATAAAATCTAAAATAAAAATAAAAATAAAATAAACTAAAATAAGACTTTCTATTTTTGGCTTTTTACAAAGTCAAAATATTTGATGTGTCCTTGGCTTCCTCCATCTTTTTTATTTGGCCCCATTTCTATGATTTTCTTTCAATTTGGCCCTTTTCAGCTTGCTTTTAATCAATTGCATCCCTGGCAAGAATTAAATCATAAAAATACTAATTTGGCAGGGATTGATTCATAAATAAATCGAATTAAACACAAGAAACCATGCAAAATAATCATGTTGTCAAATCCCCCTTACTTAGCTCATGCTTGCCCTCAAGCATGTTGTTCTTTCAAACATTAGAATTGATTCTACAATTTATTAAAAATCGAGCCTCTTTTCTGCATCCATGCTCAATGTACACAAAATAGGAAAAAATAATAAATAAAGGCTCAGAACATATAGTTTAATCAACAAGTGTCATAAAATTTGAAATATGTGAACTCGATAATTAAATTGAGTTTGAGTCCAATAATTTGCAATGCATTATCAATTAACTATGATTAGAAAAATTTTAGACATTGTCAAACCTTTTTACGCGAACTAGGATGGCAATCCAAGCACCCTATGTAATGGCCTAAATTCAAGGTTATCGGAACAATGGTTTCGCAACCATAAATCCGATTTAAAGAGAAATTTAATTTAATATATTTGCATGAATATTTATATGATAGGAAATATTTTTATAAATATTTATAAAATGTTAGTAATGTGGTATTAAAATTTAGTTAGAAAATTTTAACGTTTGGGTAGATAATTAAATGAAAAAGACTAAATTGAAATAGGTATGAAAGTTTAATTAAAGATTAAAGAAAACAAAAAGGACTAAAAAGGCAATTATGTCATTTTTAAATGTTGAGGCAGCATAAGCATAAAAATCTTCAGATTTTTATGTGTTAAAATATATTATTATTAGTTAACTTTATTAATATAATATAATATTATATAATAAAGTAAATAGAATAAAAGAAATAAGAAAAAGAAACAGAGAGCATTCGACACAAGCAGGAAAGAAAGAAGAAAAAGAAGGAAAAAGGAAAAACTAAAGATTCAATGTTTTAAGCTTTAAAAGGTAAGTCAATCAAGTCCTATTCTCTTAATTTTTGTTGTTTTAGAGCTTTAAAGCAAGATTTTGATAAAACTAAGTTGATATTTTGAGAGTTTTTAGGTTTTTAAGTATAGTTGATGTTGAAGAAAAAGATGAGTTATGGATTAAATTAAATGAAATCTAAGTTAGAATTAGAAAAGGATTAAATTGTAAAGTAAACTATAAGTTTCCTACTATAGGGATTAATTTGGAAGAAATTATAAATTAGGGTTTTAATATGAATATTATATAGTAAAGTTGAAGATGGAAGGAATTTAACTAGAAACAAAGTATGAATTAAGTTAAGAAAATAAGTAAACTTAATTAGGATTAAATTGTAAAATGAGTTATAAGAAAACAGTTTTGGGACAGCAGCAGTAGAGTAAGTTTGAAAATTCACCAAAAAATTTTATAAGTGGAATTAGAAGTTGAGTGAGATATGAAATTAAAGCTTATTGAGTCTATTTTCATATGAAAGAAACAGGGAAAAAAAAGAAATTCTATATTTTGAGATATTTAGATTTTTGTAAGACTGGTTCAGAATGAATTCGGGTTCCTCTGTTTTGACTTTAGAAAATCATCAAAAATTGAAGAAAAATAATTAGGGGCTTAAATTTATATATCTGGAATCCTGAATGAATCTATTTTCAATAAAAATAAATGAGAATATCATCCGAATTTTGTATGAGGAGATAATTAATATTTAGTGAAGAAGGGTCAGAACTGTCAGATAGCAGAACAGGGGTGATTTTAATGAATAAACTGTACAAATTGGCTAAGCCAAAAATTCTGGAAATTTTATGATATGAAGACATGTGAGTCTAGTTTCAGAGAAAATTAACGGTTCTTCATTTGGAGTTCTGTAGCTCGAGAAATAAATAATTTAGTGACTATGACTCAAGTAGACATTTTTGAATAAACTAAAAATAATAATAGAATTATAGAAAATGCTACATGTGAACATGAAATGTATTGAATTGATGATTGAATTTATTTATTTAGATCCGGAAAACTCAAATACGAAAGTTAGATCGAGGAAAGGAAAAAGTCCCGGATTAGTAGATTTTATATACGAACTAGTATCGAGGTAAGTTCATGTAACTTGAATTATCTTCTTAAATGCTTGAAATGTATGTTATTGATGTGAATATAATTTGAATGTTCATTGTATGAAAATTGATGAAACATTGATATATTTGATAAAAGGGAAGAAATCTCGGTTGAATGAAAGGAAAATTCGATGGATCTCGAAAAGGAATTGACGGTAAAAGGATCTAGCCGCACGGGTGATCCTATCTGATATAGCCCTCCAGAAGAATATGTGTAAAATGGATTTAGCCGGACGGTAATCCAATTAGGGTGCAATTTAGCTTTGGTGGTAATTCAGATCCAAGCTCATTAGAGTAATTGTCGTTCTGAGGATTTAGCTTTGGTGGTAATCCCGACAATACTCTATGAGTTTATATTCTGAGGATTTAGCTGGATGGTAATCCTCTGTAAGGATGAGGTTCATGGAGTGTGCTCTCTGAAATGAAAATGTGCGCACATGAACATGAATTGACGGACCTGGATTATACACTAAAAGTGTACTTCTGAAAATCCATCGAAATTTCGAGTAATTCAACGGGATAAATATAGAAATATAACAAAGAAACGGAAATCATGGTATTGATGAGCTCATCAATCATAGTATATATATTATTGATACATGGAAATTATTGAACTAACTTGAATGTTGAGCTTGTGTATGTTAGGGTAATAATGCATTGAATGGATATAAGAATGTTTATTATATTGAATTGAAAAATATTAGGTAAGTATAATTCTTGTTACATGGGCTTACTAAGTACAAAGTGTTTACCCTATTTCCTTTTTTCCTGTTTTGTAGTGTTAAGAGCTCAGAGATCGGATTCAATCGGAGACATATCACACTATCAACCCCAAGACTTCGGTATTCAAAGAAACTTTATTTTGAAAATGAATGGCATGTATAAGCTAATAAAATAAATGTTAATATGAAATGAATATAAGGTCATCCATTGATATGGCTTATGTGTTGAAGTTATCTTATAAATATGCATGAATTTATTTTGAAAATACGTTGAATTGGAATGGTCTCGGTTTAGAATTTGCAGGAAAAGTTAGATATTTATAAATGGGTTATATTGAGTAAAAAAAAAATCGTAAACTCCGGTAATGCCTCGTACCCTATTCCGACAACGAATACGGGTAGGGGGTGTTACACTTGTTAGAATAGGGTACGAGGCATTACCGAAGTTTACAATTACTCTAATGAGCTTGGATCTGAATTACCAGTCCATGCTAAATTCAGACCCTAGTTCGGATTACCCGTCCGGGCTAAATCCATTTTTCACATATTCTTTGGGAGGGTTATATCAGGATAGGATCACCCGTCCAGGCTAGATCCTTTTTACCGTCAATTCCTTTTCAGAGATCCATCAGATTTTTCTTTCTTTCAATCGGGATTTCTTTCCCTTTTTATCAAATATATCAATGTTTCATCAATCTTCATACAATGAACATTCAAATTATATTCACATCAATAACATACATTTCAAGCATTTAAGATGACAATTCAAGTTACATGAACTTACCTCGATACTAGTTCGTATACAAAATCTACTAATCCGAGACTTTTTCCTTTCCTCGATCTAGCTTTGTATTTGAGTTTTCCGGATCTAAATAAATAAATTCAATCATCAATTCAATACATTTCATGTTCACATGTAGCATTTTCTATAATTCTATTATTATTTTTAGTTTATTCAAAGCTGTCTACTTGAGTCATAGTCACTAAATTATTTATTTCTCAAGCTACAGAACTCCAAATGAAGAACTGTTAGTTTTCTCTGAAACTAGACTCACATGTCTTCATATCATAAAATTTCCAGAATTTTTACATAGCCAATTTGTACAGTTTATTCATTAAAATCACCCCTGTTCGCTATCGGCGATTCGACCCTTCTTCACTAAATATTAATTATATCCTCATACGAATTGGATGATGTTTTCATTTATTTTATTGAAAGAATTCCATATATATAAATATAAGACCCTAATTATTTTTATTCAATTTTTATGATTTTCTAAATTCAAAATAGAGGAACCCAATTCATTCGAACCAGTCTTACAAAATCTAAATATCTCAAAATACAAATTTCTTTTCTTTCTCTGTTTCTTTCATATGAAAATAGACTCAATAAGCTTTAATTTCATATCTCACTCAACTTCTAATTCCACTTCTAAGATTTTGGTGAATTTTCAAACTTACTCTCTGCTGCTGTCCCAAAACTTTTTCTTATAGCTTGTTTTGCAATTAAGTCCTTTATCCAATTCTAACTTCAAATTCTTTCAATTAAACCACTAATTCATCATTTTATTCATCATATGCTATATTCAAAAACTTTAAAACTTCAAAACTTCAACTTAAATTCATCAAAACTTTGTTCTAAAACTTATAAAGCATCAAAATTAAAAGAAAATGGTTAAATTAACTTACCTATTAAATATCCAAGCTTCAAACTTTGAATTTTCCATTTTCTTCTTTCTTTTCTCTGATTCTTTCTTTCCTTCACGTTTGCTCTCTGTTCTTTTTGTTTTATGCTTTTTTTTTCTTTTCTCCTTTCTTTTTAATATATATATTATTAATTTATAATAATAATTATCTTTATAAAAATCTCAGATTTTATACAATACACACGCCTCAACTTTACAAAATGGCATAATTGTTATTTTGGTCCTTTATAATTTTTAATCTATAATTCAACTTTTACTTTCATTTCAATTTAGTCCTTTTCATTTAATTACCTACCCATACGTTAAAATTTTCTAACGAAATTTTTAATATCACATTACTAACATTTTATAAATATTTATAAAATATTTCCTATCATATAAATATTCATGCAAATATATTGAAATAAATTTCTCTTTAAATCGGATTTATGGTTGCGAAACCATTGTTCGATAACCTTAATTTAGGCCATTACAACTCTCCCCCTTTTAAGGATTTTCGTCCTCGAAAATCTTACCAAGAAAGAGGTTTGGATATTGTTTCCTCATTGCCTCCTCCGGTTCCCATGTCGCTTCCTCAATCCGTGCTTTTGCCACAATACTTTCACCAAATTTATTTTTTATTTCTAAGCTCCTTTGTTTCCGTGCTAATATCTTGACCGGTTCTTCCTTGTAAGTCATATCAATTTGAATCTCCACTACATCGAGAAATAACATGTGAAGGATCGACCGATATCGTCGTAGCATAGACACATGAAAAACATCATGAATTCTATCAAGTTCTGGTGGTAATGCCAATCGATAAGCGACCGGTCCAATTCTTTCTATACTTTCATATGGCCCGATAAATCTTGGACTTAATTTACCCTTTCGACCGAATCGGAGAACTTTCTTCCAAGGAGACACTTTCAGAAATACCTTATCACCAACCTGAAATTCAATCTCTTTTCGTTTAAGATCGGCATATGATTTTTGGCGATCAGAGGCTGCTTTCAAGCTATTCCGAATCACTTTTACTTTTTCTTTTGTTTCCCGGATCAAATCAACCCCATGTATCTTCTTTTCACTAAGCTCTGTCCAATATAATTGTGTTCTACATTTTCTACCATACAAAGCTTCATACGGAGCCATTTTAATACTGGACTGATAACTGTTATTGTAAGCAAATTCAATCAAAGGTTGATATCTCTCCCAATTACCTTCAAACTCTAGTATACAACATCGGAGCATATCTTCCAATACTTGAATTACACGCTCAGATTGGCCATCTGTCTGAGGATGAAATGCGATCTTGAAATACAACTGAGTACCCAAAGCTTCTTGCAATTTGTCCCGAAGCGAGAAGTAAATCGGGATCTCTATCGATATAATGGAGACAGGCACTCCATGTAGCACAGCAATCTCGAGATATGTATAGTTCACCATTTATCTAAAGAATAATCCATACATACTGGAATAAAGTGTGCTGACTTTGTCAATCAGTCAACAATCACCCAAATAACATCTTTTTTCCTCGGAGACAATGGTAACCCCAATACAAAATCCATAGTGATTCTTTCCCATTTCCATTTCGGTATAGTAATTGGCTGAAGTAACCCTGAAGGTACCTGATGTTCTGCTTTGACTTGTTGACATATCAGACATTTTGATACAAACTCAGAAATATCACGTTTCATACCTGGCCACCAGTACATCTTTTTCAGATCATTATACATTTATTACTTTCCGGATGTACATACATAGTACCACTGTGAGCTTCGTGTAAAATTTTCTGTATGAACTCTGAATTCTTGGGTACACATACCCTACCTCTGAATAATAAACAACCATCAATTCCAACTTGAAATTCGAATCGATGACGACTCACATTATGCCCGTTTAACTGTAACTTCTTATCATTCTTCCGAGCTTCACATATTTCGTTGTAGAAATGTTGGTTTAGCTCTCAATTCAGCTATGATTGAACCATCATCAACCAAAGACAATTGAGCATTCATAGATCGCAAAGCAAACAGAGATTTTTGACTCAAAGCATCAGCCACAATATTAGCCTTACTCGGATGGTAATCAATAATCAAATCATAGTCATTTATCAATTCAAGCCACCTGCGCTGTCTTAGATTCAGATCTTTCTGTGTCATCAAATACTTCAAGCTCTTATGATCAATATAAATATGACATTTCTCACCGTACAAGTAATGCCACCATATCTTCAATGCAAATACAATAGCAGCTAATTCAAGATCATGTACCGGGTAATTTCTTTCATGTGGTTTAAGTTGTCTTGAAGCATAGGCTATTACTTTACCTTCTTGCATCAAGACAAACCTAAACCATTTAATGAGGCATCACTGTAAATAACAAATTCCTTACCCGGTTCAGGCTACATTAATACTGGTGCTTTCGTTAGTAGATCTTTCAATCGGTTGAAACTCTGCTGACATTCATCACTCCACTCGAACTTTACATCTTTCTGCAATAATCGAGTCATCGGAGAAGCTATCATAGAAAATCCCTGTACAAATCTTTGGTAATAACCAGCTAAACCCAAGAAACTTCTAACTTCAGATACATTCTTCGGTGGACTCCAATTGACAATAGCTGAGATTTTACTTGGATCTACCATAATGCCTTCAGCGGATACAATATGTCCAAGAAAACCCACTTATCGAAGCCAAAATTCACATTTACTGAATTTAGCATATAACTACTTCTCTCGCAAAATTTGCAACACAATTCTCAAATGTTCTGCATGTTCTTCTTCATCTCGAGAATAGACCAAAATATCATCAATGAAAACTACCACGAACTGTCTAAATATGGTGCGAATATCCGATTCATCAAATCCATAAATCTGCGGTGCATTAGTCATTAAACGGCATAACCAGAAACTCATAATGCCCGTACCTGGTTCTAAAAGCTATCTTTGGCACATCTGACTCCTTTACCCGTAACTGATAGTAGCCCGATCGGAGATCAATCTTTAAAAATATAGTAGCACCTTTTAGGTGATCAAATAAATCATCAATCCGGCACAGCGGTACTTATTCTTTATAGTTACTTTGTTAAGTGCCGATAATCAATACACAATCTCAAAGACCCGTCTTTCTTTTCACAAAGCAGAACGAGCACCCCAAGGTGAATGACTCGGTCGGACAAAACCTCTATCAACAAGTTCACGTGAATCGTGTCTTTAATTCCTTTAATTACGTAGGAGCCATTGATGCGGAGCTATGAAAATCGGAGTAGTTCCGGAATCAAATCTATAGAAAATTCCACTTCTCTTTACGGTGGCAACCACGGTAACTCTTCCGAAACACATCGGAAAATTCGCATACCAGCGGCTTCGCTTGAATCTTTGACTCGAGATACCTTGGTATCTAATACATAAGCAAAAAAGCATCATACCCTTTTGACATACCTCGGCGATAATAATCGAAATCACATCGATAATCCCCAATCGACCAGATTTAACCCGAGTAACTCACCATCACCATTCGACACTTCAACACAATATATTTTTGTTTTAGTTTACTCTCGCATCATCTTTGAGTTAACCAATCCATGCCCAATATCACATCAAACTCATCAAATGGCGGTAACATCAAATCACCAGGAACAATAACCTCTTACCATCGGGGACAATTTTACAAATTTTATCCACCAAAATAGATTGGCCAAAGGGTTCGAGACTTTAACCACAAATTGATGGGTTCAACAGATAAATCTTTAACGCATGCAAGCTTTACACATATATATATGAATCGTAGAACCGGATCAATTAATGCAGTAATATTAGTATCAAGTAAAGAAAATGTACCAGTAATAACATTGGGTGTTGAGGCATCTTCTCTGGTACGAATGACATATGTCCTAGGAGGCGCTCGTGTCTCAAGCCTACTTGCAGTATCTTTTGTAGCTCCTCGGCTACCACTGACATTACCAGATAGTCGAGATGGTCTACCCCTCAAAGATGGATTACTCGGCTTCGATATATATTCAGCTTCTTTTTCACTTCTTTCTGGACAATCTCTGAGGAAATGGTCAAAAGAACCACATTGGTAACAAGCCCCGCTCTTAAATTGACATTCTCCAAAATGAGCTTTATTACAATACTGGCATCTCGGCTTAGGGGTACCAACACTGCCAACACTAGTCACTGATGGAGTGGAAGGTCTTGGATTAGTGTGCTGTAAACCTCGCTCTCTGTCCGAATACCCAGTGGCTGAGGTAGAACGATCCTGGTACTTCTTCAATTTCTTTGAGAGAAAGCGAGATTTTCCCATTGGTCTTTTACTAAAAATTCGAGCTTCCCTCTCAGCCTATTTCTTTTCTTTGCTCAATTCTTCTGCTTTGTAAGCTCGCTCTGCCAAGGTATCAAACTCTCAAATTTCAAGAATTCCAATAAGGAGTTTAATTTCTTTATTCAACCCTTCTTCGAATCGTTTGCACATTTCAGCTTCCGACTATACCCATTCTCGAGCATATTTACTCAACCGAACAAATTCTCTTTCATACTCAGATACTGATCTATTGCCTTGTTTTAGCTCAAGAAATTCTTTTCTTTTTTGATCAAGGAATCTCTGACTGATATATTTCTTTTTGAACTCGGTCTGAAAGAATTCCCATGTAATTTCTTCTTTCGGAACAACAGAAGCTTTGGTATTCCACCAATGATAAGCTGTGTCTTTTAGCAGTGAGACGACACATTTTAAACATTCTTCTGGTGTGCAAGATAATTCTTCCAAAACCCGAGTATTATTCTCTAACCAAAATTCAGCCCGTTCGGGATCATCATCAACTGCTGCTCAAAATTTTTCGGCCCCATATTTTTGAATTTTATCGACCGGAGCTTTTCCTTTTCTGACAGATTCAGTACCTGTATCCTGTGGAATCTCGGGAACCGATGGAGGAACAGGAGGGGGAGCTTGAGTTTGCTGCACTGTAGGGTTAGTTCTTATGTACTGAGTAAACCATTCATTCATCATTTGAAAGAAGGCTATTTTTGCCTCCTCCCCTTGACCCTCTATACTGGGCCTTCTACTGCTAGTTTCTTCTCTTTCCGCTTGGCCCTCTATATCAGGCCTTCTACTGCTAGTTTCTTCTCTTTGTATTGAAGCCGGAGCATGACTCGCAGCTTCTTCAGATTGAGCTCGATCAGATGACATTACTATAAGGAAAACACAATTTAAATGGTCAGGAGATATCACACTATCAAAAATAATTTAAATGGCATGTATAGCTAATTCGTATTCGCTATGTCGGTTCTAGAACAGGCTAAACCGTAGCTCTGATACCAACAAATGTAACACCTCCTACCCGTATTCGTTGTTAGAATAAGGTACAAGGCATTACCGGAGTTTACAATTTTTTTTTTAAATCGAGACCATTCCAATTCAACATATTTTCAAAATAAAATTCATGCATATTTATAAGATAACTTCAACACATAAGCCATATCAATAGCTAACCTTATATTCATTTCATATTAACATTTATTTTATTAGCTTATACATGCCATTCATTTTCAAAATAAAGTTTCTTTAAATACCGAAGTCTTGGGGTTGATAGTTGATGTCTCCGACTGAATCCGATTTCTGAGCTTTTAACACTACAAAACAGGGAAAAAGGAAATAGGGTAAACACTTTGTGCTTAGTAAGCCCATGTAACAAGAATTATACTTACCTAATATTTTTCAATTCAATATAATAAACATTCATATATCCATTCAATGCATTATTACCCAAACATACACAAGCTCAACATTCAAGTTAGTTCAATAATTTCCATGTATCAAATATATATATATACTATGATTGATGAGCTCATCAATACCATGATTTCCGTTTCTTTGTTATATTTCCATATTTATCCCGTTGAATTACTCGGAATTTCGATGGATTTTCAGAAGTACACTTTTAGTGTACAATCATCAATTCAATACATTTCATGTTCACATGTAGCATTTTCTATAATTCTATTATTATTTTTAGTTTATTCAAAGCTGTCTACTTGAGTCATAGTCACTAAATTATTTATTTCTCAAGCTACAGAACTCCAAATGAAGAACCGTTAATTTTCTCTGAAACTAGACTCACATGTCTTCATATCATAAAATTTCCAGAATTTTTGACTTAGCCAATTTGTACAGTTTATTCATTAAAGTCACCCCTGTTCTGCTATCTGACAGTTCTGACCCTTCTTCACTAAATATTAATTATATCCTCATACAGAATTCGGATGATGTTTTCATTTATTTTTATTGAAAATAGATTCATTCAGAATTCCAGATATATAAATATAAGACCCTAATTATTTTTATTCAATTTTTTATGATTTTCTAAATTCAAAACAAAGGAACCCAAATTCATTCTGAACCAGTCTTACAAAAATCTAAATATCTCAAAATACAAATTTCTTTTCTTTCTCTGTTTCTTTCATATGAAAATAGACTCAATAAGCTTTAATTTCATATCTCACTCAACTTCTAATTCCACTTCTAAGATTTTTGGTGAATTTTCAAACTTACTCTACTGCTGCTGTCCCAAAACTTTTTTCTTATAGCTTGTTTTGCAATTAAGTCCTTTATCCAATTCTAACTTCAAATTCTTTCAATTAAACCACTAATTCATCATTTTATTCATCATATGCTATATTCAAAAACTTTAAAACTTCAAAAACTTCAACTTAAATTCATCAAAACTTTGTTCTAAAACTTATAAAGCATCAAAATTAAAAGAAAATGGTTAAATTAACTTACCTATTAAATATCCAAGCTTCAAACTTTGAATTTTCCATTTTCTTCTTTCTTTTCTCTGTTTCTTTCTTTCCTTCACGTTTGCTCTCTGTTCTTTTTGTTTTATGCTTTTTTTTTTTCTTTTCTCCTTTCTTTTTATAATATATATTATTATTAATTTATAATAATAATTATATTTATAAAAATCTCAGATTTTATACAATACACCGCCTCAACTTTACAAAATGGCATAATTGTTATTTTGGTCCTTTATAATTTTTTAATCTATAATTCAACTTTTACTTTCATTTCAATTTAGTCCTTTTCATTTAATTACCTACCCATACGTTAAAATTTTCTAACGAAATTTTAATATCACATTACTAACATTTTATAAATATTTATAAAAATATTTCCTATCATATAAATATTCATGTAAATATATTGAAATAAATTTCTCTTTAAATCGGATTTATGGTTGCGAAACTATTGTTCCGATAACCTTGAATTTAGGCCATTACACCCTATCCCGGTTACTCAGTTCAAACAGTCTTTATTATTATTATTAGGCTCTGTTAGCGGAATGTTACTAAGTTATCGACTTGTCACTCGAACCTTTTTACGCAAGATGAGATGACAACTCCAGCACCTCACCCCTATTACTCAATCCGGTCACGTTTTCGAAACTTTCACTCATAACTTGAGCCTTTATTTATTTATTTATTTATTTTTCATGCACAAGCAAATATATATTTTTTCAAACAATCAATTAAAAAAAATTTAGCTACATATATCAACCTTAAAACATAAATGTCAACTAATCTATATACTTGAACATTTAAATTCAAAAAAAAAAAAATTGCACAGCTGTCCAAATTGACTAAGTATGAGATTAAAGGCTCAATGTCAAATAAACTATCGAATAAATTCAATGTAAGATTGAACACATGCAAAAGAGAAATATGCAGCCAAAATCAATCAACCATTCATGCATACTACCATTTTCACCCCCTACTTAATCTACGCTTGTCCTCAAGCAAGTGTCATATTATTGAAAAGAAAAACAGTAGCTCAAATAACAGTTAAATGAAAAGTTCAGAGTACTTCCCATGTATCTTCAATGATTTTGTCGGTGTTGGGGGTAACGACTCTGCAGGATATCAAGGATTGTGGAGACTTGATTTTCCATTGTTCCAAGTCTCGCCTCGATTCGGCCTAAACACGCCTCCACAGATAGAGGTTGTTCCTCTTGCTCTCTAGTGTTGATGTGTGGGCTTTGGCAAAAACCATATTTTCGCGAGTAGTCCGTGTACCTGGAGGAACAAAATAACACGAAGTAGGGGTGCCGGCAAGCAATCCCATAGAATCCAAACAATATTTATCTAGGCTGTCCATACTATATGCACATGTAAAAGTTGAGAAATCAATTTCAGATTGAAAAAGTCAAGAGGTTAAATTCGAAATATAGGACCCAAGTATTAGTGGACGATTGTAATGCAAAACGGCATGAAAAATTCATGCAAACCAATATCCTAAATTAACTTTAAAACCCGAATGCATGCACCACAAAAAGAATAGTTCTGTCTTAGTCAGAGTAGATGATGAGTCATTTCTACCTGAAAAACTAAAAGCTAAAAATCGGTGAATATATCTTAAAGCAAGTTCATGTACCAATAAGTCTTTTGTGGTATTTGGATTATAAAGATGATCAGAATTAGTTAAAACACAATAAACATGTTGAACATCAAAGTTGCTCGGAATATCTAACAAAGCAGAATGATAGGAATCAGATTGACTATCAACAGGGTCGATGAAACCCATAGCAATGTTAAATTCAGAAATTGACATTTTAAAGTCCCTTCCAAGCAAACGAAAATATACAATGTTTTGTGTTTCAACAGTTCGCAATGCATTTATATCGAAGCTAAATGTGGTGTAGAATTCATATACCAATTCATAATATGCATTATAGGAAATATTAGCGGATAAATTCCAACCAATAGCATCGAAATAATGAAGCACATCATCATGAATATCTAAAAGTTCAAGAGTGGGAAAATCGATTTGCTTACAGACCGGAAGCGAGCGTTGTTGGATGGTGTCGTATCGTGTTTGATGCTCCGATGTCGAAAAGTCTAGAAATCCTCGCAGACGACTTTCGGTAGGAATTGTGTTTGCACGACTACGTCTGTTGCGTTGATTTTCTCGAGGCGGTTAGGCGAGTCGGGTGGGCTCGCACCTTCAGCAGCATCAGTACTGCTTAGGGGTGAGTAAAATTCGATTCAATTCGAAAATCTCGATAAAAATTTTAAATTTTGAATTAAATAGTTCGAGTTATTTGAGTTAATCAAGTTATTCGGATCAACTCGAATAAAAAATTAAGTTTTTCGGTTTAATTCGAATATGAATTACATAATTCGAGTTATCCGAAAATCCGAATAAGAAAAGGCAAAACTACGTCATTTTGATAAATGTTTACCCATTAAGTTAAAAGGCAAAATCATTATATTGTTCATGTAGTTAAATAATCTTGTATTTCGTCTACTAGTTAAATAATTGGTCCATATAAACGCAACGTTAAGTATAAATAATAGGATTTGTTAACTTGACTCGATTTGGCTCGAAATTTTTTAACTTGATTCGATTTGATTCGAAAAAAATTCAAATTGAGTTCGGTTGCTAAAATAGGATTTGTCAACTCGACTAACTCAAAATTTTGACTCAATTTGACTCGACTCGATTGAATACTCATCCCTAGTACTGCTGTTTGGAGCTACCAATGGTTCACGTGTCGATTGATGATGGCTTCGGGTTTGGCGTTGAGAGACAGGTTCATTGACGGTGGGGGAAGCTTTGACATGGTCGTTAGATGTCCCGACCTCTTTTGGACTACCCGAAGTATCTGTTTCGATCGGGGTCAGACTCCGTTGACGGCGGGCTCTCGATGGGCCAACAGTTTGTCTTTGAGGAGGCGGAAGAGCGTCATCGTCAGCTAAATCGACGAAGGGAGGTGCTAAAAAATGGTGCCGATTTCGGTTTGAGTGAAACCGGAATATTGTTAGCTGTTTGGTTTCGAGTTTGGACCATGGCTGCTGTGTAAATGTTGCGAAAAATTTATTCTGTTGCTACGACGACGGTTAAGACGGCGACAATAACTGGCGACAGCTCGTTTCGGTCAATTTTTCAAGTAGCGGCGGTGGTGGCTTTGGTTGTGGCCTCGGTGAAAGTGGTTAAAGAGGTGGTTTTGTGGTGGAAAGAAAAGAAAGAAAAAGAAATATGAAAAAGGTGGCGGTGTTGGGAGTTTGGGTTCCGATAGGCTAGATTCGACGGTGGAGAGGTATAACGACAACAATGGGGGCTGAACGGCGGTGGAGGAAAGAAATATGGTAGGGAATTTGTGGTGGAGAGACGTTCAGCGTTAGCAAAGAAGGGAGGGGGCGACGGCGATGGTGAGGTGGAGTGCAACGACGACGGTGAGTGCTGCGACGGTGACGGTGATGGGTGCTGTGATGGTGGTGGAAATGGTGACGGCGTCGTGGGTTTGTTGTGGGGGAGAGGGTTTGTTTTGAGGAAGATGAAGATAGAAAAGAGGTGTGGGGGGTTTGGGTGTTTATTTTCTTTGTTTTTTTTTTTCTTTTTTTTCTTTTTTTTTTCAGTTTGGGCTTTGGTGTTGGGTTAATTAGGTGTTGGGTTAATTGGGTTTGTGTTGTTTGATTTTTTTAGGTTATGTTTTGTGGGTGTTTTTGGGTAGATGAGTTATTTGGTTAGGTATTGGGTATTGGGCTAAGTTTGGGTTTGTGTTGTTGGGTTGGTGTATGGGTATGTGTAGGTGGGATAAATGGGTTGGTGGGTATTGGGTATTGGTGTTTTATAAAGGTTGGGGTTTTTTTTGTTTTTATTTTGGTAAATATTTGTCACCATATTAGCATGTCGTGCCCGCGCCACGACTGTTATCCTATTTTCGAAAAAATTCATCATCTCCATTATGTTCCTAGAAACATCAAATTAATTGAATTAAATAAAAATTTATTTATTTATACCCTAAATCTTACTAAAACTTAAAATTAAATAAAAGAAAAGAAATTTGGGTTGCCTCCCAAAAAGTGCTTTTGTTTAACGTCATTAGCTCGACGACCTTAAATGTTTTTCGTTTGGCTTATTGAGAATTAATTTCTCCATCTTGTGCACTTGGATGTCCTTGCAGAAAGGTTTCGACCTTTTTCCACTATCTTTGAAGCCCTTCCCGAGTTCCTCTATCGTTAGTGGATTGGGGAGTCTGTGAGCTTATTCGTTCAAGTTTGCATTCTTCTCTGTCGGAATACTTGTACGTTCTAGAAATGATTTCAGCTCTAATTTCAAAGCTTTCATGATAGTTTCATGTATTGGTTTTTGTATTATCGATAATTCCCCTTGCTTAACATCAAGATCAACATTCCTGCAAGGCACAGTTTGTAACTTATCATTGGGATGTCCCATATCCTCATAAACGTTAAACCTAACCACTTCACCATCAAATTCCATGGTGAGTGTTCCACTCCAAACGTCAATTTTCATTTGCGCGGTACTCAAGAATGGTCTCCCAAGAAGTATCTCAGACGAATTGGCCGAGTTGTCATCCTCTATGTCGATAATGTTGAAGTCTGTAGGAAATATCAGCTCGTTTACCTTATCAAGAACGTCCTCCAGCACTCCTTCCGGATGCACTATGGATCTATCTGCAAGCTGAATAATTACACCTGTTTCCTTTAAATGACCCGCATTAAGTAGTTTATAAATTGACAAAGGCATAACATTAATTGATGCGCCTAAGTCACACATGGATTTTTTAATACTGACGTTACCTATTTTGCAAGATATGGAAAACATACATTGGTCCTTACATTTAGGTGGTATTTTCATTTGTAAAATAGCGGAGACATTTTTTTCGACACTCACCTTTTCATTGCCCAAGAGCTTCCTCTTACTTGTGCATAATTCTTTTAAGAATTTTGCATACCGTGGAATTTGTTTAATCGCATCAATAAGAGGTATGTTGATTTCTACCTTTCAAAAGGTGTTGAGGATCTCCTTCTCTTCTCGCTCCTTCTTACATTGGACTAGTCTTCCAGGAAACAAAAGTGGTACTGCAAATGATTTTTGTGGTATTGACTCCACAAGAGTCTTTTTGTCAAGTTTCTTCTCATCTCGATCAGCGTCGCGGGCACGACTCATGCCAGGTATCGGCTCCAAAACCTTCCCACTCCTTAACCTCATAGCACTTATATTGTGTCGAGGATTATGCTCAGTTTGGGACGGTAGCTTACCTTGGGACTCCAAACGATTAACTGTCATCGAGAGTTTACTAACTTGATTAGTTAACTCTTGTATTTATGCGTCTGTCATCTGTTGATATTTTGCAGCATCGACGATAAGTCTTTCTATAACAACTTCTAGAGATGTGCTCGGCTTGGGTTATTGTTATGGTGGTTGCAGAGATCTCGATTGGTATGATGGATTATATAAGGGATTACCTCCGTAATTCAAGTTGGGATGATCCTTTCACTCGGGATTGTAGGTGTTGGAGAAAGGATCATAGCTATTTGCGGAGGTCCCGAAAAATCTCCGACAGCATCAACATGTGCCGTTGAATTATCGTTAAGGATTGGGCACGAATTCGTCAGATGTTTAGACGTAGTACAAATTCCACAGAGTTGGGTCAGATTCTTCTTTTCTGTAAGCAAAGATTGAATAACATTAGTAAGCTTATCCAATTTATCTTCTAATGGTGAAACGTTTACCCTATTAACCTGTCTTGTGGGTTCAGAATTCGGCCGATACTATTGAGAATTTGCCGCCATGGTGGATATTAGTTCTCTTGCCCTTTGAGGAGTCATATTGACAAGCGCCCCTCCACTAGTAGCATCAATCATCTTCATTTCCATATGGAGCAAACCCTCGTAGAAATATTGAAGAAGTGATTGTTCGGTCAACCCGTGTTGAGAACAACTTGTACACAGTTTTTTGTACCGCTCCCAACAGTCGTAGAGCGATTCACTCTCCATTTAGCGAATTCCCACTATGTCCCTCCTAAGTTCAACTGCTCGCGATGCTGGAAAGAATCTATCAAGGAATACACGAGATAAGTCATCCCACGTTGCGATAGAACCAGGGGGTAAGTAAAATAGCCATTCTTTTGCTGTATCAACTAAAAAAAAAAGGAAAGGCCCGAAGTTTGATTTCATCTTCGGTTACTCAATAAGGTTTCATGCTTGAGCAGACCATGTGGAATTCTCTCAAGTGAATGTGTGAATTTTCGTTCTTTAAGCCTTGAAAAGTGGGCAGAAGATGAATCAAGCCTGATTTCAACTCGAAAGGGGTTCCTCCGGTCAGATAGTTGATGCATAACGGTGTTTGCTCGTTGGGAGCAGCAGCTACTTGACGAATGGTTAGGTTCGCCATCTTGTTTGGTTCACCGAGGTTGCCTTTCGATTCTTTTGTTTCAAAAATTGGTTCAGTCTCAGGTTCAACCACTTCGACTTGTTTCCCACGTCGAATTGCCTCTGCACGAATTATTTCGCTCAACTTTTCAATGTCGGATTCTAGGATCCCCTGTCCTAGCTCAACTCTTGCTTTACTTGCATGTTTAAGAGCTTCCGTTTCTTTTCATTGTGCTCACGCCGATTTCTCGATCTCTGGATCGTATTCGAGGTCTCTTGATGAAGATCTGGTCATAAGGCAAACAAACAAAAATTAGAAAAATATCTCCAATCCCCAGCAACGACGCCAAAATTTGTGGCTGTCGATTCCACCAATATAATCCTACACCTAATTTGCAAATTTAAGCAGTATAGGGAGTAGGGTCGATCCCACAGAGACTGAGTTTACTGAGAATTATTTCTCGCTTGACCAAATTTATGTCTGGGCAATTGTCGTGCCCACGAAGTAGGGGGTGTAAAATATGAAACCTGAAATAAACACAGAAAAAAAACGTAAAAAGTAAAAGATGAAATAAAGAAAACAATGAAGTATTCTGAAGAAAAATCAATTAAATTTAGCTCAGCCTTAAGCACGGGTTTCTCTGTCTTTGAATCGATCCTCGAAATTAGATGAACTCCTCTTTCCTAATAAACTAGTTATAGCTACCAAGGACGCCTCAGACACCAACTCTTTCTTCCGCAAATTAGTTATGGAACGTCCTATAACTAACCATTACCGATCGAACAACCTACGAAACGTTCGTGATTTAGAACTCCGGCAGCTTTGCGTTCTAGAAGAGCCTAGCTCGAACCTATGCCCTCAAGCGCGTGGGACATTTAAATCCGGTTACTACTTCCTTTGACGGAACCAAACAGCAATCCCCACTTGGCACGCCAATGTGTTCACGGAAAACCGATCAGACAATCGATCCTTTCGAAATCCCAACTGTACGTCTAACCACACAAACTCAAACGACGTCTTTTTTAACTTAGTGTTGATTTGACTTTGTGAGTTGACGAAGTCATACTCTTAATCCGGAGAAATAGTAAATATTGAAAAAAAGGGGTTAAATAGCTCGAGTTCGTAACTCACGGGTCTTTGACGGGGTTAACACTGGCTTAAATCTGAAAGGGGTTTTAGTGTGACATGAATTTAATCATGCTTGGAGGTTGTGAATGCGATTTGGCTTTGTATAAAGGATAATGAAATTTGGAAAGGAAAAGGGGCTTAGAAGGCAATTGAACCCATTTTAGAAAAGCAAACAATTGCAATGGAAAATGGCAGAATGCTTGACGCCAACTTGAAAAAAAAAAAAAGAATAATTTCACTCCAAGTTGAAGTAGAAAAAGACAAAGAAAATAATTCAACTCCAAATAGAAATAGGAAAAGAACTAATTGATTGATGATTTTCTAAGAATAAATAGCCTCTATTTATATACATGGGGTTTACTAAAAATAGCCTAAATTAATTAATATAAAATCTAAAATAAAAATAAAAATAAAAATAAAATAAACTAAAATAAGACTTTCTATTTTTGGCTTTTTACAAAGTCAAAATATTTGATGTGTCCTTGGCTTCATCCATCTTTTTTATTTGGCCCCATTTCCATGATTTTTTTCAATTTGGCCCTTTTCAGCTTACTTTTGATCAATTGCATCCCTAACAAGAATTAAATCATAAAAATACTAATTTAGCAGGGATTGATTCAGAAATAAACTGAATTAAACACAAGAAACCATGCAAAATAATCATGTTATCAATTAACTAATAGTAACACACAAAATATGTACGGCATTAAAATGAAAAAATATTAAATTGTGAGTAAAATGAAATTTAAATACAAAAACATATCAAATTAAAAATATTTAAGGTAATGTTTGAAAAGCCACCTAATAATTAAATTTTGGTGTAATTGTTTGTAATTACACAAGATGATATATTTGGTTAAGATGAGTTTCTTGAATTGGGTGTAATTGGAGCATCCTAATTACACTTAAAGACAAATTTTAAAAATTATTTTTATACTAAAGTAATATATTATAAACATGACATGTATAAGTGTTAGAGATAATTATGACAAAATTTTCTTTTATTATAATTCTTAAAAATTATGTTATTTAAATCTTAAAAATTTCTAAAGTTATAGTTAAAAGGTTATTATAAAAATTAATTTACATATTATAAAAATATTATAATATATTTATTTATAAAAAATTATGGGTTAAGAAGTATAAATATAATTTAATTATGTGTCCATACTATACATTATAAAATAATATAGTTATTCATAAAAATGTTATGATTTTTATTATAATTTATTTATAAAAAATAACTTTTAAATTATGAAAAAATATTATTTATAATAAGTGCTATAAAAGTTATTATACAATTTATAAATTTTATAATATATAAAATTTATATTATTTTTATTTAGTTTACTTATTATAAATATAAATTTATTTATAAATCGATAATGGTCTTCAATGGATTTCTCAAATTTCAACTCAAATGGTATTGTTGTTGTTACACACCAATCTATAAATCATAAGCTAAAACACAATTAAGCACGTGATACCTTTTATGTTAAGAAATAAACAATTATGAATAATTTAGAAATTGTATAAGAGGAATTACCGTCTTAAAAGTTATTATAAATAATTTAAATTTTGTATAAAAGAAATAATGTACACTTTATTTTTTAAGATTTTCAGAATTAGACTGGTGGTTGAATTAATTACGCCGTCAGTTCATTTATTTCACCGATTCGATCAATTCATTTAATTCCATTTAATAAATTATTAAAAAGGTTCATAAAAAATAAAAATATTAAAAATGTAATTCAACTAGTCTATAACAACTGATTTAATACACTTTTCTAAACTGATACCTGGATCGATTTCACCGATTCAATCAACCTTATTTTGTTAAAAGAATGCTCACTATTTTTTATACATATACTTTCATTCTAAAATTGTTTTCTTTTACATAAGTTGGTACAGTGAGCGATACAATCCAGATAGTTACAGTGATCTTTGCGAACAAAAATCTTCGGCCCCTTTTGCTTGCCACTAGTTGTGCCGTGAATGGGTAATGCTGGTGTTGGCTGATTATCAAGTTAAGAGGCGATAGAAGATCACTATGTATGGATTTGGAGAAAGTGAAGGTACGTAGGGATCTTAGTCTTGAGTTATAACTAGTGCTTATGTTGGAGAAGCCTATTGTCAGTCATGTTTCACTTCAGGTTCTACTCTTGATACTATCGATACTGATGGCAATTCTTTTAAGTTTCGTTATTTGAAATATGCCTACTCTTTTTGGAGTACCTTTAATTTGAACCCTTTTCTGATTAAATTTTTTTCAATAATTTTAGTAATTGCTTGATTAATATAAAACATCAGTATTGTCAAATTTTCAATCCATTTAATCAGATGTTCAGACTGTAATTTTAAGTAACAATCTCATGAATGTAAAGGCTCCACTAAATGTGTGGGCTTGTAAAAGGAAAGAGGTTTAGAAATAGGCAAATTTGGTTGAGTTTTTGAAATTCAAAACTAAAATCTTTGAATCTCAACAAATTCGCAGAAGTTAAAAGAAATATTTTTTTCGATAATAAAAGTAAATAAAACTTTAGGAGGAAAATTTTTTTCACAGTGTTAATACAAAAGTAAAACATAAAGTTAATCTTACACGTGAATCACTGAAATTAGTGGGTATAAATCATAGAAGTACAAGTAGAAGTGTTCAATCGGTTAACCGAGCTGAACTAGTATTAACTAAATTAATTAAAAATTTTAAACCCTTAACTGTTAATCAAATTGAATTATTTCGGTTAATTCAGTCGGTTAATTGAATTAACCGAAGTTTTTATGTTATTTAAATCGCTTAATATTTAATTACCAAACAAAATATCAGTCTAAAAAAATAAACAAAACCCAGAAAAATAAATAGAAAAAGGGACCAATGTTTGAAAAGAAGCAAAGCAAAGGGGTGTCATCAGAGAGAGAAAAGAGTGTTTTGTTTGTAGAAAAAAGCAAACAAGCAAGATGAAATAAAATATAAAATAAAAGGGGAACTGAGAAGGATAACGTGTATAAATGTTGATGGGTTATTGTTTATATTAGATGCATCAACCTGATTTTGCTTATATAATGAAAGATCTTCCTCTCTCTCTTGCTCAAAGAAACAAATCTCCATGAATTGACGATGAAGAATGAAGATAAATGAGAATGAGTTTCAATTTATAGATTAGTGATTAGGGTTATAGGATTAGGGATTTTTGTGTTATTTTTTATTTTTGGTTAGGGATTTTTAAGTTAGGTTAAGGTTATTGGATTAGGGTTAGTAGGTTATGGATTTTTAATATTGGATTGGGTTTATTGGGTGGGCTGGAGGTTGGGGCTTAGGTGGGCTAGCTAAGCCTAACATATATAATCTTTTAATATTAATTTTTAAAAGTTCGGTTAATTCGATTAATTGCCTGATTTTAAATCGAATTAATCGATAATTAAACTTTTAAAAAATTATTAACTGACCTATGACCGAATTAGATTAATTTGATCGGTTAATTCGATTTTAATCAAATTTGAACACCCTAAATAAAAGGGGTAGAATTTTTTGTTCTAATTTGGTGATTATTATAATAAGATATAATAATATGATATGTTTATTTAATATGTCAATAATAATAATAATAATAATAATAATAATAATAATAATAATAATAATAATAATAATGAATGTTATTAAATGGATATTCATTATAATCAACCTTTCACCTTTTATCTTTCATCTTTCTTAACTCTTCATTTTTCATCTCTTTGTAACCCTTTTCCTATTTATGTATTTGAAAAATTAGGAGTCTAATATATATATGAATATACTGTTGTTGCTGATGATGAAAAATAATAGAATGCAATAGAAATCCCCCTATTCTCATATCTATCTTTTATATATTATTCTTGTTTTATAATACATTATGAGCACAAACACTTAAATCCAAGAGTCTTGCAATTTTTATTAGTTTGGATCAATGTATGTTTGCATTGTTAAAAGTTCCACCAACCCCGTAATTTGTTAAAACTTATAACATAGCCAAATTACTTGTAATTTATTTTGTGACTAAATTGTTGAAATCGCCTGGGTACTCTTCTGTTATGTTATTGTCGAAACCATTTTAAAATCGAGTTTTAAAAAATAGAGATCGACTTTAAAAACCAAAAACGGGAGTCGCCACCAATCTTTTTACTTAGGTGTGATTGGATCATCTTGTAAAACGTTTTATTTTAAAAACATTTTTGGTCCACGAAAACAAAAAAACGAGTTCGGGAGTCGGTTACGTATGAGGAAGGGTTAGCACCCTCATAACGCCCAAAAATTGGTACCAAATAGATAAAATCATGTCCAAATGTTGAAAATATGAAAATTATAAAATATGATCCTTTTATTTGAAATAAAACCAAGACTTACCTATCCCAAAGAAATAAAATACTTTACCCAGTAAGTTAAGGTATAGCACCTCATGACTTTAAAATTAAGCTCGTCTTTATTTGAGGAAATTCCTACCTCGAGACGCAAAATGTTGAACCCAGCAAGTTAAGGCAAAACAATTTGAATTCTCAAGAATAGGTTTTTTATTTTGAAATTAATAAACCTTAAATTTCTTAAAAAGAGATATGTAATACCTAAAGTTTCACGAGAAAAATCGAACCCAATAAGTTAAGGCAAGATTCTTCTAAAATTCTAAATATCACATATCATCATATTTTAAAATCATTTGAAATAAATTTAGAAAAGGGAGATATGTAATACCTAAAGTTTCACGAGAAAAATCAAATCCAATAAGTTAGGGCAAAATTCTTCTCAAAATTCCCCAAATATCACATATCACCATACTTTAAAAATCATTTGAAATAAAAGGTGTCGATTCAAAATATGTTTTTATAAAAGATTGATTTGAGTGAAACATAACATGAATATATCACAACATATATATTTAATAGCAATTTTACAAAATTACAAATTACACTAACAATATAAAAGGATAATATAATATAAATATATAATGGACTATGTTAAACAATAATAAATGATCTAAAGAATATAAATAAACATGTAATATAACAAATATTGAAATTTTCACGAAATAACAAAATTAAATGAAAAATGGAATAACATATTTAAACATTAAAAATGTGGTGACTTTTAAAATGATTTATAATATATACATTAAAAGTAAAAAAAAAACTTATCATAAATATATACATAATTTAGTAATCTAATACATGTATAAATAACTATATATAATAAAAAAAATTAATAAATAGTATATAATAATTTTTATATAAAACACACATATATAATATATTAATATATTATAACAATTTTTTTAAAAAAATAAAAAAATAAAAATGATATGGATAAATTAAAAAAAAAGTTTAAAAAAACGCATAAATCAATCTTACTCCCGTAATATGAGGATTCAACGAAATTCCTCCACGAAATCTAACTCAAATGGAAGCAACTCAAAAAGAAACGAAGATGAGTGAAGAACAGAATAAGAATAAGCCATAGAAAATAAGAACGCAAGAGGGAGAGAAATTTGAGTGAATGCTCTCAAGAATTCTTATTGCTTCCAAAACTCCAGTGTTTTACAATGAAGGAAGAGGCCTCTATTTATAGTTGAGCCTCCTCAAATCCAACGGTACAGATCAATTACATTAACGGCTAAGATTAAAAAGTATCTACAAATTAAATCTCTAAGATTACAAAATCATATCTTTTAATATTACATGCCATATCTTCTAAGATTGCATATCATATCTAAGATTGCAAACCATAACTTCTAAGATTGCATATCATATTTAAGATTGCATATCCTTGAAGATTGTACTTCCATATACGTCAAGATTGTAGATAGACGTTCAATCTTTTTAAGTAGTGGGCCATTCCGATCGGGCCAAATGATATATTTTGGACTGGACTTGGACTTTATTTTATTATTTTGGGTTTATTATTTTTGTATGGGCCCGGGCTAAATTGGGTTCCTACAGTTATGCTTGAAAGTTTGTTAAGGGACTACTTGTGTTTATATTGAAATTGCATTGTAGTTGTATCATCAATGTCAAACATTGTAAAACTTAAATTTGTGGCTCTTGATATTACTGGAAAGAATTATTTATCCTAGATGTTAGATGCTGAAATACACTTAAATGCAAAAGGCTTTGGAGAAACTATTAATGAATGATATAAAGCATCTAGTCAAGATAAGACCAAATCTATGATATTTCTTCGCCATCACATTCATGAGGGACTAAAGACTGAATATTTGACTGTTAAAGATCCACTTGTCATTTGGAATAGTTTTGGAATAGTCTAAAAGAAATATATGACCACCAGAAAACAATAATACTTCCTAAAGCTCGTTGCATTTGAGATTACAAGATTTTAAATCTGTGTGTGAATATAGCTCAACAATGTTTAGAATCACTTCCCAATTGAAATTATATGGAGAGAAAATAACTTATGAGGATATGTTAGAAAAAAAACATATTGATAACTCTAAATTATATGGACTTTTCAGCACCTTCTAACTAGTAATTCATGTAAATTTGAGTGTTTCGATAGTAAATTTTGTAATTTTATTACAAAATAACTAAGATGGACAAAATTAAAAAACAAATCTTAGCGATAAATGGTGAAGACTTATGCTTAGCAATAATTCATGGTTATTATATAATGTTTTGAACTATCTGCGGAAAATTTTTATATATTTGAAAATTTATGTGACATCTATTTATTTTCTTTGAAGAATATGAATATCTCTCAAATTCAATTAGCGATAAATGGTGAGGACTTATGCTTAACAGATAGTGCAACTACTCATACTATACTTAAGAATAAGAAATATTTTTCTCATTTGACAATGCAAAAAGCTAGTGTGAGTACAATATCAAGTAGTACCAAAATTATAGAAGGCTCTAGAAGAGCAAATATATTATTACCTAGAGGAACTAAGTTTCAAACTAATGATGTGTTATACTCTCCTAAGTCTCAAAGAAATTTATTAAGTTTTAAAGATATTCGACATAATGAATATCATATTGAGACAATAAGTGAAGTGAATAATGAATATCTTTACATTACGAGTATAATTCAAGGAGATAAACATGTTTTGGAGAAATTGTCCGCACTCTCCTCTGGTTTGTATTACACGAGAATTAGTACAATTTAAACACATGTTATAATAAATAAAAAATTTACTGATGACTTTATTATTTGGCATGATCGGTTAGGTCATCTCGGTTCAATTATGATGTGAAAAATTATTAACAATTCACATGGACACTCATTGAAGAGCCAACAAATTCTTTGAGTTAATAATTTTTCATGTGATGCTTGCTCTCAAGGCAAATTAATCATTAGGCCATCACCAGCCAAGATAAATGATGTGTCTAATGTGACTAACTAAAATATGACTAAGGCAAGTGCACCTATTAATAAATAGTATAGCTATGGTGAGTAGAGATATCATATCCACGGGGCTAAAAATATTAGTAATTACCATTTTCTATTATTTAGCCGACAATTTGGAGTGATAGGTGTTAAGCTAAAATTACTGAACTAATTTAACAAAGAACTCAGCAGAGAATAACTAAGGAAAATAATCGAATAATAACCAATAAGAGAGACAATACTCAGGAAAGAATCCACCTAGACTTCATCTATTATTATAAATATGAATTAAACGATTTATTCACTTAGTGTCTTGATTTGTAGAAATCCTTAAATTATGTTAATATCTTTTTCGAGAGTAAGGACAATTGACTCTAGGTTGATTAATTGAAATTTCTTTCTAATCAAAACCCCTATTGTCGCATTAACTCGATTTATAGATTCTCTTATTAGATTTAACTCTAATTTGATAGATTTATGTCGTCCTATTTCTAGGATTGCATGCAACTCCACTCAATTCTGCTAGATATACTCTTAAATAGGGACTTTTCCTCTACTGAATTAAGCACATTAAACATGAATTAATATCCCGAAAATATTAAAACAAGAAATAAACACACATAATTAAGAACAAGTGTAGCGACGTAAAATTTTAGTACGGGCGCTAATTGGGAAAATTATTGAACATTTGAAAACAGAGTTTCAATTTTTTTAAAAAAAGGAGTCGCCACGATTTTTTTTTAGGTGTGATCGGACACCTAATAAATCCTCTCTCTTTTTTAAAAGAAAAAATATTTTTTGAATTTTCTTAAAAAAAAGGAAGAGCTTAGGTCTACGTCAAAATTCCAGAGAAAAATAGGGTTCGGGAGTCAGTTACGCGCGAGGAAGGTATTAGCACCCTCGCGACACCCAAAATTGGTATCTCGTTAAACGCGTGTTGTCTTAATTTTAAAAATACAAATTTAATTTAATATTTAATCGTGATCCAATTGAAACACGAGAATTTTTGAAAACACAAAATTTTTGAAAACACGAAATTTTTGAATCTCGAGAAATTTTTAAAACCTGAGAATTTTTGAAAATACGAAAATTTTTGAAAACGAGAATTTTTGAAACCCGAGAATTTTTGAAAACACGAATTTTTTTAACACGAAAATTTTAAAAACATGAAAAATTTTGAAACACAAATTTTTTTGAAAACATAAGAATTTTGAAACACGAAAAGTTTTAAAACACGAAAATTTTGATAAATTACATATTATCGTATTATATACATTTTAAAAATAAAATCTTGATAATTTTTTCTACAAAGATTTTATATTTTTTTTGAAATTTCTAATTTTAATTTTTATAAATGAATTACAAGTTTAACATAAAATCAAAGAAGTTCACCCAACATAGCAAAGAAAAACGATGATTTAATGCTAAACCGATTTGTTGCTTCTTTTTTTTTAAAAGAATAAATTTATTAAAAAAAATTAAATTTTATAAATAAATCACATAATAATATTTCAAAAAAACGAAACATAAAAATGTTCATATAATTGAAATAAGACACATTAACAATATAGACTAAATGAGTAAATAAAACAAAGGGTCAAGCATATACCAAAGCCCAAAATTGTGGGCTGCTGAAATAGGCTTAATATGGGATGGGCCTACGCTGCTATTGGGCTGTTGCTTGGGGAGTCTACTGCTGTTTGGGTATGTGGGTGTGGGCTTGTAATTTGGGCTGTTGGTGGGTGGCCTATCTTTATTTTTTCCTTCCTTTTTCTTTTCTTTTTCTTTCTTTTCCTTCCTTTTTCTTTCTTTTTTCTTCTTTTTTTTCTTCCCCTTCTCATTCTTCTCACGCCGTCGACTTCCTCGGCCTGGTGGTGCGCCAACCACTGCGCTGCTCTTTTTCACTTCGTCTTTTTTTCTTTCTTCTCCCTACTCTCTTCTATCTCTCCTTCTTTTCTTATTTTCCCCTCTTTTTTCTCTTTTTTGCTTTTTTTTTTGGTCGTTTTTTTGAATGTGGGGGTTGAAGGTGGGTGATTTAAAATTGGCAGCACTTTTGGGAATGAGGGAGATGGTTGAGAACTCCTTGTAGTCTGCCTCTAAATCTTCTTGATCTTTGCTGAAAATTTCTTTGTAGTTTTTTTTTTTTTTTATGTCCGAATTCTCCTCTTTGTTTTGGTGTGATTTTTCTTTTTATGCATTCATTTTGCTTGTTTCCCATGCTATTTGCGGTAGTGGGTGGAGGAGCAGCCACCCATGTTGGTGGCCAGAAAATCTGGGGAGTGAGTGGCCCAAATCGTGTAATCTGCCAGAGGGACCCAGTTGTAAAAGTAGTAAAACTAGTAGGGTCAAAACGTAATTTTGAGAAAGTATCAGGGTCAAAGTGTAATTTTAGAAAAGTTTAGGGTCAAAATGAAATTTTAGAAAAGTTTAAGGGTCAAAGTGTAATTTTAGAAAAATTAAGTAGTCAAAATGTAATTTTGGAAAAGTTGAGGGGTCAAAATATAATTTTTTCATTTTTTTTTGAAAATTAAACAGAAATCGAGTTGGACAAAATTTAGTGCTTACAGCTGCCCCTCTTTGCTCATCGCTGTGAAACAGGGATAGAGCAAAGACTTAAAAGCACTAAATTTTGTTCGATTGTTCAATCATTATTCTTTATTGAAAAATAGAAATAAAAAATAGCTCAGCATATGACCCGAAGCTCAACTCACCTTTCGGATTATGAGTTGATCTTTGAAAAAGCATAAATTGAAAATACCTCAACGTGTGACCTGAGGCTCAACTCACCTCTCACAATATGAGTTAATTTTTTTTTTTTTGAAAAACAGAAATTAAAAAAAAATACCTCAGCGTGTGACCTGAGGCTCAACTCACCTCTTGCAATATGAGTTGATTTTTTTGAAAAACAGAAATTGAAAATACCTCAGCGTGTGACCTGAGGCTCAACTCACCTCTCGCAATATGAGTTGATTTTTTGAAAAACAGAAATAAAAAAATACCTTAACGTGTGACCTGAGGCTCAACTCACCTCTCGTAATATGAGTTGATTTTTTTTTGAAAAACAGAAATAAAAAATATCTCAGCGTGTGACCTGAGGCTCAACTCACCTCTCGTAATATGAGTTGATTTTTTTTTTAAAAACAAAAATAAAAAATACCTCAGCGTGTGGCCTGAGGCTTAACTCACCTCTTGCAATATGAGTTGATTTTTTGAAAAATATAAATTAAAAAATACCTCAGCGTGTGACCTGAGGCTCAACTCACCTATCGTAATATGAGTTGATTTTTTGAAAAGCGAAATTAAAAATACCTCGCGTGTGATCTGAGGCTCAACTCACTTCGCAATATGAGTTGATTTTTGAAAAGCGAAATAAAAAATACCTCGGCGTGTGACCTGATGCTCAACTTACCTCTCGTAATATGAGTTGATTTTTTGAAAAAAAAAATAAATAAATAAAATAAAATAAATACCTCAACGTGTGACCTGAGGTTCTCAACTCACCGCTCGCATTATGAGTTGATTGAATTTTTTTTTGGAAAAAAAACAGAATTTGAAAAATAGAATTTGAAAATATCTCGGCATGTGACCCGAGGCTTAACTCACCTCTCGCATTATGAGTTGATTTTTTTGAAAAAGAAATTGAAAAAATTCTCCGGCTTGTGACCCGAGGCTCAACTTACCTCTCGCAATATGAGTTGATTTTTTTTTTTTTGAAAAATAGAAATGAAATAATTAAAAAAATTAAAATTTCAAAACATATCATCTGGTTGAACTCGGATGTCTTTTTTTTCCTTAATTCAGCACAACTATCATCAAAATCTCTTGCTTTACTGGAGTACCTGTATATGTCATGCGTGATGTTATCATGATCTGCACGTGTTTGTCTTAAATGCTTTCATGCCTACATGATCATGCCGTGCGCATTGGGTTTGTTTGTCATATATCCCTTTTCGTTACGATTTTCATGATGACCTGCATTCATTGCTTCGACTCTTGACTTTCCTTTCAGGTTTTGTACTCGTCCTTGAGTTTTACGAGTAATCTGCGTTTCTCGTATGTTACCCTTTTGCCCTCTGTTGAACTTTGTCCTTGCTTTGAGGCTCTTGTATTTACCAAATTCTCATCTAGGTAATGCTCAACATTCCTTTTGTTTAGAGCATGTCATCTCACTATTTATCATTTAAATGAACCAAACATGATATGCTTGACAATGGCACGGTAGGTATGAAAGAAATACCTCACATTCATATTTATTTCAAAAGCAACAAGCAAAGAAAATTGACAATGAATAATTCAATAAAGAAAACATTATAAATAAAGGAAAGCAGATTCAATTGTCGCAAATGCTCTAGATATCCAACGCATGAACTTCTCCACGTTTCTTCATCCTGGATCTTTTCGAGCAAAGCTTCTTGTATAGAAGATTTTGAGCTTCCGAGTCTGCTTCAAATATTATAATCTCGCCATTTGACTCTTTGTTCAAATTGCCTTGCTCCTTAAGACCAAATCTACTTCATTAGGACCCCATTTCGGGTTTTCATCCTAATCATTTTTGTTTATCAAGACGCCCTTTTCGGGTTTTCATTTTGATCTCTTTTTTTCTTCTCTTTTTATTTTTTATAATTTTTTTATCAAGACGCCCTTTTCGGGTTTTCATCTTGATTTTTTTATTTTTTTATTTTTTTTAGACATAATATTTTTCATAACATCTGAGTTCACTAGATTAGGTAACTCCCTCCCATCCATCTCAGTGAGAATCAAAGCTCCACCGAGAAAGCCTTCTTTACGACGTATGGCCCTTCCCAATTTGGTGCCCATTTTCCTCAAAAGTCTTTTTGTATTGGAAGAATATTTCTCAGTACGAGTCTCCCTCGCGGAATTCTCTTGGCCACACCTTCTTGTCATGGGCGTTGATCATTCTCTCCATGACAGATTGTCTTCAAGCGTTTTTCTTCGATAAGATTTAGCTGGTCATATCGAGCTTGAACCCATTTTGATTCTTCTAGTTTCGACTCCATTAAGACTCGTAGAGAGGGGATCTCAACTTCGATGTGCAGCACATCTTCCATTCCATAGACCAGAGAGAAAGAGTTGCTCCCATAGATGGCCGCACAGATGTGCGATATGCATACAAAGCGAATGGTAGCTTCTCGTGCCAGTCTTTATATGTCTCAGTCATTTTCCCAATAATCCTCTTAATATTTTTGTTTGCCGCTTCTACTGTTCAGTTCATTTTTGGGCGATAGGGTGAAGAGTTATGATGTTTCATTTGAAATTGCTCACACACTTCCTTCATCATCTTATTGTTCAGATTCAAAGCATTATCTGAAATGATTCTCTCAGGAAAACCATATCGACATATGATCTCTTTTTTTAAGAATCTGCAAACTGCAATCTTCGCCACATTAGCAAACAAAACGGCTTCTACCTATTTTGTGAAGTAATCTATAACCACAAAAATGAATCGATGTCCATTAGAAGCTTTTGGGGAAATTGCCCTATAACATCCATGCCCCACATAGAAAAAGGCCACGAAGAAGTCATGACATGAAGGGGCAAATGGGCTGTGTGAATTTTATCGCCATAAATTTGACATTTGTGGCACTTTCGTGCATAACTAATGCAGTCACTTTCCATCGTCAACTAGTAATAACCGAGTCTCATAATCTACCTAGCCATTGTGAAACCATTGGCATGCATCCCACAAATTCCTTCATGGACATCTTCAAGTATTTTTCTGGCTTCAATGGCATCCACGCATCTCAGGAGCACTTGATATTTTCTCTTTTTATGCAGGATATCCCCATCAAGAACAAATCCCACCGCCATTCTTTTGATTGTTCTTTTTCGTTCTCATTTGCTTGCTCGGGATACCTTTGATTCTTGACATATTCTAAGATATCATGGAAACCACTACCGTCCATCATCTCTTTTTAATGCTAAAACAATGTGCGGGGACCTCATATATGCTCATTTGGAGAGGCATTATTTACATTTCTCTGTTTGCTTTGAACATTGAGGCCAAAGTGGCCAGAGCATCAGCCAATTGGTTTTCTTCTCGTGGGAATTAATTAAAAGTCACTTCTTTGAATTCTTTAATCAGTTTGGCAATGAAATTGCGATATTTAACTAATTTTGAATCTCTCACTTTCCAATCTCCATGGATTTGGTAAATCACCAACGTTGAGTCCTTGTACACCTCTAAGATTTCGATGTTTCATTCAATAGATACACGAAGTCCTATGATGCAAGCCTCATATTTCGCTATGTTATTGGTACAGAAGAAATTTAATCTGGCAGTGAGCGGATAATGGTTCCCTTCTGGTGATACTAAGACTGCTCCAATCCCATGCCCTAATGCGTTCGATGAACCATCAAAGCTCATCTTCTATGATTTCTCTTTTGACGGCTCACACTCTTTTTCTATAATGCACATCAAGTCTTCGTCTAGGAAATCGAATCTTAATGGCTCGTATTCCTCCATTGTTCGAGTTACTAAGAAGTCAGCTATTGCGCTCCCCTTTATCGACTTTTGACTTACATATACGATGTCGTACTCGATAGTAGGATCTGTCATCGTGTCATTCTTTTTGAGAGTGCAGGTGATTCCATCATATACTTTATTGGGTCCAGCTTTGAAATTAACTACGTTGTATGATACAACATATATTGCTTGAGCCTCTGAACTACCCAAACCAAAGCATAACAGAATTTTTCAATTGACTGGTAATTTGCTCCATACTCTGTGAACTTCTTGTTGCGGTAGTAAATCGCCCTTTCCTTTTCCCTGACTCATCATGTTGCCCCAGTACGCAACCCATTGAGTTTTCGAACACAGTTAGATACAATATTAACGGTCTCCGAGAGTTGGTGGTACTAGCACCGGAGGGTTAGACAAATACTGTTTTATCTTGTCGAAGGCCACTTGGCACTTCTCTTTCCATTCTCCCGGATTATGTTTTCGAAGGAGTTGAAAAATTGGGTCACACTGTTGGTAAGTTGAGCAATGAATCGAGTGATGTAATTCAACCTCCCTAAAAATCCTCTGACTTCTTTTTGTATGCACAGAGGTGGTAGTTCTTGTATGGCTTTTATCTTATTTGGATCAACCTCAATACCTCTCTCACTGACAATGAAGCCTAGCAACTTTCCCGAGGTAGCACCAAATGCACACTTGGCTGGATTGAGCTTCAGCTGGAAATTTTTTAATCTTTCAAACAACTTCTTGAGGTTCTCAACATGCTCTCTTTCCCCCCGAGATTTGGCAATCATATCATCAACATAGACTTTTATTTCGTTGTGCATCATGTTATGGAACAACATCACCATGGTTCTCTGATATGTTGCCCCAGCATACTTTAATCCGAATGGCATCACCTTATAGTAGAATGTCTCCCACATCATTAAGAAGATAGTTTTCTCCATATCTTGGGAGCCATCTTTATTTGATTATAACCCGAGAAACCATCTATGAAAGAAAATAAAAAATGTTTTGCTGTATTATCCACCAACGTATCAATGTGTGGCAAAGGAAAATTATCCTTAGGGCTTGCTCGATTCAGATCGTGATAATCTATGCACATTCGCACCTTGCCATCTTTCTTGGTATCGAGACTATATTAGCTACCTATTTTAGATATTTGGAGACTTGAGGAAGCCAGCATCAAATTGTTTCTTGACTTCTTTTTTCTTTAATAGCATTTCAGGTTTCATTCGTCTTAGCTTCTGTTGAATGGGTTTGCATTCTGGTTTTAGTGGAAGTCTATGAACCATTATATCCTCGTTCAACCCTGGCATGTCCTGATACGACCATGCAAATACATCTTTGTACTCACGACGCAAGGTGATCAAATCATGTTTGGTGTCCTCTGAAATGGAAGTCCCAATCTTCACTTCTTGTCTCTTTTATTCATTTCCCAAGTTTACTGTCTCAACTGATTCTTGATGGGGTAAAATTTGTTTATCTTCTTGTTCTACCATTCTTAGTAAGTCAGGAGACGAGACATAATCTTCAGCACTTTCCTCAACTTCGAATTCTCCTAAACAAATAGCTTTCTCAAAATCGATTTCAGGACTTGTAACGGGATTGCTCATGTCGCTGATATCTGAGCACCTGAGAGGTGAATGGAAAAGAAACCTATAGAGGAGTATCAAGGTATTGGAACCAACAAACATAATGTTTTGGCATGATATGAGGTATATGTAAGGACAGACTGTGAGAAGAGGGAATAATTATGAAGTTAATAAGAATGAAAAGACCATGACAAAATGCATCTCCATTAATATTCATTTAAATAATAAAGAGCAAAACATAAACTCTTACAAAAGAATCCCACTATTACATAGAGGCACACAAAAAAGACTTAACATTGAGCATTACTCTGGAGAGGACTTAGAAAATACAAGAAGATCCACAGCAGTCCAATTGTTCAAAACGAATCTAGGAGGATAAGGGCGTATCATTGAAACATCTTTAATTGTATCATCCCCTTTGTCAAAAACATTTATACTAACGTTCTAAAGACCTCTTTCAATCAATAATAGCGTGTTTCGTGAATTATCTCGCCCTGGGTACATCATTCCTGCAGATGTAAATGTTTTTGACAAAGGGGGATACGCTATGGGCCCCCATTCTAATTCCCAACCTGAGGCTCTTGCAATCCTCCTTTCTTGATCTTTCTGCAACTGCTTTCTTCTTTGTCGTATATCTGCTTGAACCCTAAACCATATCGACCCTTATGATGTACTGGTTTCAATGCTCTAGCTCTTAGATGTGTCCTTTAAGAATGACATGATTCTAGATTCATAGTGTCGCAACTGTGGATTATACGGCTTTAGCCTCAGTGAATGATTAGGGTGATATGCATATGCAATGGATGGATAAATAAATAAATGACAAATGAATGTTAGTCATGAATAAATATGCAAGAATTTGGTGTTGATTTCAAGATAGCCCCATACTTAGGCATTTCCTTAATCAAAAGAGTCCATTACAAAACGTTTTGCCATTTCTGATTTAACAGTTACACAAATTTCCTAGCCACATCACCTTGTTTCTTCACTCGTTCTAGGAACTCTGACATGCTTGATCTTTGGCTCGGAGGGAATTGGCAACTGAGAGTTTGGCTTCATCCGATAATTGCACGATTTGCACAACCGCCTTACGAATTTCATTGATCAAACCGTCGAGATGCATATCTTTTTCTTGGAGAGCTCTTTTGTAGGCACGAATGTCTCTGTCATGATGGCTATTCTTTTCTTCTAGGGCTTTTAGGAGAGTATCTAAATGTTGTTGATGAGTTTGCAGTGTATTTTCTAAATATCATATTTTCCTTCTTAGCTCTTGATGCTCAGACTGACTAGTCGTTAATTCTACAGACAGGGTTTCGTATTCAACATTCTTCTTCCTTAACTCTATCATAGCACGCGCAGCTTTTTCCTCTTCTTTCTTCGCTTTCCCTCTAAAAAATTTCATCCCACCTTTGATGTTGCTTAGTTCTTCCTTCCATTCTACCGATGATTTGCCCATCCCACTATTCCTTATAGTGCCTCTTAATTTCTTATTTTCTAAATGAAGATTCTTTAAGTCATTTCTCATTATCTCAGCTTCTTTCTAGACTTTTTCAGTTCTGGATTTTTCAATTTGAACATCGATCTTCAGCTGGTAGTTTTCTCTTGAAGAGAACTAATATCCCGTAACAGCTTAGCCTTTTCACGTTCAAATTCATGTCTTGCCATTTCCAGCTCGGACAACATTTCTGCTGAGAATGGATTCTGGTAAGTGTAATCCATCGGTGAGATTTATTGACTATTCACTCATCGTTGTCTCCATATGTCATAATCTTGAGTGATAGTATTAGCATAGAGAGCTAACTCTATTAGGTAAATTTTTTTCCAAGACTTTGCAGTATCTCAGGCTTTTTTCATGTAACCTTTACCTGTAAAAGTAAACTCAGACTGTGCCAATCCCCCAGTAGCTGGTATGAATTGACGTGAGGCGAACTACCTTTGAACCATTAACGGAGCATATCCAACTCCTCCCCATAATCCGAGTAAAGGCACCCAATCTTAACTTCTGCATTTGTATAACAGAACGAAGGACGGATCCATGGTGCTCTCCAAGTTATGTCTTCAGCGTGGAGGTTCTGAAAAATCAAAACGCAGTGTTGTTCAGTGACATCCTTCGGCCAATCTTTCCCAATGTAAGCTTCCAATAGAGAGAATGTTTTTGCAAACATGTGGAAAGTTGTGCGCTCTACTTTCCAGAAGTGGCTCAGAATCCAAACATTAAGTAACTGCGCACATCCGATAAAACGTCTTTCCTTTTCCTCCTACAACTACTTAGAGATCTAAAAGTTTCGGCCAAGATAATTGGGACGGGGTTGATTCCTTGCCTCAACTTTTCGAAGAAATCCACTACCACAACTTCTATGTGCCCAAGGACCTTTGGGAAGATGATTAATCCATAAATGGCCAAAGCAAACAGATCCACTCTCTTCACAATATCTGGATGGTTTTGAGCTAAGTCTCGCAGAGAAAACCACGGAACACAACTGACTTCGTTCTTTTTCTTTATCTATTTTTCAGCCCATGTATCAGTCATTCCCGTCAACTTCATTAGCTTTTTCTTGAAGGTCATTGGTTTGGGCTCCTTCACATATATCTTGCTGAATTGTGCATTGCCAACGCGAAGCAAGGCGGCATACTCTTCTATGGTATCTTCCTGATTGAAAGTGAAACATTGATAAGCTGGGTCCTAGAATCGAACCATGGCTTGAATCAACTGTTCGTCTACGTTGACGGTGATTAAGTGAGCTGTATCCTTGTACTTTTCAATGAAGATGCCCCTAGTGTCTGAGTTCCATTGTTTCCAGATCCAAGTCAAGTGTTCGAGGTTATTCTGACGAGCATTCGAAGTTACATGCTCGGGAAGATTGGAGATACATCTTTTTTTAAACTGTCCCCTTTTTCTTTCTGGGTTTTTAAAGACCAGTCTCGAACCACGACATTTTTCTCGATTACTTGTGTAATTGACTCCTCTATTAGAAACCTATTTTTGACAACCAATCTCTAATCAACACCTTTCTAATAAGATGCCTATGATGCATGATAAAATAAAAATAAAAATAAAGACAAATAACCTTGGTTAGTAGTCACAACAAATATAAATAGAGAAAAACTATGGCAAATCTAACAAATTAAGATATTTAATCGTGCATTTTAGTGAAACCGACCTACTTTTTTATTTTTTATTTTTTTTGCCCCATCATGCTTTACAAAAACCTACCCTACATGCTCATAAGATAATCTACTCGATATAATTTTATTAAACAAACATAATTCTCTTGCAAAAACAAATATAAATGTAAAAGAAATAAAAAGTAATAAGTGTTTCTCCCATGTTCTTATTTTGGTGACTATTCGACGGACGAAGTTTCGACATGGCTCTAATCGGGTGGCTCATACGGTTCACTATATGCGGCTTCGGTTCTAAAAAGGTACTTGAACTGTCCGTACTATCGCCTACTAAGACTAGTACAAAGCCTCGGTTATCGCCCATCATAGGCTCACGAGCTCAATTCGAGGGATTACATTTACTTATGCCTATGCGGAGGGACAAGTTAACTCACGAAAGCATAAGTTATATGTGACCCGGAAGTATTCACTAGCCTGTGTAGAGGGACGAGTTAACTCACGAAGGCATAGCGTTTACTTCCACTTAAACAGACGAAGCCCAGGTAGAGAGCTCATGTTATGAAAAAATGCAAGTGCACAGTGTGTGGGGAAAAACTCACAAACCTTTTCGTTTTTATTTTAAAAACTAAAAAAAAACTAAAACCGTAAAAACTTAGAGCTGAAAAACAAAAAGATAAAACAAGTTAGAAAAATATTTACAACATGATGCAAATGCATGACTTTTCAAAATTTAAGGATCACGACTAAATATTAAATTGAACAAGGAGTTTCAAAATTTTGACAACACGTTTAATTCGGACTCGACTCAAAAAAATGTCCCCGATGGAGTTGCCAATTTGAGCGACGTAAAATTTTAGTACAAAGCGCTAATTGGGAAAATTATTTGAACATTTAAAATAGAGTTTGATTTTTTTAAAAAGGGAGTCATGTGATCTTTTTTTCTAGGTGTGATCGGACACCTAATAAATCCTCTTTTTTTAAAAGAAAAATTATTTTTTAAATTTTCTTAAAAAAGGTCGAGTTTAGGTCTACGTCAAAATTCCAGAGAAAAATAGGGTTCAGAGTCGATTCTGCGAGGAAGGTATTAGCACCCTCGCGACGCCCAAAACTGGTATATCGTTAAATGCGTGTTGTCTTAATTTTCAAAAATACAAATTCAATTTAATATTTAATCATGATCCAATTGAAACACGAGAATTTTTAAAAACATAAAAATTTTTGAAAACACGAAATTTTTGAAAACATGAAAATTTTTGAAAACGAGAAGTTTTGAAACCCGAGAATTTTTGAAAACACATATTTTATTTTTTTAACACGAAAATTTTAAAAACACGAAAATTTTTGAAACACGAAATTTTTTGAAAACATAAGAATTTTGAAACACGAAAAGTTTTAAAACACGAAAATTTTGATAAATTACATATTATCGTATTATATACATTTTAAAATGAAATCTTGATAATTTTTTCTACAAAGATTTTATATTTTTTTGAAATTTCTAATTTTAAATTTTATAAATGAATTCCAAGTTTAACCTAAAATCAAAGAAGTTCACCCAACATAGCAGTGAAAGCGATGATTTAATGCTAAACCTATTTGTTGCTTCTTTCTTTTTTAAAAAATTGAATTTATTAAAAATTAAATTTTATAAATAAATTCACATAATAATATTTCAAAAAAGCGAAACATAAACATGTTCATATAATTGAAATAATACACATTAACAATATGGACGAAATGAGTAAATAAAACAAAGGGTCAAGCATATACTAAAGCCCAAAATTGTGGGCTGCTAAAATAAACTTAATATGGGATGGGCCTCTGTTGCTATTGGGTTGTTGCTTGGGAGTCTGCTCTTTGTTTGGGTATGTGGGTGTGGGCTTACAATTTGAAATTTTTTGGTGGGTGGCCTATCTTTATTTTTCCTTCCTTTTCTTTTCTTTTCTTTCTTTTCCTTCTTTTTTCTTTCTTTTTTCATCTTTTTTTTTTCATCTTCTCATTCTTCTCACGCCGTCGACTTCCTCGGCCTGGTGGTGCGCCAACCACTGCACCGCTCTTTTTCACTTCGTCTTTTTTCCTTTCTTCTCCCTACTCTATTCTATCTCTCCTTTTCTTATTTTCCCCTCTTTTTTCTCTTTTTTGTTTTTTTTTCGGGTTGTTTTTCTTGAATGTGGGGGTTGAAGGTGGGTGATTTAAAATTGACAGCACTTTTGGGAATGAGGGAGATGGTTGAGAACTCCTTGTAGTCTGCCTCTAAATCTTCTTGATCTTTGCTGAAAATTTCTTTGTAGTTTTTTCTTCTTTTTTTTTTATGTCCGAATTCCCCTCTTTTTTTGGTGTGATTTTTCTTTTTATGCATTCATTTTGCTTGTTTCCCATGCTATTTGCAGTTAGTGGGTGAAGAAGGGGCAGCCACAGAAAATCTGGGGAGTGGGTGGCCCAAATCATGTAATCTGCCAGAGGGACTCAGTTGTAAAAGTAGTAAAACTAGTGGGGTCAAAACATAATTTTGATAAAGTATTAGGGTTAAAGTATAATTTTGGAAATTTTAAGGTTCAAAATGAAATTTTGGAAAAGTTTAGGGGCCTAAGTGTAATTTTGGAAAAGTTAATGGGTTAAAATATAATTTTTGAAAAGTTAAGGGTCAAAATATAATTTTGATTTTTTTTTTTTTTGAAAATTAAACAAGAAATCGAGCTGGACAAAATTTAGTGCTTATAACAAGAATCAAATATTTATCACGTATAACAGAAATTAAATAATAGAATTCATCATAGGTTTCATCTTCCCTAGGTATCTGGGAAATTAGTTCATAATTCTGAATAAAAACATCTTAAAGTTAGGAAAACCACAAGAAATAAAGAAAATCGTAAGAACTTTAAAAGAAATTAAAGGAGGTCTTCGATCTTGATGGCAATCTGCTTCAGAGTTGGCTCTAATAGTGTTCTTTGATTTGTTTTCTTCGATCTTCTTTGATGTCCCTATATATCTTCTTCTATTTGGTGTTTATAGACTTTAAAATGCTCAGAAAGCCTAAAAATTGTATTTTTCAGCGAGTTTGGGAAGCAGGTTGCGAAATCGACATGGCCTGGAACATGGCTGTGTGTCCAGCTCGTGTTGCTCACACGGCCGTGTGCTCGACTCTTTGAGGAAGTATGCTCTTTTGTGATTTTTGAAGTATGCTCCTTTTGCTCCCAAATGATTTTTGCTCGTTTTTAGCTCCTTTTGCTCCCAAATGCTCACCTAAGTATATGAATATGAATTCAAAGGATTAGGAGCATCAAATTCAACAATTTGGATAAATAATCATCTAAAAACGCATTAAGAACGTGATTAAAATATGTTAGTTTTATCATTTATCAATAAAATGTGAATCTATCACTTTTCTAGAACAGATACAAGGAGATATATATGGATCAATAAACCCTCCGTCTGGACCATTTAGATATTTTATGGTATTACTCGATGCTTCGACTAGATGGTCACATGTATCATTGTTATCAACTCGCAACCTGGCATTTTTGAGGTTACTTGCTTAGTTGATCAAATTACGAGCAAATTTGTCTTGACAATGCTGGTGAATTTACTTCCAAAGCTTTCAATGATTTTTGTATGTCTATTGGAATATGTTTTGAACACCTTGTAGCACATGTTTATATACAAAATGATCTTGCTAAATCATTAATCAAACGTCTTCAATTGATTGCAGGAGCGTACTGATGAAGTCAAAACTTCCAATTTCTGCTTGGGGGCATGCCATACTACATGTAGCATTATTAATTCGAATCAGGCGAAGAAGTTATCATAAGTTCTCTTCGTTGCAAATGGTTTTTGGTTAGAAACTAAATATTTTCCATTTGAAAATTTTTAGATATGCCGTATATGTTTTGATTGCTCCACCAAAATGGTCTAAGATGGGTCCTCAAAAGAGGTTAGAAATATATCTTGGATATGAATCCTTGTCAATAATTAAATATCTTGAGCCATCAACAAGGAATTTATTTACAACTCGATTTGCTGACTGTCATTTTCATGAGTCAATTTTTTCAACGTTAGGGGGAGAAAATAAACAGCTTGAAGAAGAAATAGATTGAAATGAATTATCATTATCTCATTTTGATCCTCGTATGCAATAATGTGAACTGGAGGTTCAAAGGATAATTCATTTACAAAGTTTAGGAAATCAGTTGTCAGATGCATTTACTAAACCAAAAAGAGTGACAAAATCACATATACCAACTGTAATGCTCCAATCAAGATTGATGTCACTGAAGGACAAACTCTAGTTACTAGTGAGTCTAAAGCATGTTTGAAGCGTGGTAGATGATCGTTGTTTTGTCGAGTTTTAAAATTTATAAAGAGAATGATCGAACCTGGAAACTAACTCTGACAACGATTTAAGGCAAGTGTACCTATCGAACAGTAGTATAGCTTAGGCAAGACCGATTGTCTAACCCAAAGGAATTAAAAGTACTAATACTAACCTTCTTTCTATTATTTATCCTAAATATTAAGTGATTGATTGTTTAATCTAAATTAACTAACTACTAAGCTAAAGACGCAAAGACAAAAAAAATGAATTGGGGAAATACTGTTGGGAAAACTCAGTTGATTAAGACGATACCTTAGGAAGAATCCACCTAAACTTCACTTGTTATCTAACTCGAACAGACGATTTATTCACTTGACTTGATCCGTAGGATTCCTAATTTATATTAAACCTCTCTCGAGGCGAATAACGTCTAACCCTAGGTTGATTAATTGAAATCTCTTTCTAATTAAAACCCTAGAATCACATTAACTCGATCTATGGACTCCCATATTAGGTTTCACCCTAATCCGGCAAAATCTCGTCACCCTATCTCTAGGCGCGCGATCAACTCCGCTTAATTATGCTAGATCTACTCTTAGACAGGGACTTTTGCTCCACCACCTAAGCACATTCAACTTGAATCAATATCCCGAAAATATTAATACAAGAATTAAGCATACATAATCAAGGACAAATCAAGTATTTATCATATAGTTCAGAAAACAATAACAAGATCCGTCTTAGGTTTCATCCCCTTCAGGTATCTGAAGGGTTTAGTTCATAACAATAAAAGAAAATATCTTAGAAGAAAAGATAAAACAAAACATAAGAAATCCCTAAAACTCCCTGAAGGAATTGAAGAGAGATCCGCCGTCTTGAGTATAATTCCGGCTTCTTGAGATGAATCAACTGGCTATCTTCAAGTGATTCCCACAAATTTGACCTTTTTGGCTCGGCTCTTTAGCCTAGCTAAACCCCATTGGAAGGTTATGCTTAGGGTGTATATATAGGCTTTTGAAATGCTTTATTTGGCCCCTAAGTATCCTAATCTGAGCGAAATTCCTATTAGGGTGTTTGAATAGGCTTTGGAATGTGTTTCTTTGCCTCTAAGTACCCTATTCCGAGTAAACTCCTCTTGGCCGCGGCAGGGACAAGGTCATGGAACACGCCCGTGTGAATCGATTTCAGGTCATGGTCAAGTCTGCTGAAGAGACATGCCCGTGTGTTTTGGGGTCCAGGCTGTGTTAGAGTAAATTAGGGAAGCACGGCCGTGTGGTCTTGGGCCCAGGCCGTGTCGATTTCTTTTTGGCCCAATTTGGTCCGTTTTGAGCCCGTTTCTCGTTCTTTTCGTCCCTAGGTGCTTTCCTAAATATAAAACATGAAAAGAAATGATTAAAAGCACCTTTTTACATAAATCAAGGAATAAATCATCCAAAAGTATGCTAAATGTGGGATTAAAATATGTTACTTTTACGGTTTATTAGTAGACAAATCGATTCTAGAGATAAGAATACTTGAAAAAGAAAAGGAGAAAAAACAGATGATGGCCAAATCGAGGAAACAATGACTTTAAAAGGATCTCCAAAAGAGACTTTAGACATGACTGAAGTTCAAGAAAAATCTCAGGTGCCTAATAATGAAGAGATCTCAACAAATTATGTCATGTCTAGGATTAAATGGAACTGAAATCAAATCGATGTCGATGACATATTTGTATGCAATATAGCGCTAGATATTTTGAATGACAATATGGATCATGAACCAATGTCAATTAAAGAATGTAGACAAAAAGATGATTGGCCAAAATGGAAAAAAAAACAATTAAGGTGGAATTAAAATATCTTGCGAAGAGAGATGTATTCAGACATGTATTTCGTACACCTGAAGATGTAAAACCTGTGGGATATAAATGAGTTTTGGCAAGAAAGAGAAATGAAAAAGGAGAAATTGTGAGATATAAAGCGTGTTTGGTTGCACAAGGATTTTCACATAGACCTGATTTTCACTTAGACCTGATATTGATTATGAAGAGGCATACTTTCCTATGGTGGATGACACTACTCTTAGGTTCTTGATTAGTCTGACAATAAGAAATGGGCTTGATTTATGCCTAATGGATATAGTTACAGCCTATTTGTATGACCCATTTGATAATGACATTTTCATTAAACTCCCAAAGGTTTTAAACTGTTAGAAGTAACTAATTATTTGGAACGGGTGGAATAGCGGTAACAATACTATCTTCCGTGGGAAGGATGAAGAGGTTAGGATCGTATGGGAGAGGGCTAAAACTCTTAATGATGACTTCTGAATCCACAACCTTACGAACAAGCCTATTCTTTCTTTGAGTCCTAGCCCCCCAAAAATGGGAAAAGCCCAGATTGATTTTTGTTAAGGTTAATGTAGATGTTGTTGTGGTTGATAACAAAACTAGTTTTGGGGTTATTATTCGAGATAGTGATGGTTTCGTTCTCGGTGGCAGTGTGGGCTACAAAGGGGATCACATGAGTTTGGAGTGGGTGGAGCTAAGTGTGTTCATTGAAGGCATCACTTTAGTCCGCTCACTCAACTTTGACAAGGTCATCTTTGATTCTAATTATGCAAGTTTAGTTAACCGATTTCAGAAACACCGTGAAGACATTACAATTTTGGGCCATCGGATCAAAGAAACTAGAGGCATGATTGAGCTTTTCACGAAGCCAATGTTAAGTGGATAAGTCGCGATAGTAACAAAGTTACGGATAAACTCTGTAATTTTGCTTTGAATAACTATTGTAACATGTCTTTTGGTATGGTGCATCCTAGCGATATCCATAATGTTGTAATTCTTGATTTATTTTAATTGCTTCGAGCCCATTTCTGTCAAAAAAGAAGAAGAAGATAATACATCTTGCATTGCACAACTTAAAGAAGGATATATTAAGGGTGATAGAATAAAACATATATCATCAAAAATTTTCTTCACTCATGATCTACAAAAGAATGGAGATATAAATATTCAACAGATTCGTCAAGTGAGAATTTGACAGATATTTTTACTAAGACACTCCCTATCATTACATTTGAGAAGTTAATTTTCAACATTGGATTGTGTTGGTTCAAAGTTCTTAAGTGATGCTTAAATGAGGGGGAGTAAATTCGCACTACATTTTTTTAGGTTGTGACATACTGTGTATCAAAAGATTATGTACTCTTTTTTCCTTCACTAGATTTTTGTCTCATAGGATTTTTCCTAGTAAGGTTTTTAATGAGGCATATCCTTTATAGAATGAACATCCAAGGGGAGTGTTATGAATGGTATTAAGTGGATGTTCATTATAATCAATCTTTCACCTTTTATCTTCATTAACTCTTCACCTTTCATCTCCTTGTAACTCTTTTCCTATTTATGTATTAGAAAAATGAGGAGTCTAATCTCCCTATATATATAGAAATATACTACTAATGATGATGATTTTTAATGAGACATATCCTTTATATAATGAACATCCAAAAGGGAATGTTATGAATGCTATTAAGTGTATGTTCATTATAATCAACCTTTCACCTTTTATCTTCTTGTAGCTCTTTTCCTATTCATGTATTAGAGAAATGGAGAGTCTAATCTCCCCATATATATAGGAATATACAACTGATGATGATGATTTTTAATGAGGCGTATCTTTTATACAATGAACATTCAAAGGGGAGTGTTATGAATACTATTAAGTGGATGTTTATTATAATCAATCTTTCACCTTTCACCTTTCACCTTTCACCTTCACTTAACTCTTCACATTTCATTTTCTTGTAACCCATTTTCTATTTATGTATTAAGAAAATGAGGAGTCTAATCTCCTATATATACATATATGAATATACTACTAATAATGATGAAAATAATAGAATGCAATAGAATTCCGCTATTCTTATATTTATCTTTTATTTATTATTCTTGTTTATAATAATAATAATAATAATAATAATAATAATAATAATAATGGTGAATATCCCTTGTTTATTTAATAGTTTCGCACATATTTTTTATTAGAAACTGCAATCTTTTTGTTATAGTAGAAGTAAACAAAATGATGAAAATCAAGCTTTTCAAGTTTTGGTTGTGTAGTTGACATCTTGGGACATTGAGTGTACAAATTCAAGGTGAATTAATTTATGGGTGAAATATATTGTAGTCCTTTTTGTTATAGAGAATGGTTCAAATTAAACCTTATTCTATTAAATATATCAATTTAATCCTTAAAGAATCAAATAATTTCAAAGTTTAATAAAGCTAACCGTTATTGTTTAAATGTTATTTGTTGTTTGCTAAAAATAATAATTTTAAAGTTTTTATGGTTTTATTAATCAAACATTTTTTGGAGTTGAACTGTCATATTATTTTTAATTAATAAATATATACTCTATTAAAAATTTATCTTATTTGATTTTTTACTCATATAGAGATTAAATTGATCCATTTAATTTTAAAGAAATTAATTTGAATCGATCCCCATAACAAGAGAAACTAACAAGTAACTTAATATTTGGACCGACCGATCATTCTCGTCCACTATTAATGAGTTCAATTACTTAATTAATTATTCAATTCTATACTTTTAATAATGAATTATAATTCAAGTTATTTAAACTATAAAAAATTTAACATTTCTTCTCCAATTTCTACCTTAATACTTTAAACTTATAGTTCCTTTCTGTACAATAAGAAATTAGATTACGATATGTTGTTATTGCATGTAACATGTTATCTTGTTTAATACAATTGAGTCTGTTCCTTTCTCAACCACATACCCATTGCCACTTATATATTATCCTTATTTATAACAATTTCATTTATCTATTAAGTATTATACACCTATATCGGTATGTTATTATATAGGATAATTATCATAAGCCTACAATAAATTTTATATTCATCAAATAAATAAAGTGGAAATTGTATTAAAAATATAGGAATTAAATCAACAAAATTATTGTTTTTATGCATATTTTATTTTATATTCTTCAACATGATTAATAATAAAATTCATAAATCTAACAAATTCAATTAATCGGACGAGTTATTAAATTTAAGTAATCAATTTATAAATTTATAATCTTTTAAATTCATAGCGAGAATATTTAATAAGGGAACTTAATAGTTTATTGCACTCATTGAAAATTATTTTCATTTAATAAAAATATTAAATTTTTTCATGAGAAATATAAATATTTTATTAAATAATAATTTAATTAAGATTATTTTCATTTAATAAATTATAATGAATAGACTTGCCTAAATGAAGTAACTAAAGTTTTACTTAAAATTTTCAATAATATATTGTTATAGAGAATTAATTTAATAAATAAAATATTTCATAGCTATTGTTGTTGCTGTTATAAGTGAATAACTGTTATAAATATTTAAAATAAAACATAAAAATTGTATCTAAGAAAAATATAACTATTATAATGAAATGTTGTTATATACACAGGGCAGATTATATATATATATATAATTGTTAATAGTGGGCCTTATGTTATTGTGTTTTTGATATTCAGCATCATAGTTCAGGAACTCAAAGTTGACACAGTTACCAGAGGATGAGTCCAAAGAGTTCAGTTTTTGTGAAAATTGGCCCTAAACTCCGACACTTGTTTCTATGTGCATTATAACTGTTAGACCCAATGGACTTATAAACCCAACCACTAGCAAACCCCAACTTACTTAATTCAACTATCCGGCCCATATATTAAAACTATCCATGGATTGGTTTTTTTATACATAAACTAAAACGAAATTGTGGATACCCGATATTATTTGAATTGGATTAGATCGTTTGATTGGATTGATTAGATTAGACATCGATTGAGGTATTGATTTGAAGAAACCGATTAGATCGATTTATTAAAAAACCCGTATGGATCGACAAAAAAACCAATTGAAACAAGTAGTTGAACATGATTTTTTATTTTTTTAAAATGTGTTTTCATTTTTTAAATTTATAAAAAATTATTTAATCAAATTGGATAGATTTTTCAAACCGATTGGATTGACGAACCGATGACTTGATTGATTCAACCACAAAATTGATTTTGAATAGGGATGGCAACGGAGCGTGACTAGGCAGATTTTTGTCTGCTCTAACCTTTGTCGTAACCATTTTTTGGATGAAATAGTAAACGACGCGGTCGACTCGATTTTTTAAAAAGAAAAGGAAGGAGTCGCCACCGATCTTTATTTGGTGTGATCGGATCACCTTTGTTTTAATAAAACATTTAATTTACTAAACAGTGCTTTTTGGTCCACGAACTTTGAGAAAACGGGTTGGGAGGTCGATTACGTATGAGGAAGGATTAGCACCTCGACACGCCCAAAATTGGTACCAAATTGATTGATTGATGCCCTATTTGTTGAAAACATTAGAGGTTCGAAAATACAATGCTTTTATTTTCAAAATTGGAAGGAAAGGGATATTAAGACTCTCTTATTATCGAAGAGATAAAGCATCATGTCCGATAAGTTAGTTAGGCGTAATACTTTAGACTCCGAAACTAAGCTCGTCTTTTAAAACTTGATTTTCGCTTTTGAAGAGAATATTCGTTATTCGTCAAATGAGAAATCGGAACCCGATAAGTTAGGGCTCGATTTTCGAGATTTCAAATACTAAGATTGCCTCTATTTTTAGAAAAAAAGCTCATCTCGGAGTATCTAGATGTCGAGTCCAGTAAGTTAGGGCGCGACATTTCGAACTTCCGAGATCAAGTATTTTGTTTTAAAATTTAAATTACAATTTCAAAAGAGACATCCCGTCGTTTAGCTTTAAACGAGAAGAAACCGGAACCCAGTAAGTTAGGGCTCAATTCACTCGAATGGCTAACACAAAATGTCAATTTAAAACCGGAATTTGTGACTTTTGAAAGGGATATTCCGTTGTTTAGTTTAAACGAAAAAACGGAACCCAGTAAGTTAGGGTTCGGTTCCCTCGAATCTTTAATACGAAATATCGATTATTTTAAAAAACTTGATGACTCAAGTAAAGGTTAATGCCACACAATTCGATAAAAGAAATAAATTATGAAGCTAAGTTGCATAAAAGTAATAATGATGATGCTAAGCTAATTAATTTGATGATAAAATGATAATAATAATGATAATGGTAAAATAAAGAGTAACGATAGTAACACATTTATGATAAAAGTAAAAGAAATAATAATAATAGTTAATAATAATGAAAACAATAATGATAAATTGTAATAATAAAAATTGTAATGTTTAAGAGTAGAAAAGAAAAAAATAGTAATAATGAAATAATATTAATGGCATTAATAAGAAGAAAAAAATGAAGGTAATTAATAAAAGTATATACATATAAAATAACATAATAATAGTAATAGTAGGATAATATTAAACCAAGAAAATAAATATAAATATAAATAGTAAAAATAATAATAGAAATATCAATAACGATGTTAAAGAAATTATAATGATATTAATAATAAAATAATTATAATGGTAAATGAATATTATAATAATAATAATAATAATAATGATAATAATATAGTGATAAAATAATATAGTAATAAATAATCTGTAGTAATAATAATTAATAAAGTAGTAATGATAATAAATAATCAATAAAATATTAAATAATAATAATGGTGATTAAAGGAGGGCTTAATTCGAATTAAAAATAAAATTTTGGGGAAAATTTGTAATAAAATAAAAGAAAAAGGGGCTATTTGAAACACGCATGAAAGGGGGGGACCAAAATGGCAATTATGCCATAGGTTTAAACGATGCGTCTGGGGGGACCATATTGAAGATCAAACTAAATGTACGGGCTAAATTTTAAAACAATGAAAGTTTAATTGAAAATAATAAAAAAGGTGGAAGGGCTAAAAGTGCAATTAGCCCTTGGTTTAAAACTGTGGATCCTAGGTCAAGGCGGGTCGGATTCGGTCAGACGGGGCAAAGCAGCGTCGTTTTGGGGTTGAGGCCGACCCCAAAGCAGCGTCGTTTTGAAGGGCTATATGAGGCTCTTTTTCTACAAAAATTTCATTTGCATCTCTAAAAAAAAACACTAACTTTGGTCCTCTTTTTCTCTCGGTGGGTGAGCTCGGGAGGATTCCGTAGTTGACGGCACGGCCGCCGCGCTTGACCACTGTGGACGATGGTTTAAAGGTAAAAAATTATTTTTTATTTTTTTCCTTTTAGACTCTATATATATATATATTAATGGTGTAAGTTTTTTAAAAAATAATTTTCGAAAATAAAAGAAAAAAATCACCTTTAGGTTTGGTTTCTTTTCGATTGGATCTGCTATTTTCCTTGAAACTTCTTCCTTTTTTGTTTGTGTTGATTTCGAAAAGAAAAAAAATAAATAAAAGGCCTCCTTTTTACTTGAATCTGTTTTTTTCTTCTCAAAAAAGAGACTCCTTTTCCTTGTATATTAATCGAAATAGCCAAAAAAAGTCCTTTTTACAGCGTTTAAAATTGGCTTTTTATAGCCTTTACAAATATTTCATTATTGCTTCTTCTTCTGCCCTTATTTCTGCTTGCGTGTTTTTTTCTTTTTGCAGGGCATGGGGAACGGATGGGCGGTGGCGGAGGCGACAGGCAAAGTCTTGGCCAGAGGCGAGTGGATGTCGAGGCGGGTCGGCGTTAGGGTTTTCAGAAACCCTAGCAGTCTGAAGAAAATTTTAAATTCTTGGGCCTTTTGGGCCACTTGTAATTTGGGCCTGTTTTTTAATTTATTTTGGGTTTGTTTGTTTAGTTTTGGTCTGGGTAGTTTTAAGCTTGGGTTGTAAACGGGTTTGGGTTTGTTTGGGCATTAATGGGCTCCGGGCAATAATTGGGCTCTACAGCTGCCCCTCTTTGCTTATTGTCGTGTAACGATAATAGAGCAAAGAAAAGAAGCCCAATGTTGCCCGGCCTTGCCGAGTCTTGGCCTTCGAGGTGCTTTTCTTCAAGTAGCCTCATCCTGTCCGCCGCATCTTATTGCTTCAATCCACTCCACCGATATGTGGCTTCAATTTGCTCTTGCTGCGACTTCAATGGGATGTGACTTGTTTATTTTCGATCTGCTCTTGCAAATTTAGGAATGTCTAAACTGCTATCTTCAATCTGATCCTTGCAAACTCAAGGGTCACCAGACTGGATCTTTGATCTGCTTCCTGCAGCTTCAGGAACGTCAAATCTGCTTTCTTCAATCGCGCTTGCAACTTCAAGAAGGTCAAATCGCTATCTTTGATCGATCCCGCAAACTCAAGGGTCACCGGTGAATCTTTGATCCGCTTCCGCAACTTCGTGGGCGTCAAATCGCTTCTTTCAATCGATCCTTGCAAACTCAAGGATCACCAGATCGAATCTTTGATCCGCTTCGCAACTTCAGGAATGTCAAATCTGTTATCTTAGATCTGCTTCTTGCAACTTCAAGAAGGTCAAATCTGCTATCTTCGATCCGATCCTACAAACTCAAGGGTCACGGTGAATCTTTGATCTACTTCACGCAACCGGGGAACGTCAAATCTGTTTCTTTCAATCGATCCTTGTAAACTCAAGGATCACCCGATGAATCTTTGATCATTTCCGCAACCGTGAGCGCCAAATCGCTTTTGATCGCTCCATCGCATACTCGGGGAGGCGAGATCTGCTCAACCATCTTGTCCTTCTTGAGGACGTAATCATAGAATGAATACATACTTATGCCTAATGATTAGGATGCCATGAGTATGATGAGTCGAATGTTATGAGTATGATTCCTATTTAAAGTGTTATCACTCATTTGTCATCAAGGTTTTATCTTCGTTTCCCTCTCGGTGACCGTTTTGCATGAATGGCTTGCCCCGTGGAAATTTGAAGCCTATTTTAGGTAGTAAAATGTGTCCGCCTTGACTTCTAGTTGTCTTCCACAGGAGTCACAACTCCTACTTGAAGAATGTTCGACTTGGTTTGTTCGACTCTCAACCATTTAGGGTTTTGAATCTTTCCTTATCGAAAATTGGCTGTCTTACTTTTTTTTTTAAAAGTGACCAAGCAACATTATTTGCCCTTGCCACAATTCTTGAATCGGGCGAGAAACTTCATAGAAATGGTCTTTATTGAGACCCTTTTCTCAATGTCTTCATCTTGTGTTCATGGAAGTTCTAAACAAGCTGCTCGCTTTTGGCTTCTGTTTTATTTAGAGATTTCAAAGTGATCGTGGAACTTTCTTTTGTGAAATCGTTAGTTCATCAATTTGTTTTTAATGCATCATGTTAATGATGGATAATGATGAGATCGATTTCAAAGAGAATCAAAATGAATTTATCTATGAAACAAAGAAAATTGATAGGGACATATTCCTCTTTTTTTACGGGAAAAGGACCCAAAATGGTAAAATAACAACATGGATCGGACGCCTAGACATCGCCAATTGGGCTTCTATATACAAGCTTCAAGAAGACCGCTCGAGCACATCATGTGTTTAGAAGACTCAAGTATTTTGTCGATGCCCGATATGCAATGTACTTCCTCTTCATTGATTATGGCGCTTCGAGATCGCGACGTGTCCATTCAAAATTTGTTTGCCCTTTTCGTGTTTTCAACTCAAAAGCCCTTTGGTCTCGGGGTGCCCTTTGCGGGTTTTCACCTTGGCCTCTCCGTTTTTTTTGAAGTCTCAAAGTGCCTTTGCGGGTTTTCACCTTGGCTTCTTCTATTTTAAGCAAAGTATTTTTAAGCGAATCGAGTTCACGGATTGGGTAAGCTTTTCCCGTCCATCTCTGTCGAATCGGTGCACCTCCGAGAAAGCTTTCTTTACCACATACGGTCCTTCCGATTCGGCATCCATTTCCTCTGTGGTCTTTTTGTATGGGAAGGATCTTTTTCAATCTGAGGTCCCCTTCGTGGAATTCCTTGGCGAACTTTTTTTTGTAAGCTCGCATCATTCGCTTTTGGTACATCGACCGTGACGGATAGCCCTCAATCTCTTTTCTTCAAATAAGTTCAAGCTGGTCATATCGAGCTGGATCCATTCAACTTCATCCGTTTCACCGACAATACTCGGAGAAGGTATTTCCACTTCAATAGGTAGGACCGCCTCCATCCCATAGACCAATGAGAAAGGCGTTGCCCAAAGAGAGGTTCTGACGGACGTTCGATAAGCATAAGTCTGACGAAAACTTCTCATGCCGGTCTCTGTAAGTCTCGATCATCTTTCCCACTATCTTTTGATGTTTTGTTGGTCGCTTCCTTTGCCCCATTCATTTTAGGCGTACGGTGACGAATTGTGGTGTTTGATGTTGAATTGGCTACAAACCCACGCTATCGTGCTATTGTTTAAGTTCGTAGCGTTATGCGATATGATCCTTTCGGGCATTCCATATCGACAAATGATTTCTTTCTTCAAAACCGACTAATCCGTGACTTAGTGGACGTTAGCATATGAGGCAGCTTCTACCCATTTCGTGAAGTAGTCGATAACCACAAAGATGAATCGATGCCCATTCGATGCCTTCGGAGATATTGGCCCAATGACGTCTATGCCCCACACGGAAAATGGCCATGGCGAAGTCATAACATGTAAAGGTGACGGGGGTACGTGAATCTTGTCTCCATAAATCTAGCATTTATGACATTTTTTGGCATAGTTGATACAGTCTCCCTCCATGGTGGACCAATAATATCCGAACCTCATTATTTGTCTCGCCATTGTGAAACCATTAGCGTGGGTTCCACAGACACCTTCATGGACTTCTTCTAGGATTAACTTAGCTTTGGCGTCCACACACCTCAGTGACACTTGATCCTTCCTTTTCTTGTATAAGACTTCTCCATCCAAGACGTAATCACGTGCTAATCTCCTCGGCGTTTTTTTTCATTCTCGGTGGCTTGATGTGGTACTCACGATTTTCACATACCGCAATATATCGTGATACCACGGTGGGCCAGTTTTCCCTTCTTCCTCGACATTGTAGCAATGGGCTGGGTCTTGATGAATGCTCATTTGTATTGGCTTCATATCTTCGCTTTCATTTATTCGAACCATGGAAGCCAGGGTGGCCAGAGCATCGGCCATTTGATTCTCGTCCCTGGGCAGGTAATTGAAAGTGATGTCATCGAACTCTTTGACAAGTTCTTGGGCCAATCTTTTATAGATAACCAATTTTGGATCCCTGGTTTCCCATTCTCCTTTGAGTTGATAGATTACCAGGGCGGAATCTTCATAGACTTCTAATACCCTGATTTTGTATTCGATAGCAAACATGAGAGCCCATGATGCAAGCTTTATATTCACCATATTATTAGTGCAATCGAAATCCAATTTACAAGTGAATGGATAATGGTCTCCTTTTGGGGATATCGAATCGCCCTAATTCCATTACCCACGGCATTTGATGCCCGTCAAAATTTAATTTCAAGGATGGTCTTGAGGTACCTTCTTCGATGTCGCCACGTACATCAAGTCCTCATTAGGAAATCAAAATCTAAGGGCTCATAGTCTTCAAGGGCTCTCTTGGCTAGAAAGTCTACTATCGCTCCTTTTACCGCCTTTTGGTTTACATAAGCGATGTTAAATTCGAAAGCGAGGATCGCCACCGGCCATCCTTCCATTCAAGGCGGTAGATTCCATCATATACTTAAGGGATCTAGCTTTGAGATGAGCCATGTCGTGTGATCTGACATGTATTGCCTCAACCTTGAGTTGTCCAAATCAAGGCACAACATAATTTCTCGATTGGCGGGTACCTCATTTCACATGCGGTGAATTTTTACTAAGGTAGTATATTGCTTTTCTTTCTTCCCGATTCATCATGTTGACCAAAGACGCATCCCATCGAATTATCAAGTCTTTGTTAGGTAAAGGATGAGGGCTTGTCGGTGAGGCGGCATTAATACTGGGGCTGAGCAGTATTGTTTCACCTTTTCGATGGTCTTTTGGCACTCTTCATCCCGTGTGCAGGTTGTGTTTCTTGAGGAGGCGGAATATGGGGTCACATCTCTTGGTGGGTTGTGAAATGAACAAAGCGATGTAATTGACCTTCCTAAGAAACCTCTAACTTCTTTTTGGGTGCGTGGTGGAGGTAACTCTTGTATGGCTCGACTTTATCCGGTCAACCTCAATCCCTTTTCACCGACTATGAACCCGAGTAACTTTCCGGACCGAGCTCAAGGTACATTTTGACGAGTTAAGCTTCAACTGGAATTTTCTCGACCTCAAAAGCAATTTTCTCAAGACACGCACATGCTCTTCTTGATTCGGATTTGGCGATCATATCGTCGACGTAAACCTCAATTTCCCCGTGCATCATGTCATGGAATAAGGTTACCATGGCTCTACGATATGTCGCTTTGTATTTTTTAGCCCAAATGGCATTACCTTGTAGCAAAATGTTCCCACATGGTTATAAACGTTGTCTTGTCCATGTCTTTAGGATGCATTTTATTTGGTTGTACCCAGAAACCATCCATGAAGGAGAATAACGAATACCCTCGCTATATTGTCTACTAAAGTGTCGATGTGAGGCGTGAAAAATTATCCTTTGGGTGGCCTCATTCAGTCTCTGTAATCCACGCACATTCATACCTTCCCGTCTTTCTTGGGGACAGGGACAACGTTAGCCACCCAATCCGAGTACTTGACCACTTGTAAGAACCCGGTATTAAATTATTTCTCGACTTCTTCTTTTATCTTTAACAAGACATCTGGTCGCATTCTTCTGAGCTTCTATTGGACCGGCTTGCATTCTTCTCTTATGGGCAGTCGGTGTACTGCAATATCAGTACTTAGTCCGGGCATATCTTGGTACGACCATGCGAATACATCCTTGAATTCATGGAGTAGTTCGATGAGGTTCCGCCTAGTTTCTGCAGTAATACAAGCTCCAATATTCACCTCTTGCCCCTCTCCTAGGCTCACCGTTTCTATCGACTCTTTATGAGGTAAGATCTATTTTTCTTCTTGCTCTACTATTCTCAACAAATCCGAAGGCAAGTCGCATTCTGTGTCATTTCCAAAGTCCTGAGATTCCTCTCAACACATGTCTTGCTCAAAGCAAACCTCTGAATCAGTAGTATCATTACTCATATCATTGATGTCTAGAGACACATAATGGGTATCGAAGGGTGTATAAAGAACAAATAAATTTGAGGACAATTATTCACATGATATGAATGAGAACAAAGAATAAATGGTAAGAATGTAAAATAAGAGGATATTTAGTAGAATTGAAGATGCATTTCATTAAAACAAAATTTTTGAACATAAGCCTATTTCACAAAAGAAATCTCATTGTTTCTAGGCTTAAAAACAACAAGAGTGTTCCGAATATTACTCTGCATAATCTCTAAACACTACAGGAAATTCCTCTGTAGTCCAATTGTCTAATGTGCTTCCGGGTTCATATGGGCGGATGCAAACAAGTTTCTTTGATCAATCTCCTCATCGTGTATGGCATTGATGTGAGGACATTCCCCTTTAGGAGATTCTTTTCCCGGGTAAATCATTCCTCCTGATACGAATGTGCGAGATATATGGGGGAATGTCATCGGTTCCCACTTAGCGTCTTCTCCATTCAGCCTGGCATTTCTCCTTTCTTGTTTCTTTTCCATCTCCTTCTTCATTTTTTTAGCATCCGGTTTGAAACCTAAACCAAAGCGATCCCTTTTTCCTTTAGCATCGGGCTGGACTTTCCTTGGAGATATTTACCCAATCCTTTTCCGGTAGGCTCCTTTTCCATGTCATTTGCAATCCCATCTGGTAGTCTTGGATAGTTTAGGTGGCGGGACTTTATTTCCTTCGAAATGAAAGTCGCATTCCACGAACTCTAAGGATCGAAATGAACATTCAATGGCTTCCTCATTCGTCTCTAGGTATGGCGCTTCATTGGTAATAGTTGCTATGATATCATCCTCAGCATTTATAGTTACCAGCCGATTTTCTGTTACCAATTTCAATTTCTGGTGTAGTAGCGAAGGTACGCCCCATTGAATGAATCAGGCCTCCCTAGTAAGCAGTTGTAAGAAGGCTTGATATCCATGACCGTAAAGTCTACTTCATATGTATTAGGCCCGATCAATAATGGTATGTCTATTCTTCCCATCACTCTTCTTTCGGTGCCATCGAATGCTCTCACTATGTTTTGGCGAGATTTCATATGAGAACTATCTATCGGCAACCTCTTGAGTGTGGCTAGTGGTAAGACATTTAATCTTGACCCATTATCTATTAGCACACTTGGCAAGGTGTATCCCTTGCAGCAGGTAGTTATGTGTAATGCCTTTGTCGACCCCATACCTCCGGTGGGATTTCGTCATCATTGAAGTAGATGAAATTATCGGCGCTTATGTTACTAACAGACGATCCAACTTATTGACGGATATATCTTTAGTAACATAGGTCTCATTCGATACTTTCATTAATGCTTGATGCACTTGAGCTTAAGTAGTGCTAATACGAGATACGGGCTGGTTATGCGTGCATTTGTTCCACCACACTTTGTATTATTGTGTTTCAAGAATTTTAAGAACTCTTTAGCCTCTTCCTCTTTTACGGGCTCATTGACAACGGCTTGGGTTCTTTTCACGCCTAATCGACACGATCTTGATTTAGCTCCGTTCTCCTGTTTTCGGGATCATAACGCTTTCCACTTCGCGTATAGGAACCTTCGTTCTTGACTTTCTCCGAAATACTAGTGGAACCTTGCGCTCTGGTATTTTCACGTTGCAATTATAATTCCAAGGTACCCTTTTACTATCTTGGTAGGGAAAAGAAGGGGTTTCGAATTGTGATTTTGGTCTTCCTCAGACTCCGCCCTCGTGTTCATGAAATGATGATTCTCGGGTAATTAACTCTGGCTTTGTCAATTCTTCCTCGTCGCGCATATTTCCTCTTCCTCCACTCCTTCTTCATAAAACTCTAGCTCTTTGTTGTCTATGAGGCTTTGCACTAAAATTTTAAACTCGGCACATTCTTGGATCTCGTGCCCCCTCGTCTTATGGAATTCACAATAATTCTTTGTATGTATTTTGCTTCTGTAGAATCGACTCTATCAATCCTCTTTTACCATTTCTTTCCGGACTATTATCGAATGGGGTCTTCACTTGGTGGACGTCTCTCTTGATCTTTCTCACAATCTCTTCACCGATTATGTTCACCCTTTTCCTCATGATTAGGCAATGGGTTCCCTTTCTTACCAAGTCATCAAGCGCTATAACACCCATTTTGATTAGCCTCTCGACTACCTTTTTGAAGGCGAGGCAATTCTCTATCGAATGCCCCTCTATCCCTGCGTGGTAATCGCATTGAGCATTTGAGTCGTACCACTTAGGGTATGGGGCTGCAATGGTTGTAAATAAAACGGGGACACGATGTGCTCATTGAATAAAATCTGGTATAACTCTTTGTACGTTATCGAAATTGGCGTAAATTGGATCCTTCGATTATTTGGTCTAGTTCGATTCCTATCTTCTTGTACAGTTGCCGGTATCAGAATCGCTTTGGTGATTAATCTGCGATCGCCCGGGTATCCTCTATTATATGTACTCACATTATTTACCTCTTGTTTTCTTCTTAGGGCGACCCTCCTAGTGCTTTCTCTGTCTCGATTTTGCCACCCCTTATAGCATGCTCGATCATCTCCCCTGCCATTACTATGTCGGCAAAGCTCTTAGTCGTGCTCCCTATCATATGAGTTATGAAAGGGGCCTTCAGGGTGTTAATGAAAAGCATGGCAGTCTCTTTTTCCAAAAGCGGTGGTGAACTTGTGGCTACTTCCTCCACCATTGGGCATATTGCTGAAACTTTCGTTTGGCTTTTTCTCCATATTTTGGGCGTGATTCGATCAGGAGCTATATTGGCTATGTGCCCGTATTGTTTCAGGAAGGCCTGTGCTAGGTCCTTCCATGACTTGATCTGGTGCTTGGTGGTGATTGTACCATTTGGCGCGGCCCGCCAAACTATCCTGAAACAATGAATAAGTAGTTGATCGTTGTTAACATATCCCGCCATCCGTCGACGAACATTGTGATGTGCGCTTGAGCAACCTGGTCCCATTGTATTTTTCAAAATCTGGGTCTTGAATTTTGGTGGAAGTACGAGGTGCAGGACTAAGCTCAAGTCTTTAGCGTCCACCCATAGCGATGGTCGGTGGTCTCCATTTCCTTAAACTTTTCTTCTAACCATTTGCAGCGATCCTCGAGTTATGCAGGAAGGTTCACTTTGCCTTATCCATTTCAGCCATTTCATCAAAATCGGGGACTATAGGGTTAGCGGGACCTTCTCTAGGATTAGTGTACGAACCGATCGGGAAGTGCTGGCGGCATCGCAGTCTCAAACTCGCTTTGTGGCTCGATGACAACAAAGCGTCCTTTGGGGACATATTTACGGTGGTGCTTGGGTATTTGGCGGGTAAATCCGGAGGGTGTGCAGGTCGTCATTATTCCACGAGCTAGCAATGGCGCCCTTTCCTCGTTCATTGGCCAATAGTTGCGCCGGTGACTTATCATGTTGTTTTGGGACTCTTGCATCCGTTCCATCATATCTTACTAGAGTTTCATCATTTGCTCCTGCATCCGTTCTTGCATTTCCTTCTGAAATTGTTCAAATCTTTGATCCATTTTCTTGGTCTTAGTACGAGTCCCGTAGTAATGTTTAGTTTCAGATTTCCTCTTTTCTTTTCCTTTTTACGATAATTTTAACCGATTAGGCTTCTTTTATAAACTTTAATGCATGTAATATGATGCAATGCAAATGCATGAATGCAGGAAGAAAACATCGATTCTGATCAACTTCATTTTAGAAAACTTTATTAGAAGGCAAAACCCTTTACATAAAGTAGATTACAAATATATTCTCGCCCTAAGACCTAAGGTTTTGATTTTTCCGAGTAGGGAGATTAGCTCTTCATCATGACCCGGTAGGAGCCCATATCTCGTGCCCAACATGTCAGCCTCCTCGCCCAAAGTCTGTAGGTGATCGGTTACTTCTCGAATCTGGATTCTTGCTTCACTCATGAGGTAGTCCGGCTCGAACTTGCTCAAGAAGAATGGCGAGCTCCTCCTCCCAGCGTCTTTCTCTCATTTCCGAAGCTCAATCCGAGCTCGCTACTATGTAATACCGATTCTAACTCTTCAACCCCGCCTTTCATTTCCTCTATTTTGTTCAGTTCGACTTTAGTTGGCTTTACGAGTCTCGACTTGATAGTGGTGTAGAGATCGCCCAAGCTCGGCTATTCTAGCTTTTAATCCCCTTTTCTCTTTTTGCCCTTCTCTAAGTCTTCCTTTTGCGCTCGTATTTCGTGAAACTTTTTCTCCCAACTGCTAACTTTGGCTCTTTCTTCTCGGACCTCTTGTTGCCACTGCTCTGAAGTTTTCCCTAATCCCGCGTTCTTTATTGTCAAGCGCATCTTCTTGTACTCCGTCTTTAAGTTATCTCGGTCTTCTTCTACCTTCTATTTTTCTTTTCTGAGTTTCTTAGCCTCTGATTTCTGACCGTCCACTTCTAACTGGAGGAGCATCTTCTCTTCTTCCAATCTTTCTATCCTCTTTCCGAGTTCTGAACTCATCCGCTCAAAATCTTGCTTCACAATCTCCAATTCCGACGGGACCACTCGCATGTATTCTTCTCTCGATCGGGCGCTTTCTGGATTTGGCTCAGGAATGTTATCATTGACTCTCCTTGCCCTCCATTCAATGTATTCTGGGGTCGTCCTCGGGCCTATAGATAATCTCCTCATTCTGTGAATCTGATTCCAGGCACTAGAAATCTCTTTAACCCTTTTCTTATAGCTTCCCCCTTCATATGTGAACTCGCATTGAGCTAGCCCGTATGTCGTTGGTACAAACTATCTTGAACTATATTGTCTCAGGACCAGCAAAGGGGCGTAGGCAGTGGCACCCCAAATTCCCAATAGGGGAACCCAGTCAAAGCTTCCGCAATGATAAAGGATCCTATCGGAAATCATCCAGGGAGCCTTCCACTCGATGTCGTCCTCTTGAAGGTTTTGAAAGAGCGTGATCCAATTTTCTTGGACACATCCTCTCTTCTAGGCGTAGTTGCTAACTCTTCTAGCGGGGAGTAATTTTCGACATGAGCAAGACGGACACTTTCTATTTTCCAAAAATGACTATGGAACCAAGCCAACAACATTGCAAGACATCCAATAAACGCCTTCACCCATTCTTGACGTGCGAGTCAAGGATCCGAATGTTTCGGCTAAGATGGCAGGAACGGGTGTGACCCCTTTGTCTAATCGGCTGAATAAATCAATAACTGCTTCATCAATGTGCCTTAAAACTTTCGGGAAGATTACCAGGCCGTAAATACACAAGGCGAAGATGTCTATCTTTTTTTTTGTATCGGGATGTGCCAGGATCAGGTCTCTCAAACATACCCAGGGTATGCATTTACCCTCACCCTTCTTTTGCATTCTAGTGACACCCAATCGCTCGCTCATTAGGTGATATTCATTAACTTCTTGAAAGTTGGGCCATTAACCGCTTTGGAATAAGCTTTGTCAACTTGAATCCTTGGGCAACATAGCAAGGTCGTATACTCTTCTCTGTGGAAACGGATCCACCTTCTCAAGGAGAAACATTTATAAGCGGCATTCGAAGCGGGTCATTGCTCGAACAGTGCTTATCTACTTTAACATCAGCGGTAAAGGAGTCACCGTAAGTACCATAGAACAATTTGCTTTGCTTCATCATCCCACTCAACGTCTAAATTTCTTTCAACTCTTGGAGCTCGATTCTGCGTGACACCGATATTGGTGAAGTTTCAGTAACTCGACACATACCCTTTGACTAAGCTATCTCCTTTTTCTATTTGGCATTGCTCGACCATATGCGGACTGACGCATTGTCTTCTACTTTATCAAGGAATTCGCTTTCCATAACCAACTTCCTAACTTCGAAGCGGACCGTGAATCGATGTCTCTTTAAAATATGGAATGATATGCACAAAAGAAAGAAACACAACAAGTTAGTACCATGGAATATAAAGCGAGTAAAATAAATAAACGCCTATCTAGGTGACCACTAAGGTTTGCCATAGCTCTACCTAAGGTGGGCTCTAAGGTTTGCTATATGTGGCTTAGTTCTAAAGTTCGAGTACGAACCCCAGATTCCTCGATCCTCACCCATTATAGGCTCATACGGACGCGTTCGGTTCGGGGAATACATTTCCCTATGGCCATGCGGAAGTGAAAACTTCACGAAGACATAGAATGCGGATGTATTCAAAGCGATCCACTAGCCCATGCGAGGTGAAAACCTCACGAAGGCATAACTTCTCGCTCCCACTTAAAGGTGTGACCACAACGGTCATGCAATGCAATGCCAAAGTATTCTGAGGCTAATATTGAAGGTGCATTAAGAAGCGTGATTTTAAATCATTTTAATCAAAGGACAAAATCAATCAATCTATGGCGACCCTCGCATCCCAGTGGAGTCGCCAATGGTCGTCGTAACCATTTTTTGGATGAAATAGTAAGCAGCGGTCGACTCAATTTTTTAAAAAAGAAAAGGAAGGAGTTGCCACCGATCTTTATTTGGTGTGATCGGATCACCTTTGTTTTAATAAAACATTTAATTTACTAAAGCATTGCTTTTTGGTCCACGAACTTTGAGAAAAGCGGGTTCGGAGGTCGATTACGTGCGAGGAAGGATTAGCACCTCGACCGCCCAAAATTGGTACCAAATTGATTGATTGATGCCCTATTTGTTGAAAACTTTAGAGGGTTGAAAATATAATGCTTTTATTTTCAAAATTGGAAGGAAAAGGATATTAAGACTCTCTTATTATCGAAGAGATAAAGCATCATGTCCGATAAGTTAGGCGTAATACTTTAGACTCCCAAAACTAAGCTCGTCTTTTAAAACTTGATTTTCGCTTTTGAAGAGAATATTCGTTATTCGTCAAATGAGAAATCGAACTCGATAAGTTAGGGCTCGATTTCTCGAGATTTCAAATCTGGAAGATTGCCTCTATTTTTAGAAAAAAAGCTCATCTCGGAGTATCTAGATGTCGAGTCCGATAAGTTAGTAGCGACATTTGAACTTCCGAGATCAAGTATTTTGTTTTAAAATTTAAATTACAATTTCAAAAGAGACATCCGTCGTTTAGCTTTAAACGAGAAGAAACCGAACCCGATGAAGTTAGGGCTCGATTCACTCGAATGGCTAACACAAAATGTCAATTTAAAACCGAATTTGTGACTTTTGAAAGGGATATTCCGTTGTTTAGTTTAAACGAAAAAACGGAACCCGATGAAGTTAGGGTTCGGTTCCTCGAATCTTTAATCTGAAATATCGATTATTTTAAAAAAACTTGATGACTCAAGTAAAGGTTAATGCCACACAATTCGATAAAAGAAATAAATTATGAAGCTAAGTTGCATAAAAGTAATAATGATGATGCTAAGCTAATTAATTTGATGATAAAATGATAATAATAATGATAATGGTAAAATAAAGAGTAACGATAGTAACACATTTATGATAAAAGTAAAAGAAATAATAATAATAGTTAATAATAATGAAAAACAATAATGATAAATTGTAATAATAAAAATTGTAATGTTTAAGAGTAGAAAAGAAAAAAATAGTAATAATGAAATAATATTAATGGCATTAATAAGAAGAAAAAAAATGAAGGTAATTAATAAAAGTATATACATATAAAAATAACATAATAATAGTAATAGTAGGATAATATTAAACCAAGAAAATAAATATAAATATAAATAGTAAAAATAATAATAGAAATATCAATAACGATGTTAAAGAAATTATAATGATATTAATAATAAAATAATTATAATGGTAAATGAATATTATAATAATAATAATAATAATAATAATAATAATAATAATAATAATAATAATAATAATAATAATAATAATGATAATAATATAGTGATAAAATAATATAGTAATAAATAATCTTGTAGTAATAATAATTAATAAAGTAGTAATGATAATAAATAATCAATAAAATATTAAATAATAATAATGGTGATTAAAGGAGGGCTTAATTGAATTAAAAATAAAATTTTGGGGAAAATTTGTAATAAAATAAAAGAAAAAGGGGCTATTTGAAACACGCATGAAAGGGGGGAGACCAAAATGGCAATTATGCCATAGGTTTAAACGATGCGTCTGGGGGGACCATATTGAAGATCAAACTAAATGTACGGGCTAAATTTTAAAACAATGAAAGTTTAATTGAAAATAATAAAAAAAGGCGGAAGGGCTAAAGTGCAATTAGCCCTTCCGTTAAAAACTCTGTGGATCCTAGGTGGGCGGGTCGGATTCGGGTCGGACGAGGCAAAGCAGCGTCGTTTTGGGGTTAGAGCTAGCCCCAAACGAGCGTCGTTTTGAAGGGCTATATAAGGCTTTTTCTACCAAAATTTCATTTGCATCTCTAAAAAAACACTAACTTTGGTCCTCTTTTTCTCTGCGGTGGGTGAGCTCGGAGGATTCCGTAGTGGGGCCGGGCCGTGGCCCGCTCAAACCACCGTGGGACGGTGGCGAAAAGGTAAAAAAATTATTTTTTATTTTTTTCCTTTTAGACTCTATATATATATATATTAATGGTGTAAGTTTTTACAAAAAAAATAATTTTCGAAAATAAAAAGGAAAAAAAATCACCTTTAGGTTTCGGTTTCTTTCGATTGGATCTGCTATTTTCCTTGAAACTTCTTCCCTTTTTTGTTTGTGTTGATTTCGAAAAGAAAAAAAATAAATAAAAGGCCTCCTTTTTACTTGAATCTGTTTTTTTCTTCTCAAAAAGAGACTCCTTTTCCTTGTATATTAATCGAAATAGCCAAAAAAAAAAGTCCTTTACAGCGTTTAAAATTGGCTTTTTATAGCCTTTACAAATATTTTCATTATTGCTTCTTCTGCCCTTATTTCTGCTTGCGTGTTTTTTCTTTTTGCAGGGCATGGGGAACGGATGGAGCAGGTGGCGGAGGCGACGGGCAGGGTGTGGCGCTTGAGGCGGTGGATGTCGAGGCGGAGTCGGGCTAGGGTTTCGAAACCCTAGCGATCTGAAAAATTTTAAATTCTTGGGCCTTTTGGGCCACTTGTAATTTGGGCCTGTTTTTTAATTTATTTTGGGTTTGTTTGTTTAGTTTTGGTCTGGGTAGTTTTAAGCTTGGGTTGTAAACGGGTTTGGGTTTGTTTGGGCATTAATGGGCTCCGGGCAATAATTGGGCTCTACAACCTTGACCCAAAGCTTGACCAATTCACCCTGACCTCGATTTTTAAGAAAAAAAATCTACCTTGAACTCGAAATTTAATAGGAGACCTGACTCCAACCCAAATTTAATTTAATTTCTTTATTTTTATTGGCTTGAGGGTGTAAAAAGCCCTCAAACTTTTTCAAAAAAGCAATTAAGCCCCTATTTTTTTTGTTGCACTCAATTGGGTACTTGAACTTTCAAAATGCATAAAAAAGACCCTAAAACTTAAAAAAAAAAAGCAATTAAGCCCCTACTTTTTTCACTCAATTAGGTACTTGAGCTACCAAAATGCAACAAAAATACCCTCAAACTTTTCAAAAAAAAAAAAAATTAAGCCCTTATTTTTTTTCACTCAATTGGATACTTGAATTGCCAAAATGCATCAAAAAGGCTATGGGTGGATCTAGGGGGCTGGCGGGGACCTCGACCCACCCTAAAATAGAAAATTTTCCATTTAGGCCCTTTATAATTTATAAAATTTTAAATTAGCAATGATAAAATTACAATTTGCCCCCTCAAATGATAAAAAATTAATTTAATCTTCTAAAATTTATAAAGATTTAGACTATTAAAATGATGAAATTGTATTTTACTATCATAAAAATATATAATTTAATTCCGCCCCAAAATATTTCTGACTTTGCCCCTACCCCTTAAGTCATATTTCGGATCCGCCACTAAAAAGGCCATTTGATCGTTTAGAAAAATTATAAAACATTTTTGTTTGTATGATAATTTTATAATTTTTTTACAATTTTGTATTTCTTTTCATTTTTCTAATTTTCTTACAACTATATAAAATTTTATAATTTTTTCTACATTTCTATATATTATATATTTTTAACAATTTTTATAATTTTGTACAATTTTGTACAATTTTATTAAAATTTAATAATTTCTATTGATTTTTATTTTTTATTATTTTTTGCCACATGTCACGTCGTGATTGTGACACGTGGTGGATTTAATTGAAAAAAATTAGGGGCAGCTAACTTTAATGGTCAACGGTCAAAGGGCTTTTTTCAGTGGCGGATCCAAAAATATGACTTAGGGGGCGGTGGTGAAGTTAGAAATTTTTTTTTGGGTGGAATTAAATTATATATTTTTATGATTGTAAAAATACAATTTCGCCATTCTAATGGCCTATATTTTATAATTTTTAGAGGTTAAATCAAATTTTTTATGATTTTTTGGGGGGCAAAGTGTAATTTTACCATTAATAATCTAAAATTTTATAAATTATAAATGACCTAAATGAAAAATTTTCCATGTAGGGGGTCAGGGCCCTTATCAACCCTCTAAGATCGCCCTAGGCCTTTTTGATGCATTTGGGATGTTCAAGTACCCAATTAGTGCAAAAAAGGAGCAGGGGTTTAATTGCATTTTTTGAAAAAGTTTGAGGGTCCTTTTAACGCATTTTAACAGTTCAAATACCCAATTGAATGCAAACAAAAAAAAAAAAAGAAGAAGAAGAAGAAGAAGAAGAAGAAAGAGGGGCTTAATTGCTTTTTTGAGAAAGTTTGAGGGCCTTTTTGATGCATTTTGAAAGTTCAAGTACCTAATTGAGTGCAAAAAAAGAAGAAAAGAAAGCTTAATTGATTTTTTTTTTTTTGAAAAGTTTGAGGACTTTTTACATCCTTAAGCCATTTTTATTTGAAGCAAATAAGATTATTATTATTATTAGTTTAGATAGATATATTGAAAGCAAAAACTTTATATATATTAGGGACATTTTTGTAAATGTCTTGGAACGGATGAGACAAATTTACCTCAAACCAGACCACAACTCGACTGAACTATTTCTTTAATTTTACCCAAACCAATTCACCTAAACTTGATTTTTTCAAAAATTCAACCTTAAAAAATTAGGTCAAATTGAAACCTATTAAAATTGAGTTTTTTACCATCCCTAATTCTGAAAAGCATAACAATACATTTCATGAAAATCCCTATCTCAAGGGCTATTCAATGGTTGAAAGTTGAAACCCTCTTTATGATGGCTTTGCCAAATTTTTTCATATATCTCTTACCCTCCCCAATTTAAGGATTCAAATGGGCACTAAAAATCAAACTATAGATGATTTCTCCTTTTAAGGTAAGTTATCTATCTAAATTTAAAGATTGGTTTGATATCTAAGTGGTTTTAGATAAAATATTAAATTTGAAAACTAAATATATTTAAATTATGGTCAGCTTCGATTTTAAAATTCAAAGCACTAGTCCTACTCAACACCTTTTTCAATTTCATAAAATAATATATATATCATGTAATTTTATTATATATTAAATATAAAATATTATAATGTAAATATTAATATTGTGTAAATAAGATTGGATCGTTCAGACAATTCAATCGAATTAGAAATTGATCAATATACGAGTTCGGACAAGAGAAATAGACTGGATTTAGAGCGAATCACTCGTAATCAGGTTTGAACCGTAAACAGTAAACTATTTTAAAAAGAAATGTTTTAGCGGAAATTGATGGCCCAATTCAAGGAAAAATATCCAACCGGTCCAACCCATACAAATACTTAAAAATGATTGAAAATAAGAAAAAAGAGAAAAATTAACTTAAATCAAAGTGTATAATTAATGTTTATGTCATTATTGTCATTTATAATTTTTATTTTTAGATTTCCCCTATTTTTACTTACTTTTTTAGATTTTTTTCTTTTTTCTTTTTTGGATCGATCAGACAAGAAATCAATGACTTGATTAATCTTACCACCAATTTGATTCTAAAAATATTGCTAAATATTAAAAAACTTAAATGATTTATATTTTAAAAATTCGAACCTACATCTTCCTGTATTGACAATAATGCCCATGTAAATCTAGTTAAGTCTCAATCGGAAAAAAAAAGGGATAAATTTAAATGAGCTTGAATTAGCCTTTACAAATATAAATATGTTTTGACAAAATTTAAGATCTATATTTCAAACTAAACTAAATCTAAGTAATTATGCACGACATCAATGCCATATGTAAACTTAATACATGTTTAATACTTATTCGTTTCTTTTTTTTTTTGACAAAATATCTATTTTTAGTCGTAACTCACTATTAATCCTTGAATTTATATCATTTTAATTACTATAATAACAATCTCACTGAATAATACTAAGTACTTTTTTAGGAGTATTATTTAACTGCAATGAAAAATGTTTTAGTACCTCCTCGCCTTAAATTCCTCATTCGTCAAAAGCAGTCACCAATTAATGGATTCCATCAATGTTTCCGGGGAATATTTATCTCTGAATGACAAACAATTTGTAGGTTAATATTCTTTCAAAAAAAGAGTAGGAATAGGAATATGAATATGAAACATAGCTGGTTTTACTTTTTCTTTGATTATGGCAATCAACGCCTAATTGGTTTTATTATTATTATTTATGTTCTGGGTACAAGACAAAACAGCTGCTTTATAATCATTACTTACGACAAAAAAAATACTTTCCTTTTTTTTTTTTTACCCTTTTTGGTGGACTGTCAATTTCCAGTATGGCATATCAGTAAGACTGAGCAAGAAGATTTTTATAAAAGGAAAAGAAACTGCACCCATAATAGTTAAACTATAGTAAATTTATGTTTTATTAGCTTAATTTTTAAAAAATATAATATTTAAAAATTTTTATTTAAGTTATTGAGCTGTTAAAATAATAGTTATGTGTAGACCTAATGGCATGGCCTGAAAGCCAGCCTAAAAAATGGGAGGTTCGGATAAAAATATAAACTCGAAAAATGGGCTTAAATAAAAAACGAGGCCCGTTTAGAAAAAGGGTCAGGCCTCGAGCAAAATTTTTTTAGTCCGGGCCCGACCCGAATTATATAATAAATATTTTATTTTATTTTTAATCATTTTAAATTTTTAACTTTACTTTTTTAATTTCACTTTCATTTTCAATTTGTGTATTGTTTTAAGAATTATTTTAGTATCATCTTTTATTTGTTTCTTGTTTTAGTATTTGTTTTTATGTTTTTAAATGTATTTGATTTATTATATTTTAAAATTTTTTTATTTAATAAAATAAGTTAAAAAATTTAATATGGGCCGGGCTGGGTCGGGCTCGGGCTTAGCAATTTTATTTTGGGCTGGGCTTGGGCAATTTTTTGGGCCCATATTTCATGCAGGATCGGGCCCGGACCTAGAATTTTGCTCCGAAGCCCGGCCCATGATCAGCTCTAGCTATGTGGCCTTCTCTATTTGCATTATTTGCACCAACCAAAAACTCTTCTTTCTCTTCTCTTCTACAATTCAAAATTTTTTCATGAAATAGTTTTGAATGTCATGAATCTGTGAACTAAAATTCATACAACATTTTTCTTCAATCTCTAGCATTGACTATTAGATTGACTTGGATTTAATGTAGGTTCTACTCGTTGATAGGTATTAATCCATCTTACTAGTCATCGAATCATTACTTGGAGGTCGCTAACTAGACTTAAAAAAAAAAAAGCTTAATAACCTAGTGAGTTAAATAAAAACTTTTACATAGTTTAGTGATCATTTTGTAACTTTTGAAGTTGAGTTTAGTGATCATTTTGTAACTTTTGAAGTTGAGTGACCAAAACATAAACTTACTAATAGTTAAGTGATTTGATTATAATTTAGTTTGGTTATTACTTAAATGTATTTGGCTAATTTGTGTTTCATAAGTTTAAAAGCGTATTTTAAAAAATTAAAATTAAAATTATTTTATAATATAAAATTAAATATTTTTATTTAAATTAATGAAAAGCTTCAAAATGCTATAATAATATATTTGTTTTTTTAAAAATAAAATAATTATATCCAAAATGCTATAAATTTTATCCAAAACCAATTCGAACCATTATCATCTCTACGTATTATCTCTACTTATCATTACAACATCGACAAATGTTTTGGTTATGAATAGTAGAGGTAATATATATACACATTACTAATAGAATCTTTGATTAAGCTGATGTCATGATTAAGCTGAACATCCTCTAGTTTGAAATAATTGAAAAATTAATATATTTTTTTAAATGTTGACCTAAACTAGATGATAATGGCAAGAAACAAAATATGAGTAGAAGTGACAACAAAAGTGGACATTTTTGCAATAATTGAGACAACCACAATGAAAATAGGGAACAACAAAATTGTTTACGCAATTTGATTTTTCTGCTTTTGTGGAGACCAGCTCAGTGAGATGAATCTACTATCTTTGAAACATACAACTAGTGTTTCTAGTTCTAACACACACTAGAAGGACCCTCACTTTTGTATTTAAAAAACTAAACCTCTCGCCACTAAACTCTCCCATTGAGAATTTAATTGTAAAACCAACAACAAAATGTTTTACTAACACAAATATACTCTCACAAATAATGTTCCTCAATGAAATGTTAACTACCTAGTTCTAACTTACACAAGCCTCTAATATCTAAAATTTTAAGGCTTGCTAAGAAAAAGGTAAAGAAAAATCAAGATCTCACTAAAATAGCCTTATAGAAAGGCTTTACAAATATACTCATAGAGTCCAGATTAAATCAAAGATTTTTAATATAAATATTCAAATTAGGCTTGGTGCAATCTCCATACTTTACAAGATTCGATTTGATCGAATCTTCAAAGATTTGTTGCTCCACAAGATGGATCTTCAAATATGAGCCAACATACATCCACAAAATCATTTAAGCCATTTCCCAACTGTTTTGGTTGAAAAGATTTCTAATTCCAAATAAGGCAACTTATATTGCCCATTCATGTGCTAGTGGAAGTGACCACTTCCATTGGCACATCAACGACAACTTGAAAAAAAACTTGCCCTAACAATAAAACCTTTATCAATATTGAACAAGCCTTCCATATTTAGAATATGAATCCATCTTCATAAGGTAACCTCTAATCTATTTTGATTTGCCAAAATCTAGTCAAAGCAATTATCCTTAATATAAGGATACAAAAAATCATAAAGTCAACTTATATTTTCATGGATTGCATATCTCAATATATAAGGTAAGCAGACCATATTAGAATTAATGGAAAATAATCTTACTTGATTCAATCTCTTCTCCGATGATAAACACGAGATTGGCTGTACAAGATCCTAAAAAGTATGCAAGCAAATCATCAAAACATTTTGGTCAAACATGCCAACAAATAAGACAGATTATGTGACTAGCGCAATGATTGTGAAAGTGGCCACTTTCATTGGCACATAGACAACCACTTCAAAACTTGAGACAATAAAAAAATATTATAAAGTTATTAATGTATTTTGATAATTTTAAATTTTTAAAATTTAAAACTTAAATTACAACTTTAAAAAAGCTTAAACTACAATTTTAAAAAATAATCTTAAAATAATGAATAGTTAAATTGAGAGATTTTAAAATTCTTTGTGTGGATTTAATATATATTTTATATAATTCTCTTTTCATTTTGAATGCTTTTATTGTTGATTTTAAGTGAGATTTTAAGGTTAATACATATAATGATTTTTTGATTTAATATATTAAATTTATGAGTAAAATGATAAACTGATATAAAATATTTGTTACATCCCTACCTTAAATCCCTTTTATCAGATTGTTTGATGGTTATATAAATTCGACAAAGTGTAGCTTTATACATGGCGAAGCTCAGCCGCATACCCTCTCCATTAAAGCAATATACCTTCTCCAAGCATCCTCCTAAATCAAGTGAGCCCATATTGTAACACCCCTAACCCATAACCGTCGCCGGAATAAGGTTAAGAGGAATTACCTATCAATTCAGAACATTCAATATCATTCCACATCCAAACATAGCAATTCACATTCAATTAGTCCATTAATGAGGTCTACGAGACCTTAAACACGTGTTAGAAAGGGGTCGGGACTAAACCGAACTCATACGAAAATTTATGAAATTCAATCATTTTTCTAAGTTATAGAGGTCACACGCCTGTGTGGGTAGGCCGAGTGCCTCACACGGCCTCTGACACGCCCTTGTGTCCAAGCCGTGGCAAAACAGGGTATACATACTGACTTGTCCACACGGTCTGAGACACGCCTGTGTGCCTCACCCATGGTCGACACTGACTTGCACTACACGGCCAGTCACACGCCCGTGTGTCTAGCCCGTGGTCGAGTATGACTTGAATCAAATTAAAATTTTAAGGGACACGGTCGAGCCATACACTGTGTGCTCAACCGTGTAGGAAATTATAGGCCATTTTCAAGGCCAAATTACCAACCACATTTTGAGATCACCTATAAGCATCAAACCAATACCAAAACAAATCTCATTTGCAACCAAAACATACCAATACAAGCACCAATTTATCATCTACTATACCATCTATGATCAAACTCAATTTCATCTCAATTAAGTTCATCCAAAATACCAAATTTCACATCCCAAATCATATAGGTCAAGCATCATATACACCTTACCACATTTCACATTTAAACCACAATTTTCATCAATCATCTAAGCAATGAAACATATTATATTCATCATTCACTTAACCCACACATATAAACACTAACATCATTCAACTTTTAAGCTTAGACCATATCTCATAGCAAGATTTATACAACTCAAAACATGCCACATTCAATAGCCTATACATGCCATATACCATATATATAGATACACATCTTTTCAAAAGTACCAAAATAGATAGCCGATAGTGTGATTGAGTCACTGACGATCCCCGGATCCGAGCTTGCTTTAAAGACACTGTAAAATAGAGAAAACACTTCACATAGTAAGATATAGAGCTTAGTAAGTTGTAATATAATACATTTAACTCAATAATGCAGTATCAATACATAAATAAACCATCACTTAGATTGATTCACAACTAAACACAATATCATCCTCAACCATATGCTCATACATTCATCTATTCAACCTTAAATCTATCATCAACCACATAGGTTCGGAAACATACCTTTGCCAACACTTAGTTAACAAACGTTCTTGCTATTCAATGCTCGATACCATATTTCATTCACTATTCGTTATCTCTTCAATTCAATCGCACACTTAGTGCCCAAATCATAGCTGAAGCTTAGATAACATCGCACACTTAGTGCCTCTAAATCAAACCGAACTTGATTCGGTGTCGCACACACAGTGCCAATCAATATATTCGATATTTTCTCTATTTCGCACACAAAGTGCCATTCATTTCTGTATAAATTCTATTTCGCACACTTAGTGCCATATTTCTCCATTCACACATATAATATTTCTAGCCCATAATCACATAGTGCCATATTTCTCCATTTCACACATAAAATATTTCTACCGATAATCACATAGTTATTCATTTCATAGCACTTAAACATAAATTCAAGAACACGTATTATATCCGAACTTACCTTGGACGTAAACATACCGAGACTAGTCGATCAATCGAGCACTTTGTCTTTGCCTCGATCTCGATCCGAATCTCTCCTTTCTTGGTCTATACATATTCAAATTTAGCTCATTCAATCACCAATTCATTCAATTTAGTCCAAACACACATATTTAGGGTGTTTTACAAAATAGCCCTCATATTTTCAAATTTTGACACTTTAGTCCCTATTTCATAAAATCATTAAATACACATAATTTCATTTCACCATGCCTAGCCAAATTATCCTTATATCCATACAAGCCCACACATTTCATTTATTTTATATTTTAGTCCTCCAATTTCTTATTTTCATAATTTAGCCCAAATTACTCAATTTCACCAAAAATTCAAAGACAAAACATGTTAATCTTTCACATATCTTTCATATTTCATCATCAACTCTGACAAAACTCAAACATTAATCAATGGCATATCTCAAAATCACCATCAATTTCTAAAATTAAAGCATGGGCTTGAAAGAACACGAAGTAACGATCATAAAAACATAGATATTATCAAAAATCGAACAACTATAATACCTTAATTTTGCTTGAACCTAGCCGAACCCTTAAAGATTTTCTTCTTTCTTTTTCTTTGAAAATTTGGGTGGAAAGATGAACAAAATGACTTACATTTTGTTTTGCATTAATTAATAAAACATTAATAATTAAGTTACAATTTTAACCTTTGACAAAAACACATAATAATTTATAATGGTTGGTTATAAATGTCCATTAACCACATAATGGTTTAATAACAACATAAGGACCTTTCCTTTGGAAAGCCATGCCAAATAAGCACTTTAACAATTAGCACACAACTTTTACATTTTATGCGATTAAGTCTTTTTCATCATTCGACACACAAACGATAAAATTTTCACACAGAATTTTCACACATGTTTAATCACATATCATAAACACAGAAAATAATATTAAAATATTTTTCTAACCTCAAATTTGTGGTCTCGAAACTATTGTTCCGACTAGGGTCTAAACTTGACTGTTACACATATAATTCTCAGAAATTATATTGGGAAGAGTTCGTAATAACACCTATCAATATGGGAGAAAGGTGGAAGACCTTAGCTTGGCTAAGGCAACCAAAGGAGTGTGACGGTAAACGGGCGCAGATAGTCCACCAGGACGTTAAACATGGGGATTATGCCAAGTCAGACCATGGTGGCATGTCATTACGATATTAAGGAAAGTCCACCGAGACGGTAAATGCAAAAGGTTCGCCAATAATGATACAAAATGGGCCAACAGCACATCAATTGAGTCCACCAGAGAGGAGGCGTATCTTATGAGGTTAAGCAGACACAGGCCAAACCCTATTGACCTAATGTCATCAGTCTTAGGTTGATGGAAGGTCCGTTGGAAATTCGTAGGTAAAATAGCGAAAAAGGTTCGTTGTTTAGAATAGTCCATCAGCAAAATATGGGAAATCGAGGTAGCAACGAGTGATCAAGCAGAGCTAGATAGTAGGGATCTGCATGTGAAGGTTCACCAAGGACGGAATAAGTCCATTGACAACCACGCGGAGAATAGTCACCAAGAATAGTAGAGAATGAGTAAAAATGGTAAGGTAAAGCTAGGTCTGCCCTATTAAGTGAGCAATATCATTAAAAAATGCGTTTGTGTCTCATAATGATTTTGAGTCAGGGCAACAAGAAATTGTAAGTGAAATGAGAGACAATAACATCTCTAGTGAAAACAATGATATACCAAAAGGAGATAAGGAGTCGAAATCTCTGCTTAAACCTTATTTCTTTATGTTCTCTCCAGTTTGTTATGTTATGTTGTTTGGCTGATTCTCACTAAGTTCATTGGACCTTATAGATTTTGTTGTTTAATCGCAGGACAGAGCGTAACAAGAAATTCTAATGGAAGGACCAAGCCAACCATCGCTTATTCAATATGGCGTAGTAGAAGTTGACCGTGTATGTAGAGGGGTACTCGCAGAGGCCTTGCCTCGGGGGCTAAGGCAAACATAAGAATTATAGAATCATATTCAAATAGTGAAACTATAAAAACTAAGGTCATAGGAAATCATAACGGTATTTCTTTAGTGTATGAGATTAGTGGCAATTAGGCCTATGTTTTCAAGTTGTTCTTACATGTAATTGAATTAATTATAAATGCATAGTAAACTTAAATAGGTTCTTGTAACATGAGGTACTCGGCCCCAGGGAAAGGGTCGGGTATGGGGTGTTACAATTCCGCTTAGTAACATAAGAAATCATTACGATCTTTTTTAGTGTAGGACATTAGTGGCAATTAGGCCTATGTTTTCAAGTCGTTCTTACATGTAACTGAATTTGTCGAAACCAATTTAAAAATCGGGTTTTGAAAAATGGGATCGACCTTAAAAAATAAAAACGAAAGTGGGAGTCGCCACCAATCCCTTTTTACTTAGGTGTGATTGGGCCACCTTATAAAACATTTTATTTTAAAACATTTGACTTTGGTCTACGAAAAAAACAAGAAAACGGGTTCGGGAGTCGATTACGTACGAGGAAGGATTAGCACCCTCATAACGCCCAAAAATTGGTACCAAATCGATAAAATCATGTCCTAATGTTGAAAATAAAAAAAAATTAAAATATGATCCTTTTATTAGAAAACCAAGATTTACCTATTTCAAAGAAATAAAATGTTATATCCAGTAAGTTAGGAAATAACACCTCACGACTTTGAAACTCGGCTCGCTTTTAATTTGGAAAATTCCTATATCGAGACACAAGACATCATATCCAGTAAGTTAGGAAATAATGTTTTGAATTCTCAAGAATAGGTTTTTTTGACTTAAAACTCGAGATTTCTTTGTTCTGAGGGAATATAAACATCACATCCAGTACGTTAGGACACGATGTTTTGAAACCTTCGTAATTAAAGTTCATATTACGATTTATAAAACTTGTAAAAGGATATTTAGTTATTTAGCCAAACGAAAAATCGCAACCCAGTACGTTAGGGCACTATTTCTCGAATTTCTAAATACCAAAACATTGCCTTAAATAAAATATAGTAATTTTATAGAAAATGGATTTTTTTTAATCACAATGATCTATATAAAATATCACATAAATATCAAAGGCAATTGTGAAATAATGATGAATAAAATAACTACACAATGACAATCATAAAAAAAAAAAGAGAATATGGGCAAATAAAATATATACATAAAATAATAAATATCAAAATAGAAGTTACTAAATAAATATGAAAATTTTCATGCAAGATTAATAATAAATAAATAAATAAATAACATACTTATATGATATAATATGATACTATATAATATAAAATTTTAAAACATATAATATAGTATATATAAATACAAAATTATTTTGTAAATAAAATATAAAAAATAATATAATAATAATTTGAAATCCATAATATAATAATATGCTAATTTATATAATATAAGTAATAAATAATAATAATTACATTAATACTTATAAAACTATATATAAATTTTATACTATACACAATTAATATAAATAATGAATATTTTGATATAATAATGTTAAAATAATCTAAAAAAAATAAAGACAGAAGGATTAAATAGCAACTTACAAAAAATAAAAGTGATTAAATCAAAAAATCATTTTATACCGCAAGGTCCGAAATGGAAATTATACCAAGTTTTAAAAGGGCAACGTTTTATGTTTAGCCTTCAAAGAAATTCGGGGGTTTAATTGAAATAAAAACGAACTATCGGGGTTAATTTTATAAAAATAAAAATGCGAATTGGACTTATTTAAAAACAATAAAATTTCGGAAGGACTAAATGGAGAAATAGACCATTAGCATAAAAAACACGCGGATCTTTTCCCCCTGTGCGGATCGGGTCACGGGTAAAAGCCAAACGGTGTCGTTTTGAGGCTTGTTGCATTAAGCCAAAACGACGTCGTTTTGAATTTACTATAGAATTTAAAAAATTAAAAAAATTCATTTTTCATTCATTCTTCAAAAAATCAGAGAGAGAGAGAGAGTCTTTCCATTCTCTCTTGCTGGGCTATTTCAAGCTTCCTCCGTAAATCCTTTGCCGTCATCGCCATCGCATGTGATGGCTAGAACCCTATAAATGTAAGCTTTTTTTTTCTCTCTTCTTTTTTAAAAGTATTTTATATGGATTATATTTATATATGATAATAAAATAAAATAAAATATATAAAAAGTATACGAAAATAAAAATAAAAATAATCAAGACCTTTGCTTTTTATTTCTGAATCTGTCTGTGTATTTGCATATATTTTCCTCTCTGTCTATATGTGTCTCCTCCCTATTACAGATTTTACATGGGGTTTTATAACCCTTGAAATGAAAAAGGAAAGAAATCGGTCCATATTTGCTGTCTTTTTTCTTTCTTTTTGTGCAGGAGAAACGGAGATCTCGCGGTGATGACCAGGCGCGCTAACTGCGGCACGATTCGGTGGTGCGCTAAATATGGCGTGATCGGAGGCCAGACAAAACTGCGGCGCGAAGGCTAGAGGCTGTGACGCGACGATCGAGCTTCCGCATTGCAGCGCGACGATTGGATTGGCCCCTGTTTGCGGCGCCTAGGGTTTCAGAAAACCCTAGGCCATTCCGACTTCTGTTAAGGGATTTGGGCCTTTTGGGCCATGTATTTGCTTGGGCTAATGGGTCACAAGCTTAGGTATTGGGTCTGTTGGGTAGTTTAGGATCCGAGCTAATTGTTGTTTTGGGTCAAAGGCATAATTGGGCTAATCGAGTAATGGGTCATCTGTTTGGGGCATTGGGTAGGACATTAGTCATTTGTTTTAGTTTTATTTCAACCCAGTCAAAATTGGGCTATTAAAGCTGCCCCCATCAAACTATCTTGAAAACAATGAATCAAAAGTTGATCATTGTTCACATAACCAGTCATGCTCCTACAGAACATAGTGATGTGAGCTTCAGGGCAAGTAGTTCCATTGTACTTCTCAAATTCAGGTGTCTTGAATTTATGAGAAAGCACCAATTCTGGGACCAAGCTCAAGTCCTTTGCGTCAATTCCCTGGTGATGATCGGCATTTTCCAAAGCCTTAAACTTTTCTTCCAACCATCTGCAGCGATCCTCCAATTTCCCTGAAGTGTCAATTCTTTTTCCCTCTTTTTCTGCTATGCCCAAATCAAGAATAACAGGATTGGCAGGGTTATCTCCTGTTTTAGATCCTGAACCCATTTGGAAGTTCATAGGCGGTCTATTATCAACTTGCCCTTGTAAAATCGGTAAAAAGGGATTTTTTTAGGGGGGATAAAAGAAAACTCAGAGAGATTTTGAGAGAAATACAGAGAGGCTAGATACTAAAAACACGCATACGAAAAAAACAAGAATTTGTGCAAAGTCAGTAGGCTCAGAGCATTGTCAAAAATTTCACAGCGAAATAAAATATCTTGATTTCTCAGAGGTGACTTCCTGTTCTATTTACTCTTTATTTTTTTTATGTACATATATATTTGCGCAAATATAACTTTTTTTTGAAAAGAAAAGTATAAAAGAGAAGAGATTACCTTTCGAAACAAACGAAATAAGAAATTTTAGGCCTCCGGCCACCGGCCACGGAGGTGCGTGTGGCGCGTGGCACAGGTACCAGGCGATCGGAGTTCAGGGATGAGACGGAAATTTCGGAGGATATTTTGGAGTTTTTTTTTAAAAGCTCCAGCCTGAAATGATTTTTTTTAAAAACATTTACTTATAAAGAAAAAGGAGAACTACGTCGTATTGAATTAAGAAGATCCGCGTGCCAACCCGATTACCCGACAAGATTTGCGTGTTTTTTTTTTAAATGGAAATTTACTCTTTTGATTCCTCCGTTATTTTATTTAATTTAATTATGCACTATTAATTAATTTATTTTGAAAATTAGCCTTTTTTCAATTAATTTATTATTTCAATTTAACCCTTTTTTCTTTTTCTTTTAAAATTTTATATATATATTAAAATTGGTATAAAATTAAGTTTATATTAAATACCTTACATTTTTTGTATACTAAATTATAATTATTATTTTGTATATAGTTTTTCATTACATATTATTTTAATATTTATATATATATTAGATATTACATTATTTTTCATATTATATCATATTATATTATATCCTATATTTAATTAAGATTATTTATAATATATTCCATTTATAAATATTTTTTTAAAAATCATCTTACACCTTTTAACACATTGCTTATATTGTTTATATGTATATTTTATTTAAATTTGCATGAAATATGTTCATAGTTAACTCTTTTGTTCATTATATTTGTCTATGTTTCATTATATTTATACTTGCCTTAGTATAGGGATTATCATTTGTTGTATCATGTGTAATATATTATTGTTTAATTGCCTTTAATATGTATGCTAATGGTATGTAAATGCAATGCGATTACTTATTTAAATAGAAAATCCATTTTTGCAAAACCATTATATTTTTTAAAACAAAAGGGATTTAAAAATAAGGCAATGTTTTGGTATTTAGAAATTTGGGAAATAGTGCCCTAACGTACTGGGTTGCGATTTTCCGTTTGGCTAAATAACTAAATACCATTTTCAAGTTTTGTAAATTATGGGATGATTTTGATTACGAAAGTTCTTAAACATCGTGTCCTAACGTACTGGATGTGATGTTTATATTCTTTCGGAACAAGAAAATTTCAATTTTAACCTAAATTGCTCGATGTTTTAAGAAATCATATTTTTGGAATATTTTTTAATTTTTAAACATTTGGACATGATTTTATCGATTAGGTACCGATTTTTGAGCATTACGAGGGTGCTAACCCTTCCTTGTACGTAACCGACTCTCGAACCTATTTTTCTTGATTTTCGTAGACCAAAATTAAATGTTTTAAAATAAAATATTTTACAAGGTGATCCAATCACACCTAAAAAAAAGGGATTGGTGGCGACTCCCATTTTCATTTTTAAAGTCGATCCCACATCTTCCAAACCGATTTTAAAAATGGTTTCGACAGCTTGGCGACTCCATTGGGGACAATAAGAGAGTCAAGCTGAAAAATCGATAGTTTCATGTCCTTATGTTTGAAATTTAAAAATCTTGTTTAAAAATTATGATTCTTTTTATTTGCATGTGGTTCTGTTTGTATACAATATTTCTACATTGCATTGCATGACCATTACAGTCACACCCTTAAGTGGGAGTGAGAAGCTACTCCTTCGTGAGGTTTTCACCTCCGTGCAGGATAGTGGATCGCTTCCGGGATACATCCATACCTATATCTTTCTTGAGGTTTTCGCCTCCGTGTAGCCATAGGGAAATGTATTCCCCTGAACTGAACTCGGTCCGCATGAGCTTATAATAGGTGAGGATCGAGGAATCTGCTGGTTCAGGTACCTCAACTTTAGATCAAAACCGCATATAGTAAACCCTAAGAGCCCGCCTTAGGTAGAGCTATGCCGAACTTTAGTAGTTACCGAGATAGGTGTTAGTATATTTTATTTTATTCACATTTTATTCTATGGTACTAATTGGTTGTGTTTATTTTTGTGCATGCCATTTCATATTTTTAAGAGGTATCGATTCACGGTCAGTTTCTAAGTTAGAAAGCTGGTTATGGAGAACGGATTCCTTGATAAAGTGAAGGACAATGCAACCGTCCGTAAGTGGTCAGAGCAAACGCAACTAGAGAAAGGGGATAGTCTAACTGAGGGGCATACATCAAAATTATGGGACTACACTCACATCAGTGTGACACAGAATGATCTTCAGGAGTTGAGAGAGATATGGGATCAATGGAGTGAAGAGACCAAGCAGTTATTTTACAGCAACTATGGAGACTTGCCATACTTGTTGGACATTCAGGTAGATCCACATTTATTTCGAGCTATTATTCAATATTGGAATTCAACGTATAGTTGCTTTACTTTTGGAAAAGTTGATTTGGTACCTACGGTGGAAGAGTATACAACTTTATTGTGATGTCCTAGAATTCTAGTAGATAAAGTTTACTTGAAGGCTGTTACTATTTCGACCTTTTTGAGAAAGATGATGAGTATTACGGGGATGAGTGAGCAGTGGGTCACGGCTAGAATTAAGCAGAAAGGTGAAAGTAAGTGCATTCCTTGGAAAGCTCTGAAAGATTTGATCTTAGTGCATCTTGATATGAAGAAGAAGATAAATGTTTTTGCTTTGAGTATATATGGGTTAGTAATTTTCCAAAAGGCATTGGGATATGTGGATGAAGCTGTTTCAAATATTTTTCATCGACTTGATAAACAGTCACAGTTGTTCCTGCAATCTTGGCTGAGACATTCCGATCATTGAATGCATGTAAGAGAGCTGGCGAAGGTAGATTCATAGGTTGTGCGCAGCTTTTGTTAGCTTGGTTCCATAGTTATTTTTGGAAGATGGATAAAGTTTCCTATCGGGTCTTCTTAGAAAATTATTCGCCATTAAGAGAGATAACGGCTACCCTAAGGAGAAATGATATATCGGAGGAAAATTGGACAGCGCTCTTATGTAATTTTCATGACGAGGATGTTGAATGGAAAGCCCCTTGGTTGATCCTTGATGAATTGTAACATCCGGGTTCTAGGGGTTATGCATTTAGTGCATAACTCAAGTGATGGTAGGTTTATTGTATGTTTGGACGAGTTTTAAGGGGTTTGGAGAACCCTAGAAGGTAGGAGGAGGCTTGAGAAATTTTTGGATTTTTAGTGTTAAGAAGGAGAGCTTGGCTAGAGGGGTCTTAAGAGGAATAATTGGGAGGTTTAGACACAAGAATCTCTTTGGTAGAGTGGTAAGGAGGCGCTACTCATGGCCTTGGAAGGTGACGCCTCAAGGTGCTAAGGGTTCTCAGGTTCGAGCTGTTAAGGTAGCAACTTTGGCCTTTGTTTTTGCGTCAAGATGGCTAGGTGTTGCACGGCTAGAAGGCTCTTATTTAGATGAGGATAATGCTTATTTATTTATTTATTTATTTAGAAGTGTAGGATAATTATTATTGTTTTTATTTTGAATTAGCTAGGTGATAGAAGAGGGATATAGGTTGGACTCATTCAAACTTTTTGAATGAGTGTCAGGGAGGAAAAATAGGAGGAAATCTTGGGATTTAGGAGGAGGGGGAGCTAGTGGCCGGTTTTGGGGAGCTTGGGGAGGGTATTTTTGGCTTTGTTGGAGGGTGTTAGGTGGGTGCCGAAACCTTGGTAGTATAAGTAGGAGGTGCTCACCCTTTTGGCCACCCTTTTTCCCCATTTGTTCTCTCCTTGCCGAAAGTTATTCCACCCGTTTCTCCTGTGCCGAGTTATTTATTTTCTTCCCTTAGTCTCTTGCCGAAAGTAAGTCAAAGAAACACTCTCTCTTTTCCTTTTGTTTTGTTGAAGCCAAAACCGAAAGTTTGTGCATCTATTTCCTCTCTTCCTTCACACTTTTCTTTTAAACTCGCTGTCGAAATCACCCTAAAGTTTGCCTTTGTCGAATATTCCAACTCCATCTTGGAGTCATTACCGAATTATTCATTCTCTTATTCTCTCTGCTTTGTTTGCAAGTCCCTGAAGCCGAACCTTATTTCTTGCGGTGGCCGATTCTTGGTTAGAGCAAAAGGGAGTGGTTAGCAAGGTAAGGTTATGATAGCTTTTCTTTGTTTTGCGGATTCATGTCTTAGCCAAATGGCCCTGAGTTTTCTCTAAAAAGGTGTTAAGGCCGATTGTAGGGGACGTAGAGTCTAACGCAGGAGACCTTTTCGGGAGTCGTATAGTCAGCGCTTGCAGAGGCATATAGTAGTCTCCGGGATTCAAGTTCGATTGGTAAGCAATTTTGGTAAGATTCAATATTTAGACTTATGAATTGGAGGTTTAACCTTTCGATCTGATTAAGCGTTTTGATAGAGGCAAATACCAGTCAAGGAGGGCAAGGGAAAGTCTCTATCTTGAAGTTCAAGAAGAGATCGGTCTCGGCAGTTCAAGATTGGCCACCGGGGTGTGGACCAGCGTCAGAGCAGCAAGTTAGGCAGATAGCCGTGGTCTCGCTTAGCGATAGCGTTGGGATCGAGAGTTTAGAACTCCAAGTGTTTAGGTGCATAATCATCGCACTGCTCTCCTGTTAATTGCTTAATGATGTATATATATTTATATATGATGTGTGGTAGCCGACATTAAAGGCTAAAGTGGTGGATACCCATATGTGGGGTAATCAATTGACAGGTTAGTAGTTTGTGCTATTTAGATGTGTTTATGGAGCATGTGATGTTCACTCATTTTTTATGTTGATTTGACATGATGCATTGACATATATGCAAAGGGATTTGGTTTTGATCAAGGAAGGACGGGTGTACATATTCATGTACGTGGTCTAATGATAGCCTCGTGCTACATTAGCGCTTGATGATTAGCTGTGTGCTACATCAAGGGAGATGTTGGCTAGGTGCCCATCTCAGCGATTGATGGCTGTGTGCATCACCGTAGACGGATTAAGACATTGGGATCACTTATGTGATCGGTGGCTCAGCCACGGCCTTGAGCAGCGAGCGTGCCAAGGTAAGATTCGTGGATCACGATGTGATCAGTGGTGGATTAGCCACGGCCTTGGGCAGGGAGTCTGTTGAGGTAGGTGTTTGGATGGATTTTAGGATTGGGCTGGGATGCATTTTGCATGACGACTTATGTGGATTGTATGGATATGGGCCAAGCCCATACGTGCGGGAACATGTGTAATGGTTATAAACTGAGTCTGTGGACTCACCCAATTTTTCTTAACCATTTCAGGTGATACGTAAAGTTGGACCGGGTTCGGAGAGGACACAAGGTGGCCCATGCAGACGAAGATATTTTGATTATTTTATGCATTTTAATATTAAACATTTTTGTTAAAGTATTGGTTGTAATAAGGGCCATTTGAGATATTCACGGATTTTGCTATGTTTTAAATTGGATTGTTGAATAAGCTATTATTCGGGAAATGTTTTAATTTCGACAACTTATTTACTAAAAGCACATGACAAAGGGTTATTCAAATATTTTGTAACGTTAAAGTTTACTTATACTTTTAAAAGGGCTTGGTTTTCAAAAGTTAATATATTTTCATGTTTTATTCTAAAGTCAAAAAAAAAAAAAGATTTTCAACCGTCTTTTTGCAGTGACATAACCAGATCCGGTTAAGGCTCGTGGGCCGGGTTTGGGGATGTTAGATGAAGTCCTTTATCGATGTGGAAAACTTAATTGGGTGCCTTTGCCTAGAATCTGGGGAGCTATTGAGTATGCACCGTTGCTCGCACTACGGCAATACAAAGCAGGACAATTTGTACCAGCGACGTATGGGTTAGTTCAAAGTAAATTCTCATATCAAGGGGATAATTATAAGAAGAGGATTCGAAAGATCTTTGAGGCATGAGAGCAAGCTCGTCGTATAAAGATATTGACTTGAGGACCTATGGCAACCCCAGAATATAGTAAATGGTTGAGTAGAAGAGTTAATGGCAATCTTCCTATACCAAGATTAGAGGGTTCTCGATCGATGGAAGAATATTTGCGAGTAATCCCATCAGAGTTAGAGATGATAAAATAGGATTTCAAAAAGCAGAGTTCTGAGTTCGAAAAAGGATAGAAAAGCTCGAAGAAGAGAAGATGTATTTGAAGCTAGAGGTGGATGCTCAGAAATCTAAAGCCGAGAAAGCAAGAAAGGAAAAGAAAAGATTGAGGAAGATCGAGATAGCTTGAAGATCGAATATAAGAAGATGCGTCTATCAATGAAGAATGCTAGATTAGGGAAAGCTTCGGAACAATGGCGACAAGAAGTCCAAGAGGAAAAGACCAAGGCTGACTAATGGGAGAGAAAGTTACGAGAGATGCAAGCGTGAAACGAGGCTTTAGAGAAGAGCTTGGTAGAGAGGTCAAATGAAAAGGAAGAATTGCAAGCTAAAGTGGCTGAACTTGGACAGTCCCTTCATCATTACTGGAGACGTAACTCTGTGAACGAGTTAGAATCAAGCCTAAACAAGATTGAAGAAATGAAGGCTAGAATTGAAGAGTTAGAATCAGCACTACACAGTTGTGAACTTCGGATCGAGTGGCCTGAAACAAGGGAAGAGCATTTGAAGGAAGAGCTCCATCATTCACATGGTCAAGTCAGAACCGGGATTATCTCATGGGGGAAGCCATAGTTCAGATTCGAGAAGTAGATGATTACCTACAGACTTTGGCAGTACAGGCTGATGTATTAAGCATGAAGTACGAACTACAGTCAAATAATAATCAAGAACTAGTTTCGTTATTAGGGAAAATTAAGACTTTAGGACTTAGGGCGAAAGATTATTTGTAATCCATTTTATGTAAAATAATTTGTTTTCTAATAAAGTTTTCTACAATGAAGTTGATCAGAATTGATGCCTCTTTGCATTCATGCATTTGCATTACATAACATCATATGCATTCAAATCTTTAGAGAGAGTCTAATTAGTTTGAATTATAGGAGAGAGAGAAAAAATAAATTTGGAAGCTGAACACCCTTACGGTACACGAGCTAAGTCAAAAAAAATGGACCAAAAGATGGAACAATTTCAGAGAGATATTCAAGACCAGATGCAAGAGAAGATGGCAAAGCTCTAACAGGAGATGAGGGACCAAAAAGAAATGATGGCCCAGATGGCCTAGATGATGAGTGGGATAGTAGAAAAAGCAAAAGGTCCTATAGTCAATACTGAGGACAATGAGGATTTCCCTAGAGGATTCACTCCAACACATGTGTAAGCGCAACATGAAGAATACCCAAGAAGGCCACCTGTCACAATAAGGCCTCAGCAAGGGCAAGCTGACACTAGAATGCCTACGAATTTTCAAGTTGGTATGGGATCCAACCCAGGAGACAACCCAGCTAATCCTGTTGTCCCTGACTTAGACATGGCTGAAGGAGAGGGGATCAAAACTGAATCTGCAAAACAGTTAGAGAATCGCTGTAGGTGGTTGGAGGAAAAATTCAAGGCTTTGGAAAACGTCGACCATCATCACGGTATCGATGCCAAGGATTTGAGTCTGGTCCCAGATTTGGTGCTTCCTCACAAATTCAAGATATTGAAATTTGAAAAGTACAATGGAACTACTTGACCTAAAGCCCACATCACGATGTTCTGTAGATGTATGACAGGCTATGTGAACAATGATCAACTTCTGGTTCATTGTTTCCAAGATAGTTTGACAGGAGCAGTGTCTAGATGGTACAACCAACTTAGCTGTACTAACATTGGCTCCTGGAGGGACTTGGCCCAAGCCTTCATGAGACAGTACAACCATGTCATAGATATGACGCTTGACCAAATCATGTTGCAAAACATGGAAAAGAAGTCAAACGAGAGTTTCAGGCAATACGCGCAGAGATTGAGGGAAATATCCATGCAAGTTCAACCACCTCTCTTGGAAAAGAGACCACTATGCTATTTATCAACACTCTAAAGGTGCCATTTATCACCCATATGATAAGAAGTACCACCAAGAGTTTCGCAGATATAGTTATGGCAAGAGAAATGATCGAAAATGCCACAAGGGGTGTCAAGATCGAAGCTAGAGAAGCTACTAGGAGACCTGCTCCTAAAAAAAAAAGAGAGTGAGGTAAATAATGCGAGTACGTACAATAAAGGGTACTTAAAAGTAGTTATTATAAATCAGCCGAAAGTAATTACCGCTGGACAACAAGGGTCGACAAGACAAGAATTAGGTCCCAAACAAAATGCTGACAAAAATCAATTTACGTCAATCCCTATGACGTATAAGGAGCTATGTGATACTTTACTAGAGGAACGCATAGTATCCTCATATTATTTACAGCCAATGCAACTCCCATATCCTAAATGGTATGACTCAAATGCCCAGTGTGATTACCATGCAGGAGCAGTAGGGCATTCTATAGAAAACTATACTGCCTTCAAAAGGGTAGTTGAGAGGCTTCTTAAATTGAGAGTTGTCAAGCTTGAGGACATGTCCAGTGCTGCGAACCCATTACCCAATCATGGAGACAAGGGGGTAAACGCGATTGGAGAGGATCGTATAAGAAAGACCAAGAAGGATATCTCAAAGGTGAATACCTCGTTGAGGATAATTTGGAAGGAGATGGCAAGAAGGGGGCTAATAAAATCAAGTCTCAAGAAAAAAAGTAAAGAACCAAGGAACTATTGTAAGTTCCACGAAGATGACAGACATAAGATCCAAGACTGTGTTGAGTTTAGAGCATTGGTACAGAGCCTTATGGACAATAAGGAACTGGAGTTTTATGAAGAAGATTTAGAAGGGGGAAATATATATGCAACAGAAGGAGAATAGACTGGTCAAAAAGTCAATTATCCAAGGATTATTATTTCCCGATCAAAGAATACAGAAGGCGGAGCACAAATTGTGCCTAAAGTAGCAATTCAGAAACCTGCGTCATTTCCTTACAAGGATGACAAGGCCGTACCATGGAATTACAATTGTAACGTGACGACACCAAAAGTAGTAATTGCAGCTAGCACTTCCAAAGAGGTCCAAAGAAAGGGATTTTATACGTGAAATGGGAGGCGTTACGATTCAGTAAGCGTTAGAACTGAACCAGCAAAGTCAAAGGATGTGCCCATTGAGCTAGAGAAAGAACTTGATACCCTTATCAACGTACCTGTAAAGGAGGAAGAGGCTAAGGAATTTCTAAAATTCCTAAAGCATAGTGAATACAGTGTGGTAGAGCAGTTGCGTAAACAACCGGCTCGTATTTCAATTCTAGCCCTACTGTTAAGTTCAGATGTCCATCGTGAGGCTTTAATGAAGGTGCTAAATGAGACTTATGTTACTAATGACATATCTGTTAATAAGATTGACCGATTAGTTAGTAATATAAGTGTTGATAACTTTATTTCCTTCAGTGATGATGAAATTCCACCTGGAGGTATGGGATCAGCCAAAGCTTTGCACATCACCACTCGTTGCAAAGGATATACTCTGCCAAGTGTGCTAATTGATAATGGATCAACCTTGAACGCCTTGCCATTGTCGACATTAAAAAGGTTTCCAATAGATAGTTCTCACATGAAGACATGTCAGAACGTAGTAAGAGCGTTTGACGGTATTGAGAGAAGGGTGATGGAGAGAATTGACATACCGTTGCAGATTGGGCCAAGTACATATGAGGTAGACTTTCTAGTGATGGATATAAAACCCTCATACAACTGTTTGCTGGGAAGGCCTTGGATTCATTCTGCAGGGGTAGTGCCCTCATCCTTGCATCAAAAGCTGAAATTGGTGAGGAGGCCATTGAATGTTCCTTCCGTTCTTTAGAATTTTTCAATGCAATATTTATCTTGGAAGGGAGTAAAGTCCCAGTGCCTAAGATATCCAAGACCACGAGAATGAGTTTAAAAATGATGGTGGGGAAAGGAGCCTTACCAGGAAAAAAGATTGGATAGATACCTCCAAGGAGAGATTCAAGTACCGATGTTGAAGGAGACGAGAAATCATTTTGACTTGGGTTTCAAGCCGGATGCTAGACAAAAAAGGAATGACTTCAAGAGATAAGAGGGTTAAAAGTCCTCACATCAAAGCCATACGAAGAACAGCAGAGAGCTCCTTGTAGTTTTTAGGAATTAAGGCACGCTTGAATGGAGAAGATGTCGTAACTTATTATTTCAATAAAATACATTTTGGATAATTAGCTTGGAAACCGATGACATTCTTGCACCCATCACAGGTCCCTAGATATCAATGGCATGAGCAACGATATTATGGATCCAGAAGTTCATTTTGAGCAGGACATGTGTTTAGAGGAATCTCGGGATTTTGAAGGTGACCGAGATTGCGATTTATCTCTAGATTTGTTGAGAATGGTAAAACAAGAGGAGAAATAGATCTTGCCCCATGAAGAAAAAATAAAGAACATAACCTTAGAAGAAGGAAAAGTTGTGAAAATTGGGACGCTCATAGCCAAGAAGACGAGATAAGATCTTATTGAGTTATTGCGAGAGTTCAAAGATGTCTTTGCATGGTCATACCAAGATATGCCTGGGTTAAGTACTGATATTATGGCATGTCGCCTTCCCATCAGAGAAGAATGCAAGCCAGTTCAGCAAAAGCTACGAAGAATGAGGCCTGATATAGTATTGAAAATAAAAGAAGAAGTCTAGAAATAGTTTGATGCTGGTTTTTTACGAGAGGTCAAGTACTTAGAATGGTTGCCAACATTGTTCCAGTCCCTAAGAAAGATGGAAAAGTTCGAATGTGCGTAGATTACAGAGATCTAAACAAAGCTAGCCCAAAGGATAATTTCCCTTTGCCTCATATTGATACGTTAGTGGATAATACGACAGGATTTTCATTGTTTTCCTTTATGGATGGCTTTTCAGGATACAATCAGATCAAGATGCACCTTGAGGATATGGAGAAAACTACCTTCATAACACTGTGAGGTACCTTTTGCTATAAAGTAATGCCTTTTGGACTAAAGAATACTGGGGCAACATATCAAAGAGTCATGGTAACATTGTTCCACAACATGATGCACAAGGAAATTGAAGTATATGTTGATGATATGATTGCCAAATCTCGAACAATAAAAGAACACATTGAAGTCTTGAAGAAGTATTTTTGAGATTGAGGAAATTTCAATTGAAACTCAATGCGGCAAAGTGTACTTTCGGAGCTCGATCAGGAAAGTTATGGGATTTTTGGTCAGTGAGAAAGGAATAGAAGTTGACTCAAGCAAGGTCAAAGCGATACAAGAATTACCTCCACCGCACACTCAGAAAGAACTCCGAGGTTTTCTTGGAAGGCTGAATTACATTGCTCGGTTTATTTCACAATTAACTGAGAAATGTGATCCCATATTTCGTCTTCTCAAGAAACACAATCCAGGTGTATGAGATGATGAATGCCAGAAAGCTTTTGACAAAGTCAAAAAGTATTTGTCAAACGCATCAGTACTTTCTCCACCTAATCCAGATAAACCATTGATACTGTATTTGTCAATATTCAAAAACTCCATGGGATGTGTGCTTGGACAACACGATGAGTCAGGAAGGAAAGAAAAGACGATATATTATCTCAGTAAAAAGTTCACAGATTATGAAATGAGGTATTCATCGATCGAGAAATTGTGTTGCACTTTGATTTGGACAACTAAGAGGTTGAGGCAGTATATGCTATATCACACAACATGGTTGATTTCCAAACTTGACCCGTTAAAGTACATGATGGAATCCACTGCCCTGAACAGAAGAATGGCTAGGTGGCAGATTCTGCTATCTGAATTCGATATAGTCTACATGAATCAAAAGGTTATAAAAAGAAGTAAAATAGCAGACTTTTTGGCTAGTAGAGCTTTGGATGATTATGAACCTTTGATCTTTGATTTCCCAAATGAGGAACTGATGTATGTGGCAAATATTGAAGATTTTCTGTGGAAATTAAATTTTGATGGAGCATTGAATGCTATGGGAAATAGAATTGGGGCAGTCTTGGTATCCCCTAGTGATGATTATTATCCATTCACATGCAGTTTGGATTTTGAATGTACAAATAACATGGCAGAATATGAAGCATGCATCATGGGACTTTGAGCAGCCTTGGAACGCAAGATCAGAGTGCTAGAAGTATACGGCGATTCTACCTTGGTAATTTACCAGCTTAAAGGAGAGTGAGAGACAAGAGATCCTAAACTAGTTGATTATCAAAAAATAATTCTGGGATTGATTGAGGAATTTGACGACATTACTTTTAATTACCTTCCACGCGATGAAAATCAGATGGCAGATGCATTGGCAACCTTGGCTTCTATGATCAAAGTAAACAAACCAGAAGACATGAGGCCTATTCAAATGAGTATTGTTGAAGTCCCAACCCATTGTTATGACATAGAGGAAGAGGAAAGAGATGATCGTCCTTGGTATCAGAATGTATCGCGATACGTGAAAAATCGTGAATACTCGGAGAATGCCACAGAGAACGAGAAAAAGACTCTAAGAAGAATGGCCTCTGATTATGTCTTGGATGGAGATATCTTATACAAAAAGAGAAAAGATCAAGTGCTATTGAGATGTGTTGATGCTGTTGAAGCTAAGCAAATCCTTGAAGAAGTCCATAAGGGCGTTTGAGGAACACACGGTAATGGATTCACGATGGCCAAGCAGATAATGAGATTTGGATATTATTGGTCTACCATGGAAGGAGTTTGTATCTATTATGCCAAGAGATGTCATAAATGCCAGATTTATGGAGACAAAATTCATGTGCCTCCGTTGCTTTTGCATGTTATGACTTCCCCATGGCCTTTTTCCATGTGGGGCATGGATGTTATTGGGCCAATCTCACCAAAAGCTTCGAATGGACACCGATTCATCTTTGTGGTAATTGACTACTTCACGAAATAGGTAGAGGCTGCTTCATATGCTAATGTTACTAAATCATCAGCTAGTAGATTCTTAAAGAAGGAGATTATTTGTCGATATGGAATGCCTGAGAGGATCATATCAAACAACGCGCTAAACTTGAACAACAGCTCGATAGCAGAAATTAGTAACCAATTTGGGATCAAACATCATAACTCGTCTCCATATCGTCCGAAAATGAATGGGGCAGTGGAAGCGGCTAACAAAAACATCAAGAGAATAGTCGGAAAAATGACTGAGACTTACAAGGATTGGCATGAGAAAGAACCGTTTGCACTCTATGCTTCTTTGACGTCTATCAGAACCTCTACTGGGGCAACACCTTATTCGTTGGTTTATGGGATGGAGGCCGTCCTACCCAAAGAACCGTTTGCACTCTATGCTTCTTTGACGTCTATCAGAACCTCTACTGGGGCAACACCTTATTCGTTGGTTTATGGGATGGAGGCCGTCCTACCCATTGAAGTGGAAATTCCTTCTCTTCGTGTGCTGTCAGAAACAAAGTTGGATGAAGCTGAATGGATTCAGGCTCGGTATGATCAGTTGAACTTAATTGAAGAAAAGAGACTAAGGGCTAGTCGTCATGGTCAGATGTACCAGAAACGAATGATGCGAGCCTATAACAAGAAAGTTCACCCAAGAGAGTTTCATGAGGGGGACCTCGTGTTGAAACAGATCCTTCCAATACAAAAGAATTTTAGAGAAAAATAGATGCCAAATTGGGAAGGACCATATGTAGTGAAGAAAGCTTTCTCTGGAGGAGCATTGATCTTGACTGAGATGGATGGAAAAACTTTACCCAATCCTGTGAAGTTGAATTCAGTAAAGAAATACTTTGCTTGAAAAGGAGAATAAGCCAGAGTGAAAACCTACAAAGGGCGCTTTGAGTTCCAGTTCAAAAAAAAAAAAAGAGAGAGGCCAAGGCGAAAACCCGCAAAGGGCGCTTTGTGACCAAAGGGGTTTTGAGTTGAAAACCCAAAAGGCGACTCAAATTCTGCATGGACGAGCGGTAATCTCGCTACATTTAAAACAATAATGAAAGGAAGAATGTTACATAATGGGGCATCAACAAAATACTTTGGATCTTCTAAACACATATTGAACTCAAGGCAGTCTTCATAAAGTTTGTATATGGAAGCTCAATCTGCGATATCTAGGGCATCTGATTTTTGTCTTATTCATTTTACTATCTTTGGATTCTTTTCTTCTCAAAGATATGTTCCAGATAATTTTTCTTTGTATTCTTTTATAAATTTATTCAAGTTTTAATCCTTCTTTTGTGATTAATTTATTTGTTACCCATTATTCATAAATGAGTTGCATTGAAATAATGATTGATTAATTAATAATTTCACAAAGAGAAGTTTTATATTACTTTAGAAATTTCTAGATAAGACAAGGAACCAAAACATGACAATTGTTTAGAATTTCCATGTACATAGAAATATTTGAGAAAGAAGAGCCTGGATAGATACTATTTCTCTGAATTCTGTGTCCAATTGATAAATAGACGTGATGTCATCAGATCATGACACTTGGGGTGGTATAGTGAACTAAGAAACCCTGAATTGTGGTGGAATGGGTTGAATTTGAGATAAACCTTATACCCTAAAATTTGCAAAAGGATTAGATTGAAAGAGTTTTGACTCTCAATGTGATGGATGAAACAAGCCTTGTGTTTTCAAGATCCAAGTGGAGTTGACTTTGAAATTGCATTGGGGCAAGCTAACAGAGCAAAACATGATTAATAAACACGAACGACGAGTGATAAAGCCTAAAAATAGGAATCATACTCATAACATTCTTGCATCATAGCAAATTTCATTAGGATTTGATTCATTACAATCATTGCATCTTAATCCCTTAAAAGGAATCACTTTCCTGACTTATTGCATATGTAGCAAGAAGCATTTGATTCATTCTGATCATAGCATCTTGGTTATATGACATGAACATAAGGAATCGAGGCCGTAGGACATGCCCTAAGTAGATGGTGCAGTAATATCGGTGAATTAGCAGATTTGATCTTCTTGAAGTTGCAAGAAGCAGATTGAAGACATCAATCTGGTGATCCTTGAGTTTGCAGGGATCAGATTGAAGGTAGCAAATTTGATTTTCCTGAAGTTGCAGGAAGTAGATCGAAGACATCAATCTGGTGATCCCTGAGTTTGCAGGGATCAGATTGAAGATAACAGATTTGATCTTCCTGAAGTTACAGGAAGCAGATTGAAGTCATCAATCTGGTGATCCCTGAGTTTGCAGGGATCAGATTGAAGATAGCAGATTTGATCTTCCTGAAGTTGCAGGAAGCAGATCGAAGACATCAATCTAGTGATCCCTGAGTTTGCAGGGATCAGATTGAAGATAGCAGATTTGATCTTCCTGAAGTTGCAGGAAGCAGATCGAAGAGATCAATTTAGTGATCATTGAGTTTGTAGGGATCAGATTGAAGATAGTAGATTTGTCATTCCTGAAATTGTAGGAAGTAGATCGAAGACATCAATCTGGTGATCCTTGAGTTTGCAGGGATCAGATTGAAGATAGCAGATTTGATCTTCCTAAAGTTGCAGGAAGTAGATCGAAGACATTAGTCTGGTAATCCCTGAGTTTGCAGGGATTAGATTGAATTTGACATTCCTGAAGTTGTAGGAAGTAGATCGAAGACATCAATCTAGTGATCCCTGAGTTTGCAGGGATCAGATTGAAAATATCAGATCTGGTCTCCCCGAGTTTGTAGTGGAGCAAATCAAAAGATAGTGGATACTTTCTTAATGAAGTTGAAGCTCAAGCTCACTGAAATCAAGATAAAGATCCAATGCTGTTGAAGTTGCAGCAGGATTGGAAGTCATTTGAAGAAGACGAGGATCAAAAAGTTGAGGCTCAGTCAAAACCGAGCAAAATTGGTCCTTTTATAGTCTTTGCTCTATTTTTGTTTCACAATAATGAGCAAAGAGGGCAGCTGTAATAACCCATTTTGTCCGGGCTGAAATAAAACAGAAGCAAAATAAATATCCCAGTCCATTTTACAAACTATCTACCCAGACTCATGGCCCAATTACAATAGCCTAACAGACCCCATGCCATTACACTTTTAGCCCAACCTACAACCCAAACGACCCAAAATTTGTTTCAGAAACTGGAAACCTTGAAACCCTAGGTTTCCAGTCACGCCGCAAGGGTTAAAAACCCAACAGTCACGCCACAAAGGTTAGAAACCTAACCGTCACGCCGTAAGATCTGGAGTCCGATCGTTGCACCTTTGCAGCCACCAAGATTTCCTCAATAGCACCGCCATTCTCATATCTGATCTTCACCGTGAAATCACCATAATTAAACTGTAGAGAAAAATACTAAAGCAGAAGGGAGCAAATCACAGCAAAAAGGAAATAATAGATATAAAAAGATATGCTTTCCTTTTTTTTTATTTTTGTTTTTGGGGTTATAAAACCCCTTGTAAAATCGGTAAAGAGGGGATTTTTTAGGGGGGATAAAAGAAAACTCAGAGAGATTTTGAGAGAAATACAGAGAGGCTAGATACTAAAAACACGCATACGAAAAAAACAAAAAGAATTTGTGCAAAGTCAGTAGGCTCAGAGCATTGTCAGAAATTTCAAAGGGAAATAAAATATCTTGATTTCTCAGAGGTGACTTCCTGTTCTATTTACTCTTTATTTTTTTATGTAAATATATATTTGCGCAAATATAACTTTTTTTGAAAAGAAAAGCATAAAAGAGAATAGATTACCTTTCGAAACAAACGTAATTAGAAATTTTAGGACTCCGGCCACGGAGGCGCGTGGCACAGGTACCAGACGATCGGAGTTCAAGGATGAGACGGAGATTTCAGAGGATATTTTGGAGTTTTTTTTTAAAAGCTCCAGCCTAAATGATATATTTTTTTAAAAACATTTACTTATAAAGAAAAGGGAGAACGACGTCATATTGAATTAAGAAGATCCGCGTGCCAACCCGATTACCCGACAGGATCTGCGTGTTTTTTAAAATGGGAAATTTACTCTTTTGATCCCTCCGTTATTTAATTTAATTTAATTATGCACTATTAATTAATTTATTTTGCAAATTAGCCCTTTTTTCAATTTATTTATTATTTCAATTTAACCCTTTTTTTCTTTTTTTTAAAATATATATATATATATATTAAAATTGGTATAAAATTAAGTTTACATTAAATACCTTACATTTTTTTGTATACTAAATTATAATTATTATTTTGTATATAATTTTTATTACATATTATTTTAATATTTATATATATATATTAGATATTACATTATTTTTCATATTATATCATATTGTATTATATCCTATATTTAATTAAGATTATTTATAATATATTCCATTTATAAATATTTTTTAAAATCATCATACACTTTTTCACACATTGTTTATATTGTTTATATGTATATTTTTATTTAAATTTGCATGAAATATGTTCATAGTTAACTCTTTTGTTCATTATATTTGTCTATGTTTCATTATATTTATACTTGCCTTAGTATAGGGATTATCATTTGTTGTATCCTGTGTAATATATTATTGTTTAATTGCCTTTAATATGTATGTTGATAGTATGTAAATGCAATGCGATTACTTATTTAAATAGAAAATCCATTTTTGCAAAACCATTATATTTTTTAAAACAAAAGGGGTTTAAAAATAAGGCAATGTTTTGGTATTTAGAAATTCGGGAAATAGTGCTCTAACGTACTGGGTTGCGATTTTCCGTTTGGCTAAATAACTAAATACCCTTTTCAAGTTTTGTAAATCATTGGATGATTTTGATTACGAAAGTTCTTAAACATCGTGTCCTAACGTACTGGATGTGATGTTTATATTCTTTCGGAACAAGAAAATCTCAATTTTAACCTAAATTGCTCGATGTTTTAAGAAATCATATTTTTAGAATATTTTTAAAATTTTAAACATTTGGACATGATTTTATCGATTAGGTACCGATTTTTGGGCATTACGAGGGTGCGAACTAGGGGTGAGCAAAATCCGATTCGATTCGAAAAACTCGATAAAATTTTCAAATTTTGAATTAAATAGTTCAAGTCATTTGAGTTAATCAAGTTTTTTGGATCAACTCGAATAAAAAATTAAGTTTTTCGGTTTAACTCGAATGTGAATTACACAATTCGGGTTATTCAAAAATTTGAATAAGAAAAGGCAAAACTATGCCATTTTGATAAATGCTTACCTCTTCTAAAGTTAAAAGTCAAAATCATTAAGTTAAAAGTCAAAACTACGTTGTTTTGATAAATATTTACTCATTAAGTTAAAAGGCAAAACCATTATATTGTTTATGTAGTTAAATAACTTTATACTTCATTTACTAGTTAAATAATTGGTTCATGTAAATGTAACATTAAGTATAAATAATAGGATTCCTTAACTCGACTCAACTTGACTCGAAATTTTTTGACTCGATTCGATCCGATTCGAAAAAAATTCAAATTGAATTCAGTTACGAAAATAGGATTCGTCAACTCGACTAACTCGAAATTTTTTGACTCGATTCAACTTGACTTGATTGAATACTCACCCCTAGTGCTAACCCTTCCTTGTACGTAACCGACTCCCGAACCCATTTTTCTTGATTTTTGTAGACCAAAATTAAATGTTTTAAAATAAAAAGTTTTACAAGGTGATCCAATCACACCTAAAAAAAAGGGATTGGTGGCGACTCCCATTTTCGTTTTTTAAAGTCGATCCCACATCTTCCAAACCGATTTTAAAAATGGTTTCGATAGAATTAATTATGAATGTATAGTAAAATTAAACGGGTTCTTGTAGCATCCGATACCTAGACCCAATGATTGGGTCAGGTATGGGGTGTTACAATTCCACCTAGTAACCACAATATAATTCTTGCTTCATAAGAAATACATCATACAAAAGCCTTAGGATTGTTAGAAAAATAAATAAAAGGGAAATTAAAACAAGAAAAATAAAATAATGTTGATAAAATATAACGACTTTGAGACGTGTAGAACACTTTCCTTAAGACTTTTATAAAATACTCTTTTGTAGGGATATATCTTTTAATGAGATACCATTTAATAGAATTGTGTTGTTTTACAAGACAACCTTACGTAAAATATATTTATAAGATAATTTTATGTACAAAAATTATGCTTTTACAGTACAACTATTTGATCCATAATTATAATTTATTAGACTTTTTACATAATAAAATATCAACATTATAAACTACTAACAAAATCTATAGTAGATTAATGCCACATGGCAAATTTATCGTAACTGATAATGGTGATTTTATACATAACATCTTTTCCTTAGAGTTTGAAAGAAACTCACTTTAATTGTTTAAACTTTAAAATGATATATAAAACAAAATATTGAAAAGAAACTCATTGTTGTATTGCTACAAACATCTAATTAACAAAGTAGATAGAAATTAAATTAATTTGGGACAAAATGAGAAAGGACATGGAAGTTCATGGACGAAAATGCTAAGAATGCAATGATGAATGATGGTGGCTTGGTTGAAGGTGTGGTAGGGAGGGAAAAGGGTAGACCGAAGCATTTTTCCCTTTTTGTTTCTATACACGATAAAATAAAATTGGGGTTTAAATTAATTCGATTTTATAAATTTGGAATTCAAACTCTAGCTTTTACAACTTTTTAGTTTTTAAATTATAACATTTTTTAGAATCTATTCCAATATTATTATTGATAGAAAATAATCATAAACACTATATAAATTTCCTCTATTAATTATAATTGAAGGACATGTGACAAATTTTTAATACCAATTGCAGAATAGTTAAAGTTTAAAAAAAATATAGTTAAGAAATCTCATATGATGGTACAATGGTTAAGGATGTAATTCACTGCTCGAAGTGTGGCTTGAGTTCAAATCGAGCTAGTCGTGTTTGTTGTTCGGGCTTTATCTTGCTATTGTATTTCACAAAAAAAAAAATAGTTTTATATTAGTTAAATTCATGATACAAAACTTTTTTTATTCTTCTCATTTTCTTATTTTAATGTATATTTGGTATAATTTATATGATTCTAAATTCCAAAAGAAGATTTGCTAAGAATAGCATAACTATTGTGATTTGCTAATCAATCTTACTATCTTTGGACAAAATGGGGCCTGAGGAATTGTGTTCTAGTATTAGAAAAGTTAAGATTGAACACTTATCATATGATTTCGTTAATTGGACTCATAACAAGGATTTATGTTTAATTTAAAATGTTAAATTGAATTTTGTGGTTTTTATACATTGTTCATTAATTACAAGATTTATGATTAACAAGTGAGTTAAAAGTATTCAATTTAATAATATGTGTTACTTTACTATAAAAAAATAATATGCGTCACTTCTATATAACTTAAAGAATTTGAAATTTCTTTTATGGTAAAAACATCATTTCTGCCGAATTAAAATTAACTTTATTTTTGTTTTAATTTCTCTTTTATATTGAAATTTGTGATTCAATCTTTCTATTTTAATTTATTTATTTTTATAATGTTATTAATAGGTTCAAATTGATAATGTGGATTTTTTAATCAACTTTAAGAGTTTAATTAATATGTAAATTTATTACATTGTCGAACATAATTAATTGAATTTCAACGTGATAGATCAAATAACAGCAAAACAAAAGTTTCATATTATCATTTTAACGGAGGATAATTTGGATCTACTAATGCAATTATAAATGAAAAAAAAAAAACAAAAACAAATCTACGCTAAATTATTAAAAAAAATAGCGAACTAAGTTCAAGTTTTGGTAACCTCGTCAACCTTCCTCAAATGTGCAACCATAGAAAAACCAAAATTTTGGAACTAAGCCAGTAAAACTTCCAATTCTCGATTTAACTGGTTCAAATATAAATAAACTATTAAAAACTCATGAAAATATTAAAACAAATTATAAAGTTTGATTTGTACCACTTCGTGGGTCAATTAATTTTTTTCCATTGTTTTGGACTAGTGTACCAGCTGATTCCCATTTTAACCGGTCTGATTCGGTTTCAATAATCTTGAAAAAACAAAAAAAAGATTAAATCTTAAATTTTAGACGGTAAAGGGACTAAAACCATAATTAAACCTAAAAATCAATAAAAGGTAGTGTGGGGAGAGCAACAAAGTTGGTTGGGAATCAACACAGATAGTTTTCCAGCGTTGCAATGACTCATGAGCTTCTTGCATGTTTGGAAGTTGTAAAAATGACAGTTAGAAGCACCAACATCACCAAGTAATCTCTCTAACAAAACTTTTCTTCTCTATTTTATTTTTTCCCTCTAAAAAATGAGACACTGTCACGTTAATCACGCTCTTTCATGTTCTTCATCAGTTTTTTTCTTCTTCTTCAGCCAACCATTTCTTTATCCGTCTCTCAACCACTATATATATAAGTACTATATACAATAGTTATTAATGGGTTAAATTATTATTTTGGGTTGAATTTGACTACTTTTTTTTTTTATATTAGGGCTCAAGTTAAATATCGAACTTGACAATTATTTTTTCATTAAGGTCTGAACTAAACAATTGTTCTCATATTGGGGTTTAAATTTTTTTGTCCAAATTAGTTTTGAATTTGACAATTATTCCTGTATTAAGACCTGAACTAAGATAAAAAAAAAAAATTCAAGCCCCAATATAAATTAAATTTAGGGTTTAACTTGAACAAAAAATATTTAGACTCTAATATAAAAAAAATCATATTTAAGTTCTAAAAAGTGATTTAATCCTTATTATTTGATAATTGTCATGTCATGGAGAAAAAAGAAAGGGGAAAATTCAGAAGAATAAAACCAATGGGTAAAATGATTGCTAAAAGCTTTTGGTGCATATGAGGAAAACATTGGTAGGGAAAAGGAGGAACATGATGTTAAAAGGTGGGATTGGGAGGGGTGGGGGACCTTAGCCCAAAAGCAAAAATGTTTTAAAAAAAATTTAAAAATTTTGGGTGTCTTTTAGTCATGGCCTTTGTTTAGGTTAACATAAGCCTATAGAATGTTGAAAATTTAATGTTTAATAAAAAGAGTGAAGAAAAAGGCAGACAAGTGATTAAATGGCCAAAAGTGTGTGTTTTTTCAAGGATGGTTTTATGTAATTACATATGATAATACTTTGTAGCTATTATGTACCCCAAAGACAAATAGAAAATGAGAGAGACTGGTGGCTTTAAAATCAATTATTTTTTAAGATAAAATAGGGTTGCACATATTAATACTCAATTAAATTTATAATTACTTTTTAAGTTTGGAAAACTTCAGATTAAAGAAATGAAAAGTGGAACTAATTGGTTAAAGGTGTTGCTTGATACTTGATTGATGCATTAGAGGAAAAAAAGCTTAATGTTTTAGATATAAAAATGTAGATGATTAGTTCATTGGGATATGAAAAAAATCATATTGGGAATGATTGTGATTATATAGGAAAAACAAGCTAGCCATTGCATTAACCATGAAAACAATAAAGTATATATGGAATGACATCTTTTTTATTATAAAAATGATGTATTTTAAATTTTCTTATTTCCATCAAGAAATTTAATTTTTTAAAATAAATTTAAAATTTTAATATCGTGAAGTGAAAAAAAAATAAGGAAAACAACTTTATCAATTATTTAAGGATAACATCTCCCTGAAAATACCATAAAAAGCTTAAAACAAAGAATCTTCAAAGTGTTGACAATCTTTTCATTCAATTCACATTGAAGCCACCATTTTTTTCCCCCTCAAACACCACCGAATTAGACCACACTGCAACTACTTACATCGACATTGGATAGAGTAAATCAATAAATTTAAGTTTTCATCATTTAATTTTAAAAAGTTATAAAATAATATTAAATTATTTGAATGTTTTTATTTAAGTCATCAAACTGTTAAAATTATTATTGTATGACTTTTTTTTTGTTTAATTTGTTTCACGAAACAATTGTATGTCATGAATTTATTAGTCAAAATCCAAATAGTTTTATTCTATGTTCTTCTACTCTTTGATGGATATTGATTCACTGTACCGATTTGTCAAGTCGTCGCTTGGAGCTCTCTTGTTAAACTTTTTAAAAAAATACTTGACATCCAAATGACTCAAATAAAAATTTTCAAATAGTTTAGTGACTTAAAAATAACTTTTGAATAGTTCAATGTTCATTTTGTAACTTTTTAAAGTTGAATGATCAAAATATAAACTTACTAATAGTTTAGTAACTCTAAGTCTAGTTTACCCGTTCAATAAAGGGGGAAAGTAAAAACAGTGGCAGGCTTAAACACTGCCAATGCAAAGGCAAAGGAAGGTGAAGCCGGGGCTTGGCCAGCCTACTCCTAGTGGCCGTGGTGTTTCATTTATAAGGTGATAAACTGACAATGTCCAGTAGACCTGAACAGCCTGAAACACAGTTCCTTAATCTAGTAGCTAGAGATATCAAAGGAGACAGTACTGAAACACTGAGAGTTTTGGACACTGACTCAACATACCACAAATAAAACATATGCCATTAAATCCCCCAACATTCAATAACAGTCCAAAATTACATATCCTAAAGTGATTCGAGTTAAAATTTTGTAACCCATGTCAATTTCTTCAACACCAACAATATCTAAAAAATAAATACAGAAAGCATATATCAGACGCAAATAAACACAAAATATAAAGCGATTACTTAATGTTCAAAGAAGAACAAAAAAAAGAGAAAACAATATCTCTTTTTGTTGTACCTGATTCAACTTTTACATGTGAAAGAAAATCCAATGAAACATACTAAACAGATAATTAGCTAAATGGGTTTTTGTTTTGGAAAATATATTAGTTTTTACTTTTTTTTAATCTACCTTTTTAGGGCAACGTAGTGTACTGATTCAAATCATTCCATGGTTGAACTTGAACACCATTCCAGTTGCTTGTATTGTTATTATCATTGCCATTGCTGCTAGTGGTTGGAGTTGCATATGAATTCCCAAAGAACCATTCCTTTGCAGTTTCATTGCTTTTCCTTGGATTCCCCATTGTTGAAACGTTTTCAGGTTTTGAAACTTCTAGGTTTTGAAACAAAATAGGCAATGGCTTTTGTTGTTGTGCTTGGTTTTGCTCACCGCCATCAAAGAGCATAGTAGCCAACCTTTGTTGCTGCAACTTCCAGTGTAAATCTTGGTTTATGGAACTTAAAGACTCAATTGAAGAAGCAAGGTTGCTATTAACATTCAATGAAGAACCCATGTCTTGAATTGCACCAGTAAGGTTAGTAGTAACCGAAGGTAATGGTTGTGGATAATTACTAAACCCCATCAATGGAGAACCCACCGAGCTGTTATTGTTGCCATCTCCAAATGAAGCAAACTGGTTATAAATACCAGTTGCTGGTGATTGAAACGACAACCCACCGAGCTGAAAATCCATAGCTGGTGATATATCATGAAAGAACTTCAATCCACCACCCATTTCTGAAGTAGAGCCTTTAGGGTCACCTGATGACAGTCTTGAAGATGACTTCATCTTCTTGTTCTTACGGCAACCGCCGCCGATCGGCACGTTACGAAGAGCCCCACCTTTAGTCCAGTACCTCCGGCAAGTCTTGCAGAAATGCCTAGGCTGAGTGAGGCTGTAATTGTTGTAGTAACAGAACTTGGTGTTGGGCGAATCACATCTTGGACACTTTAGGGCTTGATCTTGTGTCCTTGTTGAACTTGTTTTCCGGCTGCCACCTTTTTGAGTTTCTTCTTTAGAACCACCACCACCTGGTTTTGCAGGAGGATTATCAAGAGACATCATGAAAATGAACTTGAAAAAAAAAAGTGAAAGGAAAAAAAGCTAATAAATTTCAATTTCCTTTTGCAGAGGCAATAGTGATACTCAATTGATTGGTTTCATGCATGGGTTAGATAGATAGAGAAAGAGAAAAATATGAGTTTGATTTGATGACCAAAGAAAGCTTTATATACATATATGCTACGGGGTAATCTCTTGAGGTTAGATCTGATGGAAAATGAGGAAAGAGCAAAGATGTAAGGTTGAGGAAAAGAAACTATAGATGATCTGAAACATTTGGCATAATATAAAGAGATGCAAATTTGGATAGACTGCTTGATATTTTTTTTTTCCTAAAAAATTTCGGTATTTAAGTCGCACCCCTAAATATGAACAAAATTATTTCATACTTTTTTTTTTTTAAACTTGAAAGGCTAATTTTTCAAGATTCATGATTATAAATTTCTTTTTTAATAATGTAGTGTATTTACCACTATAAAACAACACTTATTGGTCCTATAATTATTTGTCTTGGCAGTACTATTGCCTAGTCTATTTCATGGTACCAATTAAGAGAAAGTGATGGCATTGAAACAAGAGGGCTAAAAGTAGGTTGGGAGCAGTATTAATCTAAAGTACTGTAATGAAAATGAAGCATATTTGGTTTTGTGAGAGGAAGTTACATATATAAAATCCACTCTCAGTTCCTTTGTGTCTTGTCTATTTCCCTTAAGTGAACATACAATGGGTCAATCTGTTAACCCAAAATAGATATTCAGAAATACAATGAACTCAAAGTATTAGAAGTAGCTAGTCAGCTACAGTCATCACCTTATCACTTTCGATTTCATTTGTTCAGAACTATCTCTTCTGATTTTTGACAAGGTTTCATAATTTAACCCATTATAGAAATTACTATTTTAAGAATTCAGTCAGTCATTTATTTTGTTTAAAAATAAACCAATCATTGTACTCAAAATTCAAAATTCCAACAAAATGTTCTTTTATTTATTAAATGAGTTTTAAATAAAAATAAATAAATTTACGTTTTTAATTATTATTTCATTTATTTTATTGAATTCAATCTTTATATTCAATAATTTTAAAATAAGAAAAATCTAATTCCTTATAAAAATAACAATAATAAAAGTTATTCCTTATAAAATAAAATCAATTTATAACAAGAATTTATCCCAACATAAATCATAATAAATCTATATAATTTCCAACCATAAACTGGAATTAATCATTATCGACTGTAGTTGAGATGGGAAAGTGGGCATAGTAGAACCGACCAAAGAGCAAAGATGTTAAAGTAACAGTTACAAATTGGTAAGGAAAACGGTTCGATGGAAGGGTCCAGATAGACAAATAGCATCACTTATCTGATATATACATATGAATATGAATGAAGAGACGAGAGAGAGAAAGAGACAGAGAGAAGGAAGAAGAAACACGTGACTGTTGAAGAGAGAGACAGAGAGGAGATGGCTGGATTCCCGTGATTACCAAACCAGAAAACCCAACCTCTATACAAATACATACATATGCATGTTGACGTTAATAGTCCGGTCCGGTTCGATTTGATTTAGTGTTAAAAAATTGGGTAAATTGTAAAATTAATTATTCAATTATTAGTTTATTTTTTTTGCCACCAAATTTTAGTTAGTAACATTTTAAAAATTTTTATTTTGGTTACTCTTCATTAAATAGTTAACGGAAGTGATGATGTGAGCTTTTTCTTATTGTTATTATAATATATTTAGTCCTTAATACTTATACATTCTACTAATTTGAAAATTTAAATTTTTCACGTTTACAAATTCTATCAATTTATTTCTAAGACATATATAATTAAATATAAATTATTTATTATAAAAATACAAAATATAATATTATTTATACTATTTTAACTCCCGTATAAGTGGGGATTTACAATTTGATTTTATAATTAAAGTTATTTTAAATTAAATTTATACAACTAACATATTAGAGCATTTTAATCATGAAATTTTTATACAATCATGAAATTTATTTTATAAAAATAATTTAAAATCTATTAATAATTTGTGAGTAAATGTTGAGGCCAATATTTTAAATACATAATTTAACATTGAAAATACTTTTAATGGGTTATCTAATTAAGTGGATGAATAAAATGAACTTATGAATTTTTTAAATACATCATTAAGAAAATGAATTTTTGGATACAAACATGTATGATCATAAACTTACAAAAATTTATATAAAAAAATTATTGATGTGTAAAAATTTCTAAATTTTTCTTAAATGTCACTACACCAAAACAGATTTTTAGCAGCGCTTTTTTTTGGCTTTTAGTGGCGTTTATAAGCGCCACTAATAGTCTTTAATGTTTTTAAAACACCGATAAAGGAAGCGCCGCAAAATTTAGCGGCGTTTAAGAGGAAAAATGCCGCTAAAAGTCCTGACTTTTAGAAGCGCCGCTAAAGGTCAAGACTTTTAGCGGCACTTTACCCACAAACGCAGCTAAAAGTCTTGACCTTTAGTGGCGCTTTCCCCACAAACGCCGCTAAAAGTCTTGACTTTTAGCGGCACTTTTCTCACAAACGCCGCTAATTTGCACACATTTACAATTGTCAATTTCTCTAATATCCTACACTTCCTGCATTAAAACCAACAAAAAACCGATAATTTCAACCCAAAACAACAAATGTAGCATTTAAATCTCACCAAAAAGCATTAAATCTAAATGATACTTCAAATTTAATAATAGATATGTGATGTAAATTAATAAATAAAGTATAATTGAAACTATTTTTACAATAATGTTAAATGTAACAATGTTAAAAATAATATTACAAAGAGAAACTAAAGGACTAAGATGGAGGCTTCTGCGATCAAACATCTCGCATCATCTGTTGAAGTCAGAATTTGGAGCTCATCGTATTTTTGCTCGCTTTCTGCCTCCTCACTCGCATCCGTCAAGTTCTTCATATTTTCTTTCAACCTCAGCAATTTGCTGAACCGTGCTCACTTGCATCTGAGACATTTGGTCTTTTAACCTCTGAACTTTAGCTTGAGCTTGACTACCGGAAGACATGTCCTGATGGGAGCCGGATCCAAAATATTGGGTCAATATCATTCCCGGGCCCTTTCTCTCCAAGGATAATCATAGACAAGATAAAGGATGATTGTTTCATGCAAACCCATGGAGGCAAATTGTAAGGAACAAACACCACAGGCCAAGTACTGTACGCAGTGCTCATGATTTTGTAAGGGTTAAATCCATCAAATGCTAGCCCCAGCCTCACACTCCGAGGATCGCTTGCAAAGCTTGGAAATTTGAAGTCAAATGATTTCCAAGCTAAAGAATTTGCAGGATGCCTTAACAATCCATCATCGATTCGTCCATCATGGTGCCATATCATTGACTTGGCTGTCTTCGACGACATGAAAAGCCTTTGAAGCCTTGATATTAGCGGAAAATAACGCAAAATCTTAACTGGCTGCTTCCTTGACTGTGTATCGTGTTCATCCTCGTTACCATCCTCTGTATTTCTATTAATCCAACGGGATTGACCGCATACATGACAGCACTGTTGGTTTATCTGGTAGTCCCAATACAACATGCAGTCATTTGGGCAACTATGAATTTTGTTGTAGCCAAGGCCCAAATCCTTTATCAGTTTCTTCATGTCTTTGGAAGATTGACGGATTTTTGCAAGCAGAATATTTCTTGCGAAACTCTAACAAAGATTGTCAACGAGTTTCATCCATCCTCCTAAACATTTCAAGTGAAAAGACGAATCTGAGAAAGACAGTTTGGAAAATTTTGATCCTGCATACAGTTCTTCATTCATTTCACCAAGTAACGTGTAGAACCTCGCCGCTTCTTCATTTGGCTGTTCATCAAGTACACTTCTTCCCCCTTCGGTGAAAGTATTTCCACCAAAATTATAATTATCGGTTGCACCCAAGTCAGGTGGAAATGACCCTAAACCATCACTGCGCATATTAAAAGCATCCCACAACATGCCTTCCATGTTATCATCTCTAACATCCTGATTGTAAGCACTATGAGGATAACCCAGATTCATCGATGAAGATGCTCCACTAGATGTACACTCTCCATGAAAAATCCATTTTTTGTACCCCCGAACAAAGCCATCAACAACTAGATGTTCGTAGACAGCTTCACGATAATGCCAATTGATATTGCAACACTTCTTACACGGGCAAAGAATCATATTCTCTTGGCTTGCATTTTGAAATATGAAATTCAGAAAAGTTTCTACTCCATTTCAATAGCCGTTGCTTACCCTTGACAAATTCATCCAAGTCCTATCCATTTCGTAGTTGTTGAAGTCTAAAGTTGACAATAAATTACACGGCTAAATTGTTAATTTATAATTTATGTAAGTAATGATATGATCATATATATAATCGAGTATTATGTAAGTTATGTAAATTATGTCGATTATGAAGTTTGATCTTAAAATTATGTAAGTTATGAAATTTGATCTTAAAATTATGTAAGTTATATGAAACTTGATCTTAAAATTAAGTAAGTTATGTATTCTTTAAGATTCATCATACGTGGCATTGTTACACCTAGGAAGGATCCATTATATCTAACGGTGAGATATAAGGCAACCCGTTAGGCTTTCAAACCTATATACTTTGAATCTTTTTTATTAAAAAGAATTTGATTTTAAAACAAATTTTTTAAGATTCATCATATATGGCATTGTAAGTTATGTATTATGTAAGTTATGAAGTTTGATCTTAAACTTATTTAAGTTATGAAATTTGATCTTAAATTTATGTAAGTTGTGAAATTTGATCTTAAAATTAAGTAAGTTATGTATTCTTTAAGATTCATCATACGTGGCATTGTTACACCTAGGGAGGATCCATTATATCTAACATTGAGATATAAGGCAACCCGTCAGGTTTCCAGCCTATATACTTTGAATCTTTTTTTTAAAAAGATTTTGATTTTTAAAACAAATTTTTGTTTAAGATTCATCATACATGGCATTGTAAGTTATGTATTATGTAAGTTATGAAGTTTGATCTTAAACTTATGTAAGTTATGAAATTTGATCTTAAAATTATGTAAGTTATGTATTATGTAAGTTATGAAATTTGATGAAAGTTTTGAAATTTGATCTTTAAACTAAATGCTTTTATTTTAATTATTACATTAAACTACATGTATTATGTAAGTTATGTAAGTTATGTGAGTTAAGTAAGTTATGTAAGTTATGTATGTTGTGTGAGTTATTGCAATTATGTAAGTTATTTAAATAATCATCATTATTGTTATTATATTGATAAAAAAATTTATAAGTTTTAAATTACTTATGTAAGTTTTAAATAATAATTATTTAGTTAAATAATAATTATGTAAGTTTTAAATTTTCATTTTAAGAAGTTTTAAATTACTTTAAAAAAAGAATTGATTTTATATTAAAAATATTGAAATAATGATCATTATTATTGTATTGATAAAAAATTATAAGTTTTAAAACATTTAAAATATTAAATATTGAAATCAAACATTATTAATGTAAAAAATTAGTAATTTGATTTTATATGAAAATATATCTAAATAATGAAAAACCTATTTTAAGAAGTTTTTAAATTACTTTTTAA
>CP106723.1:134063869-134107861 GCA_025506655.1 Gossypium rotundifolium
CCCGACTTCTTGATCCTTTCTTTCTTCAAATGATTTCCAATGTGAACTGCAACTTCAACAGCATTTGAGCTTCATCTTGATTTCAGTGAGTTTGATAGCTTCAACTTCATGAAGGCAGTATCCATTATCTTTTGACCTACTCCACTACAAGTTCAGGGAAACAAGATTTGCTATTTTCAATCTGATCCCTGTAAACTTAGGGATCACCAGACTGATATCTTTGATCTGCTTCCTGTAAACTCAGGAATCGTCAGATCTGCTATTTTTAATCTGATCCCCTCAAACTCAGGGATCACCAGACTGATGTCTTCGATCTGCTTCCTTGCTACTTCAAGAATACCAGATCTGCTATCCCAATTTGATCCCCGCAAACTCGGGGATCATCGATTGATGTCTTCAATGCAGCTCGCAACTTCAGAATGTCAAATCGCCATCTTCAATTTGATCCTCGCAAACTCGGGGATCACCAGACTGATGTCTTCGATCTTCTTCCTGCAACTTCAGGAAGATTAAATCACTATCTTCAATCGATCCTCGCAAACTCAGGGATCACCAGACTGATGTCTTCAATCTGCTTCCTGTAACTTTAGGAAGATCAAATCTGTTATCTTTAATCTGATCCCTGCAAACTCAAGAATCACCAGACTGATGTCTTCGATCTGCTTCCTACAACTTCAGGAATGTCAAATCTGCTATCTTCAATCTGATCCCTGCAAACTCAGGGATCACCAGACTGATGTCTTCGATCCGCTTTCGCAACTTCGGAAGATCAAATCATATCTTCAATTTGATCCCGCAAACTCGTGGATCACCAGATCGATGTCTTCGATCCGCTTCGCAACTTCGGGAAGATCAAATCTACTATCTTCAATCTGATCCCTTCAGAACTCAAGGATCACCAGACTGATGTCTTCGATCTGCTTCCTGCAACTTCAGGAAGATCAAATCTGCTATTTTCAATCTGATCCCTACAAACTCAGGGATCACCAGACTGATGTCTTTGGTCTGCTTCCTGCAACTTTAAGAATATCAAATCTGCTATCTTCAATCTGATCCCTGCAAACTTAGGGATCACCAGACTGATGTCTTCGATCTACTTCCTGCAACTTCAAGAATGTCAAATCTGCTATCTTCAATCTGATCCCTGCAAACTCAGGGATCACCAGACTGATGTTCTCGACCTGTTTCCTACAACTTTAGGAAGATAGGATCTTCGTGGTCGATTTGCTCCATTGCAACGGTGAGATAAAATCCGCATCTTTAGTCTACTCCACCGCAACTTTGGAGATAAGACTAAAACATCTTTGATCTCGCTTCCTACAACTTTAGGAAGATAAGATCTTCGTGGTCGATTTGCTCCACTGCAACTTCAGGGAGATAAAATCTTCTATCTTTAATCTACTCTACTGCAACTTCAGGGAGATAAGACTAAAACATCTTTGATCTGCTTCCTACAACTTTAGGAAGATAAGATCTTCTGCGGTCGATTTGCTCCACTATAACTTTAGGGAGATAAAATCTTCCGTTTTTAGTCTACTCCACTGCAACTTCAGGGAGATAAGACTAAAACATCTTTGATCTGCTTCCTACAACTTTAGGAAGATAAGATCTTCTGCTTTCTTCAATCTGCTCTACAACAACTTCAGAGAGATAAGACTGAAAATGTCTTTTGATCCGCTTCCTGCAACTTCAGGAAGATAAGATCTAAAACTTTAGCGATATCGCTACACTTTCTACTAAATGACATATCCTGTAGACTCGGTTTCATGTGTTATGAGTGACATGAATGCAATATGAAAATGATTAGGATTAGCTTGCAATGACTGGAATGAATCAAATGCACCTAACGAAATTTGCTATGATACAAAAATGTTACGAGTATGATTCCTTGTCTAGGTGTTATCACTCATTTGTTCTTAATTTTTGTTCATTAATCACGTTTTGCTTGACCAGCTTGTCCCAATGTAATTTCTGAGTCAACCCCATTTGAACCTCAGGACATGAAGTTGGTATCTCCCACAGCAACTTTAGGGGAATGACATTTGGTTTCTTTCATATTTCTGTTACCACTCAGAGGTACAAAACTTGTATTACTTTCAATCTGTTACACCATTCCCTGGGTGTAATGACCAGATGTATGTGTTTGAATGGATGCAGGGTATCTTGACAATGATCCCCTTTTACACTTGGATTGACCTTGTTCGTTATGGTGTCATCAACAAAATTGTCTTACCCAATAAGATTTTGAAGAGATAATCATTCTTCAATGTTTCCAGCCCTTAAGCTTGGTGAGTTCTGAACCATAGTCCTGTTTCAGATTCTCATATTATTTAGAAGCTTTCAGAGTAATATGCGAAACTCCTTTTATGAAAGTGTTTTTAGTCCATTAATCATTATTTCAATATAAAGTGCTTGAAAAAGATTATAACAATGGACAAGAAAGAAATTAATCAGGAGCATTGCTCGAAACAAATAAGCTAATCAAAGATAACCAAGACAATAAATGCAAATTGATTGGTGTATCTTAATAAAGTAAGCAAAAATACCAAAGGCTATAAAAGAAAGTTGATTAAGGTGTTTCTTTAAAAAGAATAAAGTAATCAAAGATAGAAAATTTAAAAGGAGTAAGATGGGAAACTATGTGTCCCAAATATCGCAGTCTGAGCTTCTCTGTTCTGATTTCTTGAGGACCACTTTAAGCTTGATATGTGTTTAGGGGATCCGGAGTACTCTGTCAATGCTCCAAGACGTAACATACTTCTTCATTGTTAATTCAAATGTAGCAAGACTACTGTATGCCCCACTTTTTATTCAAAATTTGAGTCGCCCTTTTCAGGTTTCCAGCTCAAAGCCACTTTGGTCTCAAAGCGCCTTTTGCGGGTTTTCACCTTGACCTCTCCTTTTTCTTTTTCTTTTTTTTCTTTCTTCTTTTTTTTTTGAATTTAGACTCAAGGCGCCCTTTGCGGGTTTTCACCTTGACCCTTTCCTTTTTAGGTGAAATCCTTCTTGATTGAATCTGAATTCTCCGGATTAGGCAAGTCTTTGGCATCTGTCTCGGTCAATATCAATACTCATTTAGAATAGTCCTTATATAAGTCCTTCCCAGTTTGGCATATGCTTTCCTCTAAAATCATTGCGTAGGAAAAATCTGTTTCAACATTAGGTTCCCCTTGTGGAATTCACTTGGATGGACCTCTTTGTCGTAAGTTCGCATCGTCCAACAGTGATGGATAACTTTTAACCTTTTCTTCGATTAGGTTCAATTGGCAAAAATGCTTCAATTCCATAATGAGCAAGATGTTGCCTCAGTGAAGGTCCTAGCCAACGTTCGATAATCATAGAGAGTAGTGATAGCTTCTTATGTCAATCTTTACAAGTCTTAGCCTCTTTTTTTTTTGGCAACTTTTGTTGCACTGTAATATGCTACCTAATCTTTGGACAAATTGTAAACTTTGACTTTGTACAGTTATTTAAATGTGATCATTTATGGCATTCTGCTAGCACCTGATCTTTTCCTTCATCTTTTTTTTTGAGGAATTTGATGACTTCGACTTCGTAACATTGGCATACGAAGCTACTTCCACCCTCTTAGTGGAGAAACGATGACTACGCCGATGAGTCGATATTGGCTAAAAGCTATTGACGAGATTGCTCCCATCAAATCCATACCCCCATATGGAAAATTTGTGAAGAACTGGAGTAGGCACATGAATCTTGTCTTCTTTAATTTCGTATTTGCAATATAACTGATGCAATTCCCTTCCATGGTGAACCAACAGTGCCCGATTGATGTCTTGCCTTATTTTTGTAGTGAGCTAGGCTTCAATCTTTGCTCCTTTCCTAAGTTCGCAATGACCCTTTGTAAAGTAAGGTCTGTTTTCCATCTTGTTAAACCATTCTTAACAAGTCAGAAGATATATTACAATCTCTATTATCTTTAAAGTCCTTAGATCCCCTAAACCCCTATCCCATTCAAAAAGAGAGTAACGACGTCGCTTATGAAGTTGATATCTGGATACCTAGGTACGAAGGCGAATAAATCCAAAGAATAAATGATTCTAAGGATGATTATTGGTATGGTCATGAATAAAGAATGAAAGAACAAAAAAAAAAGAATGTACAGTAAGAATAAAAGAATATATGCTCAAACAGATGTATTTTATTGAAATAAAATTTTGAACATAAGGCTATTTCACAAAAGATTCTTGTTGCCTCTAAGCTTAAGGCAACAAGCATGTTTTGCACATTACCCTAAATTAGCCCTAAAAGTACAAAGATTTCTTCCACAATCTCAGTATTCAAAACCCTCCCAAGTACGCAAGAGCTTGGAAACTTTATTCTCTGATTCCCTCTTCATCTTCAAGGAGTTGCAACTTTCTTGTCTCCTCCTTCAATCACTACATTCACTTTCTCAGTAAAGTGATCAGATTTTGATGAATCATCGAACTTCACAACTCCCATTTTAATAAACCTTTCGACCAACTTTTTAAACGTATTACAGTTTTCAATTGAGTGGCCCTTTATTCCCGCGTGGTACTCACATTGAGCATTCTCGTTATACCAATTTGGGAACGGAGGTTGCAATGGTTTCGAATAAAATGGGGACACCACATGTGTGTCAAACAAACTTTGATATAGCTCCTTATACATTATGGGGATTGGCGTAAATTGGAGCCTTTCAGAGTTATACCTACCAGCATTTATTCGTTTTCTTTTCCTTCTTCTTCAGGGCTTTTGAAGTCCCTTCTCCTCTTTCTTCCATTTCTACCAAAGCAATCAGTTTGGCTTGATCGTTGATCGGGTTAAAACCTATTGGGATGTAAACGATGTCTTCCTCCTCATCCACACTATTGACTGTTGGGCCACTCCTCTTTTCAAATCTTTCGGCTAGTAACTGGGTTAACTGGCCAATCGCATTCTTTTGGAACTCTAATATTTGTTCCCGCATTTCTTGCTGAATCTCGGTCAATTGCCCCTACATCTGTTTTTTCATTTGTTCTATTCTTTCCAACCTTTGCTCCATGTTTTTTGGGTTAACTCTGAAATATTTTTACCTAATTAGGGTCCTTTTATAAAAGTCTAATGCAAATGATGCAATGTAATGCAAATGCATGAATGCAAAGATGTATCGATTCTGATCAACTTCATTATAGAAAACTTTATTAAAAAACAAATTCTTTTACATAAAATGGACAACAAATAAGCTTTCGCCCTAAGTCCTAAAGTATTAATTTTTCCTAATAACGAAACTAGCTCTTGACTACGATCTGGCTGTAGCTCATGCCTCATATTCAATACGTCGACATGTGCTGTTAAACTCTGTAGGTGGTCAGCTTCTGAACTATGGCTTCCCCCATGAGATAGTCCCGGTTTCTAACTTGACCGTGTGAATGATAGAGCTCTTCCTTCAAATGTCCTTCCCTTGTTTCAAGATACTCGATCTGAAGTTCACAACTGTGCCATGCTACTTCTAACTCTTCAATCTTACCCTTTATTTCCTCAATCGATTACAGGATTACGGCTTCGATGGTAGTGAAGCGACTGTCCAAGCTTAGCATTGATCTTCAGAAAAGTATTAACCATTCACCCTAGCTAGTGCCATACACTGAGTCATAATGCCATACTTAGAAGAATACTTCCACTTCCATGGCCCATAAAGATCAGAGTTTTTCTATCAATGAGCGGACAAAGAAGGGCTGTGGATCTCCAGAAAGTTTAAATTGTATCTGTTCAAACATTTTTTCAACTCTAACCATAGGTGAAGAGTGTCTATTCTGCTTCATCTCATTGAATATATCCAATGGGGAATCAATACGAATTCCTTTCATCTCTTCACAACGAATCAAATCCCTTGCAATGTTGTTTAGACCACAACAAAGAGCCGAGAAGTTTACAACAGTCCATCCTTCAATCCTAGATGGCCAATTTTTTATTTTTAAAATTCCAACGCCCATTCTTTGGAAAGAAATCTTCACTATTGCCTACTCTTAACCTTGGTGCTAGCAAAATACGTCCATCTAATTAGGTGACCATCTTCATATGAAAGAGAAATGCTGTAATGGTAGAAGTGTCCATCTATATTTCCAATGCTCACTTTGAAGTGATTAGTGAATATAGTTACCTTCTGCTCTTTAGTTCCAACACCATTCCTTGCCATAAGGTGTCGTACAATCTTCTTCATATTCAATTTTACTTTGATCGGAACAAAATCAGAAGGCACATGTGGCGGAAGCAGCGGGGATTCCAGCACTGCCCCATTTTCTTCCTGCTCAAACAAATCCGTACCTTGAAATCTTCTTTCTAATTGGTTTTGCTCGAACGATTGCATTGTCTTCCACTTTATCAAGGAACCCGTTCTCCATAACCAGCTTTTTAACTTAGAAACCGATCATGAATCGACACCTCTTAATGTATGAAATGATGTGCACAAATAAAACACAAAAAAAATTAGCACCGCAGAATAAGAAATAAAGCAAGTAAAATATGATGTTATGTAATGCATGAATATAGAGAAAGAGAGGTGTTGATTCTAAATTCAGTTACATTAGAAAAACTTTTCTAGAAAACAAATTTCTTTACATAAAACGGATCGCATACATGGCCTTGTCCTTATTGTCCAAGTGAAAACATGAATCCTTTCTTCGCAAAAGTCAAGTCTTGCAAACTTCTAATAGATGCCTCCTCTAGCTCCTTTTTGCTTGATCTGGGATGCGACTCACTGCTCCATAATACTCGTTAGCTTCTTCAAGAAAGTAGAGAAGTGGCGATTCTCAATTTTTCTTTGTCAGCTTAAATCCTTAGGTAATAAAGTCTTGTATTCCTTCGTCGGCTATCAGTCTTCTCTTGTTGTGTTCACTTAGACTATACTTGGACGAGACTGTATTATAATCCACTTTATCAAAAAACCCGTCTTCTTATGACAAACTTTTCTATTTAGCAATCAAATTAGAAATCAAAACCTCTTTTCTATGATATGAATGCAATGAAATCAAAACAAAAGAGGACGCATTAGCATAGGAAAAATAAATAACATAGAACACCTATCAGGGTGACCACTAGGGTTTGACATAGTTCTACCTAGGGTAAGCCCATAGGGTTCACTACATGTGGTTTAGCTCTAAAGCTAAGGTACCCGAACCAGTAGATTCCTTGATCCTCACCCATTATAGGCTCATATGGACCGAGTTCGGTTCAGGGGAATGCATTTCCTTATGGCCACGCGGAGGTGAAAACCTCACGAAGACATAGGTACGGATGTATTCCGGAAACAATCCACTAGCCCATGCGGAGGTGAAAACCTCACGAAGGGATAGCTTCTCACTCCCACTTAAGGGTGTGACCACAACGGTCATGCAGTGCAATGCAGAGCAATATATTTAAAACCATATGCAATAAAAGGATCATATTTTTAAAATCAGAATTTTTAAATTCGAACAAAAGGACATGAAATTATCAATTTTACGGCCTGACTCTCTAAGTCCCTAGTGGAGTCGCCAAGCTGTCGAAACCATTTTAAAATCGATTTTGAAAAATGGGAATCGACTTTGAAAAACGAAAATGGAGTCGCCACCAATCTTTTTTTACTTAGGTGTGATTGGATCACCTTGTAAAACGTTTTATTTTAAAACATTTGATTTTGGTCCTCGAAAACAAAAAAATAGGTTCGGGAGTCGGTTACGTATGAGGAAGGGTTAGCACCCTCATAACGACCAAAAATTGGTACCTAATCGATAAAATCATGTCCAAATGTTTGAAATTTAACAATATTTAAAAAAAATATGATTTCTTTAAAAAAATTTGAGATTTTCTTGTTCCAAAGAAATATAAACATCACATCCAACACGTTAGGACATAATATTTTAAAACCTTGGTAATCAAAAATCGTCTCACGATTTACAAAACTTGTTAAAAGGATATTTAGTTATTTAGCCAAACGGAAAATCGCACCCAGCACGTTAGGGCACTATTTCCCGAATTTCTAAATACCAAAACATTGCCTTATTTTAAAACCTTTTAGATACAATATGGAAATTTTGCAAAAATGTATTCATAAAACAATTAATAAATAACTATACAATGGCAATCATAAATAAAATAAATGAAAGAGTATAGGCAAATAAAATATATACACAAAACCATAAATATCAAAATAAAAATTACTAAATAAATATGAAAATTTTCATGCAAGATTAATAATAAATAAAATAAATAAATAAAATTATATACTTATATGGTATAAACAATGTAACAATGCATAAGTAAAAAAAATAGTATATAATGATTTTAAATAAAATATAATATAAACAATATAAATGAAACATGTTTTCTATATAAATATATTTTATGAGAATAAAAATATGATATAATATAATACTATACAAAATATAATAACTAATATATGAAAATAATATATAATTAAAATAATACTAAATAAAATAATGAGTAATATATAAATATATGTAGCACATTAATTATAAAATCATATACATAATATAAACAATATAAAATTATAAATAAATTAGATAATATAAATAAATTTTATAAAAAATAAAGTTTTTAGAAATAATATATAATATACAAAATATAATATAATAATATAAAAATATAATAATATATAAATTATTAAACAAGTAAAATAATATATAAAATAATTAAATATATGATAAAATAATACATATAATATATTTATATATATATGAATTTCACAATATTAATAAATAAATATAGGAAAATAATATAGAATATAGAATATAATAAAATAGCTTAATACACTATATAATAATAAAAATAAAATAAAAGGATAAAAATAAAATAAAACAAAGAAAACAGGGGTCAAATAAAAATTAAAATAGATTTAAAAGGACTAAATAAAAACACGCGTTAAATCACAGGGGTTAAAATAGAAATTAAGCCTCTTTCTAAAAACGGCATCGTTTCAATTTTACCTTTAAACTGTCCGTGGATTCCATTGAAATAAAATAATAGTTTTGGGGGCCAAATTTAAAATAAAGAGAACTTAAATTAAACAGAATTAAAAATAATAAAAATGCGGGAGGACCTGATACGTAAATAGACCATTGACCTAAAAAAAACGCGGATCTTTTTGGTCATAGGGTTGGATTCGGGTTAAAAGGCCTTATACGGTGCCGTTTTGAGGCTTATTAAAACAAGCCTAAAATGACACCGTTTTAACTTGTTATAAAAGCGAATTTCCCTTCCCTTTTTTTTCATTTCTGCTGCGTTATTTTAAAAAAATAAAAAGAAAAAGAAACCCTTTCCTCTGTTAGGGTTTCTAAACCCCACAACGACGTCGGACCGCCACTATCCAACGTTGTTGTTCACGACGGCTGGTGTTTGAAACAGGTAAGTTTTCTTTCCCCCTTTTTCTATTTTATTTTGAAATTGACTTGTAAATAAAATAAAAGAAAAAAAAGTGAAAGAAACAGGAATACGAAACAAAAGGTAATAAACCTCTGAACTTTTGAATCGAATTTTTTATTGCTGTTCGTTGCTCTTTGTATTCAGTGTATATTTTCCTATTTATCTCCCTTTATTCGTATTCCCTGAATATTTTCCTCTCTGCTCTCTCTGTATATTTGTGTTTCTTTTTCTTCTTCTCCCCTCTTTATAAATTGCTTGGGGTAACCCAGAATCGAAATAAATAAAAAAAACTCCTATTTTTGCGGCCACTTTCGATCTTCTTCCCTTGTTTGCAGGTGAATGACGCGAGATGTGGCGGTGATAGGCATTCTTCGCGCTCGAATCATGGCTTGACGAGGGCGAGACTTATGCATAAAAGGGTTGGTTGCATCTTTGTGGTATGAAGGTCTTGGATGAGGTTCTTGGTATGAGGGTTTCTAGGAAACCCTAGATTTCCTGACTGCTGAAGATTTGGGCTCCTTTGGGCCTTATAGGTTTAGTTTGGGTTAGGTTAGGTTGTAAGTGGGCTGAAGGGTTTGGTCTGTTGGGTTAGTGATGATTTTGGGCTTCAATGAGTGTGTAAATGGACTTTTTTATTATTTATTATTTTTTGGTTTATTCAAATGGGCCCGGGCAAAAATGGGCCATTACAATAATAAATATAACAAAATTTATCCAAAAAAAAAACATGTAATATCTTGTTTTTCAGTGGTTTCGAAAATAGTGGTTTTGGGACCACAATTCTGATATGTGAAGTCATATTTTATTATTTAATTGATGTTTATTAAGTTACATTAGGGTCATAATAAATTTTGGCAAGGAAATTTTAATGTTTAGTTAGTTAATTGAATAAAAAGACTAAATTGTGGAAAACACAAAATTTAGTAATTAACGAATTGCATTGACTTGATAGTTTAATTACTTAATGGAAGAGGGCTTATGAAATAATTAAGCCATAAGGTTAATAGGTGGATGGTTATGGGCCTATTAATTGTTAGAATTGTAAGTTTAGAACTAACTATAAAATTGTAATTATAAAATAAAACTAAAAGAAATAAAATACAAATGATGAATCATCATCTTTCTCTAGTAGCAACCAAAATTGGGGGAGTTAAAACACCATTTTTCTCAAGCTTGAGGTTTGGCCATAGCTATTGGGTTGTATGTAAGCTCATTTTAATCTGTTTCTAGAAAATTTTATGTTTTTTGAAATCGTTGCAACTAGGTCTAACTAACCCATAGCTTCGTTTTTGAAACTGTCAAGAATTTTGAAATGTATCATTGAAGAATTCTTATTGTTTATGATGTTAAATAGATGATTTGAGGTCTTAGTTGTTAATTAAAAGTAGTTTATTAAGTAATCTTGTTAGTTTTTGACTTAAGGATTTATTTGTTGAAATATTAAAATTTACATAGTAATCTTGTAATTTTGAAAAATTATGGACTTTACTAATATGGAAATAAATTTTTCTAACTAGGGTATCTTGCAAATTTTGCTAAATTTGGGAGATTTTAAGTTAGGAACTAAATGGTGAAAAATGTAAAAGTTTAGGGAAAATGTGTAATTAATGAAAAGTTAAGGGTCTTATGCATTAAATTGAGTGTGAAATGTATGTGAATTTAATAGAATGTATTTAATTACTATATAGATCAAGACACAAGTCATAAAGACAATAACCGAGGAAAGGAAAAAATTGCGAAGTAGTCCTTGCGTTTGAATTGGGAGTGGATCGTAGGTAAGATTATAATGTTTTTCTTTAGATTTGTAATTTATTTGTGTTTTAGATTACTGATTTCTAGTTAATTGATTTATATATAAATGTGAAATTATTTTGGTTATTTATATAACCATGTGAATTGCAATTATTTATGTATACACTTCGGTGCCCTTGACTGCACATCTGTGCCCCTGTTTTGCATCTATGATACCCCTGAAAATGGAGTAATTACTTAGTATGTAAATCGAGTACTAGTGATTTAGACTAAATGTTATGGAGTCCTACGGACTAGATATATACGTGTATGCAAGGTTTTTTTATGGATTGTTACATGGAATAGGTATAATCCTATTATGATAAATTTCCAGAGAAGATGTCCATTTTGATTTGGTTGGTTGTGAAAATAAACATATCATGTATTTGAAGATTAGGATGAGCATGTTATAACTTTAAATTGATTATTTTAATTAAGTTAAGTAGATGATATACTATGATCTTACAAAGCTATTTAAGCTTATTTGTTTTTCTCATGTTATTTTGCAGTTATCAGTTGCGGACTGTTTGGACGGATCGATCGAAAAGCTCACATTATCCAGTCATTTTTTAGTAACTTTTGTATCTCTTTTTGGGTTGTGGCATGTGTATATAGGTTTTTTTTGTAAGTTGTTAATGTTAATGGCAATGGATGATTACGAAGATTTGTTAGCTTCTTTTGAATATGTTTGTAATGTTGGAATATGAAAACTTATGTATAAATGGAAATCTTTATGTTTATTTGGTAAAGTTTGTAGCATGTTCAAAATGTAATAATAATAATATGGTTAGTTTTGGGAGCTTAAATTGGAAATTGATATTAGACAAAGTCTTGTTAGGTTATTTGAATATTTAGTTATGAATTGATGTGCCTATGAATGGTACATTGGCCTGCGACACGGCCGTGTGTGTCAAGTTAGTGAGTTAAACAATTAGACACATGGGATGGGACACGGCCGTGTGTCCTTATTTTGAATTCTCACACGGTTTGAGTTATGTCACATTGAGTTATGTTACACGGCCATGTGACCCCTGATTTTCAAATTTTCAAATTTTTCTAAATTTTTCTGTTTTATTTCAATTTAATCTTGGATTGTTCTTAAACTATTTTTAGGATCCCATAAGCCCGATTCAAGGCCCATAATTGTATTCATACCATGAATGGATATTGTTTGTTATATGTTTACAAATTAATTGTTTAACTGTTCTGAAATAAAGTGAAATGTTCTGTTTTGATCTATAACACTTTATAACCTTAATTCGGCAACAGAGACATGATAGGGGTGTTAAAAAACACATAACTAAAACTAAAATACTTGAGCATGCTTGGTACATGAGATTGGATCGGAGCGATGACAATAGGAAACTTTACTAAACAAATAATTCTAGCTAGATGTTTATGTTGGAACATTTTCAAATATTTATAGTGTTCCTATAACTATAAATGAATGGGTGTAATTAATCAAAAGATTGTATTTTTTGATTTTTGAAAAAGAATTATAACTATTTAAATAATATTATTTGAATATTTATAATTAAATGAATAATTATGTTTTAAAAATAAAAACATTATTATTCGTAAAGGCACCTATTGATTAAAGATGTCTCTATGAAGAATCATGAAAATTCTTATCAATAGGAATCAGATTTCATTTGGAGATATACCAACAATTCTAATATTCTTTCTTTCTTCCTTCATTTTATAATATTGTTAGATTGTTCTATAAAGTATTACTGCAGAAATCCTTTATAAAAATTGAGTTTCTAGTCATACATTACTTAGTGTGTAGTGGGCTATTCTCGTCAGTGCAGAACGCAAATAGCCATTGGCTTCATTGTATCCTTGAGGTTAATTTGCTTGGAACTCGTTTGCACACCAAAGATAGGTGGGGGCAAATATAACCTTAAAGAAAGTGGTTTGATACACGCCTTGGAGCCTTGTCCTATTTCTTCTTCTGTTCAAGTTTCGTTCGTTTGTTCGAGATTTTCCTCACCGGAGATTTGTACTAACAGTTTAAACCACTTACAATTTTCACATTCAAACATGCTAGTTCAATATATTACAAAGCAAACAAGACAAAGTAAGTCAAACATATGGCTCCATCAAAAGATATGTACGAGTATAGCATTTACGATTGAAGAATACAAAAAATTCAAATTCTAATTACTCAGTTTCTTTTATCCATGCTTTGAACTCTAATACAATATTTATAAGTACAAGAAATTCACAATTATTTGTGCCAATATAAATGAGATTTTCTCAATTTCTCATATTTTCAATTTAATTCACTGTGATCACTCTCGCTCTCTCGGCTTTTATCCATTCTATGATTTTATCACACTCGCTTTGCTTTTAACCCTCACAATGTTTTTGTTCACACATTAATTTTTTATTTTAAGGCACATACTTGTAAGGATTTTACACTAATTATACTATATCGTTTACATAACCATGGATTTAATTGCTGAGTATTTGAATTTAAACAACACATTATTCAACAAACATATATACCTACTCGTAAATACCTATGTCACTTGGTAAATTTTACTCTTTTTTTTTTCTTATTTACAGTTTAACAAATTGAACTAACTAGTCTAAATGCAAATAATCTAATATCGTTTATTCTCAAGCTAAATTTACAGTTTAAGCAAACAACCTATGTACATGCTCATAACCAATCACTTGTATTTCTACAAACTTAAGCACAAAAAAAACCTCAAAAAATTGCTAAAATTAAATAGAAAAAATTCATAATTGAAAAATCTATCACCCCCACCTGTTCACACTTTATTTAGCACATTGATAATACTCTAAAATGACATACTTTTATGTATTAATTACATATATATTTTGAGTATGATCCTACTAATTTGAGTTGTTTATGGTTTTTTTATCTTGTAGGGACTAAATTGAAGGCAAAAGGAAACTTAGGGGCAAAAAGCGTGAATTTAAAGACAAAATAGGTCAGCATGCGAAATAGGAAAGAAGTGATGCCAAAAATACAAAGTGTGAAAGACTTGGGGCAAAAAATTCAAAGAAGAGATTTATAAACATAAGACTTTATTTAAATTTGAATTTTATTAGGATTATTGTTAGGATTATTATGATATTATTTAGATTTAATTTCAAATTTTATCTTTATTTATCTTTTAGAGTTTAAATAGGAACAAACTAGGTTTTCTATGTACTATAAATAGGGGATGGAGTGACATAAATATTCACTCATCATTTTCTATAAAAAAAAACTCATTCCCCCTAAGGCTCTAGCCTATTTGTTTTTTTTCCTTTTCAATAAAATTTTATTCCACTACACTTGTGTTTCTTTTCCCAAAAGCATGAGCCACTAAATTCAATTAGCCAAAGGTTATCGAGATTCCTCAAAAAAAAAAAAAAGGTCATGAGGCTTAGAACTCTCACTTAGTCTTCTCAATGAGTATTCATCATTTTTTCGCATTACGGGACTGAGGCTTCCGTCTATGTCCTTCCAAAACTGATCCTTTCATCTTGTGCAAGGAACGACCGCTTTGTATGTTTTGGGAAGGTTGCACAATCGGTTCACTAACTTATTGCATCGGTCATTGTCGAGCTCAAGAGAGCGAAATGGCGTGGCATTCGCCATTGAGAAATGATGATCTAGTGTAAGACATCCCACAAAAGTGACGGTTGGCTAGAGTCAAGTTCCTCTAAATTGTAAGTCTAAAATCTAAGTGGAGCTTGTGGTCGAGGCATCCTCTTCCACTATAATTGGCTTATTCATCATGAGAAAGATCACCTAAAAGCATAAGATTGAGCCCAAAGAGGATCGAGATAACCGAATGTTGTCAAATTAAATAATCCCTTTCCTGAATTCTATTTCTTTTTGCAATTACAATTTCAATTTATACAATTTCAACTCTTCCATATTTTTATGCCTTTCTTTTTATTTTCCCTAGGTACGTCGTTTTTCTTGGGCACGACTGTGCCCAGGATTTCGAGGAACAAGAAATTGTAGCAATCCAATCCCTGAGGATTTGACCTTACTTCCCTTATACTATTCTTTTCATTATTTAATAGGGATATGTTTTTTTTGCTTTCAACGACATAGAACATATTGTCACCAACGGGAGGTGTTCGTGAGACCATCTGTTGTATTCGAGTGGTATGTGAAAACTGAAGCTTTGCGTGGACTGACAATTTTATTTAGGGAACCGATATTAATGATGAATTAGCATTTGTCACGCCTTAATGGGATATGTGTCTATTTTTTATTAGGTACTATTGTCGAGAGGTTGTCTCATACAACAATTCGTATTTCTTTCATTACCTTATAAAAGCCTTTTATATTACTTCATTTTTGTTGTTCATCTTTATTGATATTCCTCATGTCTTCTTGCAATTTTCCTTGTTGTTTCATTGTTTCTCTTTTTTATTGTGAGTTTTTCCTTTTTGACTCTAGGTAAATTTTCTTTCTTGCTTTTCTTTCTTTCTTTCTTTGAAGTCGGTCATGGAATCCCCTATTTATGGAGGAGAGGCCTTTAGCCTCTTGTAAAAATTTCAATCTAAGCGCTACAATTTTATCTGCAATAAGAATAGACCTATTTGAACTCCCATTCTAGATGAAGATATTACAACACCTCATTATCATTGTAATCTTTCTTTTTATATGGACAAATGAATCATGCATTACCTGTCGACTCTAGTGGGATAGGTAAATTCCCACCCTTTGCAGCGTTCTTGGTTGCTTGTAGCTCTACAATTAGTTGTTCATTACGGGCATTTTGTTGATCTATCAAACGTTGACATTTTTGTTGTTCTTGGAATTGGTGTTGTTGAACCAAGAGTTATTTTTCCATACGACACAATTTTTTCTTACATTTCAAGAACATGATGTTGAGGGTCTAGGATTTGTTGTTGTTGGGAAACTTGGTTTGGGGGAATAGCTGCGGTAGTGGGATGAGTTTGTGAGGCTAGGCAAGAGAGGATTTATATCAAAAGATCACCTTTGGAGTCTTGTAGGGTGATAGGGGAAGATGTTGTGTTGGGAATCGAAGGTGAGGCCATTGTGGCAGGGTTGATCGAAGGAGTGTTGAGGGCATTTAAGAGTTGGTTCAGGGTTTCCATGGTAGTCATTACTGGGCGAGTTGACGTTTTGGTTTAGTTTGAGGGAAGTTCAATATCGGTAGTGTCATTGTCATTCATCGGAGTGGAAGAATGGGCAGAGTTGGTGTCGTTGTTTTTGTTAATAGGGTTGTGGCTAGTATCATTCTGAATATGAGACATTTTTTTGTTCCACACTCACTGGACCAATTGTGAGTACAAGAGACAACAATGGAGGAGGATAATAAAGAGTGAGGAGATCAATGTGGTGTAATGGAAGCTGATTCACCTATAAAGACTGAAAGTCGGGACAAGGATGCTAATTGAGAGGATAATTGCTGAAAGTGACTTTAGGGTACTAAAAGTCAATCTCCTATTCTTAGTTTTTAGGGTATTTATAGGAAATGTATCCTTATCCTTTGGTATAATATTGGCTAAATAAACGTTTAATCTTGTTAAATGCGTAATGGATAATCATAGGCACATATTATAGGATTCTATTAATATAAGGTAGTCAAGTTTAAATAGACTCCTTATTGACTTGGAAGTGTGTTCACATTAAAATACCACTCTCTTTAAAGCTCGGATGATAGGTTCCATTTGAAGTGGGATAGATGATCATGCTTAAGAAATCAATGCATGTTTACGATATTTCTTGAATTGACACGTATCCTCTTAACTAAAAGATTTAACAAATATAATTATAATTACAACCGTAATACAAGATTCAAACAAGTACAACATTTAATACCAACAAGTGTTAATCTTTTGTTTCAAATTATAGTCTTTTACCAAATGTTTTAAATTTTTAAAATTAAGAATTTGATATTCTACCAACAACATATGAAACTATGATATTGGCATGTACAAATCTTAAGTTAAAAACATTATAATAGAAACAAGTATCCTTCACGTGTAAATACGCTTTTGTGCCTAATATATATGTTTAGGTATTTTTTTTTGCCTAATATATTAAGTAAATTAGGTTCTCTATTGAATAATTTATTTTGGAAATTGAAACCTTGTGAAACAATTTCAATCAAAATTGATATACGGTAGGTTGGTCCAAAAGGTAATTTAGGTTTATTTACACGTGGCTATTTTAATTGGATCTTCACCAACTTTTGTGTATTCTCATTTTGGGAAGAAATAAAATACAATTAGCAGCCGCTTTTAGGGACTTGGTGACCGTACAATTCCATGAGATATAAAAATTTAGGCCAAAAGTTGGCAGTAAAATTATCAAATTGCATGTAAAAAATTCAATAAATATAAATTTGTACTCATAATGTCTTATTTAAATCTCAATTATGGTCTGTCCTCCACCCCAACCAATAGATTTATTAATAAAAGTATTAGGATGGGTTGGAACTTTTTGCTTTTCTATTAGTTAATTATGGAAGTAGCAGTGTAGGCATTGTAAGGCATCATCTATGTATTCAAAATTGTTGATGTAATAGTAAGTATACCACATTTTTAACAGTGGAATCTGAATTTAAATTTTAAAAATAATATTATTGATAGGAATAATTATGAATCACAAAAAATTAAATTTTGTAAACTGTACAATTGACAAAGAGGATATCTTGATTCTAAAAAGGTAGTCTATATATATATATATATATATATATATAAGGTGTAATATAACATTAGGTTGTTCAAAAAATTAAAAAAGAAAAATCAAAGATTCTATTGAGATTACATGTAAAAGTATTGAAAAGTCTATATATTAGGATCTAATTACATTTTGTCCATTCTATTTAAAAATGGATAAATTAGTCTTTGTACATTAGATTAAAAAGCAAATTAATCCTTTTGTTAAAATTTTTATCTATTATCTTTGTTAATAATTAGTGTCTCGATTGAAATAATTAGATAGTGACATGTGTTGTGCCACACGTATGTCATGCTAACGCACAAAGGCCAATTTTTAGCAACAGCAATGAATGAAATTTTTAACAGAATGACCAATTTGCTCTTTGATCTAATATATAATGACTAATTTTTTCATTTTTTGAGTAGAGAAAGTAAAATGCAATTTGACTCCTACTATAGGAGCCTCTATAGTACTTTTACCAGAAATGAAATGTTTTATGTCCTTTTATAAGAATAATTGACTTAGATAACTCTGTAATTTTAAAATTTCATTATCATTTTATAATTTTATTTATTAAACTAGATAAATAAATTATTCTATTATCAATTTAAAAATCAAAAGTAAAAAAAAAATTGTCTATTTATTTGTTAAATTAGAGAAACAGATTATTCAATTATAGTCGGTCCAATCCATAGATTTATTAAGAAAAGTATTAGGATGAGTTGGAGTTGTTTGCAGCTCTATTTGGTAATTATGGAAGTAGGCATAGTAAAGTAGTATGTATATATAAATAAATATTGTGTCTAATAATAAAGTATATTGTATTTTTTAAAAAATTCAAATTTTGGGAATAATTTTATCGATAAGGACAATCAACGAATCTTTTAACACGTTTGAAATTATCTCTTAAAAGAATATTTTATCTCTCAACTCTTTTATAAAAAATATATAGATAAAATGTCGTTTTCAGTAAAACTTGACAAAAATAATGATTAAGATTATAGGATTAGCTGGTCTAATAAATAAACTACTTTAGACTAATTGAACTCATAATGAAAATATATGCGGTACAATAAATTGAAAAGAGCATATGGTTATACTTATATGCCATAATTAAGTTTTCATAAAAGCTACAAACTTGTCAAAAAGAAAAAGTTCCTAGAAGATATGAATAATGAAAATTTACTTACTTTTACATGAAAGAAATAATTATAAAACGATATTTAAATAACAAAAATATCCTCAATCAAATTTTCAAATGAAGCATCAAGCATGACTGACTTGTGAAACATTGTTCATAAACTAATTAGAAAGATTGGCACATTTGCCCTAAATTGTCAATAGTTTTGAATAGAGAAAGTGAATATACCCCAATTTGTTTATATATTAAAAGAAAAATGGGTTTAACTCAAATTTGATGTCCTGTTTTTCACCAAAGATTTCAAAATCGTATCGGTAGTTGTACTGATCAAATCATCGATTTTTAGTTCGATTGATTCAACTTAAGAATAAATTTGAATTTTTTTAAAGGGGTTGAAATTAAATTGTAAAGTTTCGAGAGATCAAAACATAATTTTATTATATATTAATTTATAGTTTTATTATTTTATAGGGGATTAAATAATAAATTTTTTATTAAAAAATAAACAAAACCGAAATGAGTCAACTAATTTAATTCCTCTCTCTTACATTTCTACGCTCAACCAATTTCTAATTCTATCAATTGATCCGATCCTATTTAAAGTTTTTCACCGATGCTACAACAAAGAGAGGCTTTTCAAGTTTCAAGATTTAGTTCAACCATTGAAACAAATCAAAATTTTAATAATTTTTTAAAGAAAATAAATTTTAGTTTCAACCACTAGACTAACGACTTTTTGACGTATATGCCCAACAAAAAATTTCAACCACTTTAACTAATCGTATTTGACATTAGCATGTGGATATAATAATTAAAATAATCAAGAACACCACTTTAAGAAGGATTGTCCAATACCCTTACGATATAATTTAATAAGATAAATAATAAAAATTTAAGTATAATTAAAAAAACCTTATAAACTAACTCGCAATTTTGAATTATTAACAGACTTTGACATTGATTCAACGTCATCGTCAAGATGGAATCCAACTTTTTTTTTTTTACATTAATCAATCAATTTCATAATAATTAAAAAGAAATGTCTAATGTTGATTCCCCTTATTAATGTTGATTTTGTGGAGCTGTTACAGTTTCATACTAGATTACTTATAAAGTTAATTATACATGTGATAGTTTGATAGTTAATGATGTTCATGTATTTAGGTATGATTTAAGTTCGAGTTGTGCTAGCGAATTGATTGTTCGGTTTTGCCCTTTTATTGTAATTTACAAAAGAAAATTTATACATTAATTTAATTAAGAAAAGATTTAAAAAACAAAATTTATTATTAAGTCTATGTGTTTTAATAGCTATATATATATATATATATATATATATATTAAAGTTACATAACTTGAACTATAATTTTAAAATAAATTAGTGTTAAAAATCTTTTGGGTCCGAGTTTAATCTTTGACATTGGTGTTCATTTTATATTTTTATATAATTTTTGTTCAAAGGGTGTCACATAATTTAGAATTAATGGCACATATATTATGTGAGTTGAAAAAATCATGTAAACACTTTTATTTTATATAATATATATATATAATTAATGATTTAAATTGTTTTCTATAAATTTTATAGAAAATATGAAAAAATATCATTATAATAATATTTATTATTTTTAAAAAATTCAGTCATTTTTTAATTTAATTGATATTCAATTAACTCATAGCACCTATAGTTGGAGATTTAAATATAGTATATATAGATATTATAATTGTTTTAAAGATTTTATATATTTATGTAAATTTTAATATATTAATAATATATATATATATATATATATATATATATATATATATTGATAACACTGAGCAAAACTCGAAAAAATAAAAAAAAGTTTCAATTTTGAGTTAATTGAAATGAGTTATTTAGTTTTTTGAATAAACTCAAATAAGTAATCTTCAAGTCAAGTTTTACAATTCGAATAATTTAATTAACTTAAAATAATAAATTGATGTAAATACATGTAAATATCTCTTTGATCCTGATAGTTTCAAAATGTATAAATTGATCTCTCTAAAAATTACAAAATATTTTTAAAATATGTTTTCCAACATTTTATAAATATATATACAAAAAGTTAAATTTATTAAAAGTTACTACAAAATCTTAAAAAATATAAAATATAAAATTATATTTTTTAAAATCAACTAACTCAAAATTTTTAATTCGATTCCACGTATGTTTGTGTGATAATAAAATTGTAAAATTTTAGAGAATTGTTTTAAAAATGGAAGTATTGAATAGTCAAAGTCGTGGTTCTTGTAGTGGGGGGAAAGGCATAAAATTGTCATGGGAAAAAGACCCTGGAGATGGAGGCTGCTCCGTGCCCAGGATAATATCTTTATACTTCTTTTGGGCGTGTGCGGCACGACCGCGCCATGGCATCGTAATTGTCACGGCAGCACACATCCACGCTCCGCAGGGTTGGTTGCCAAATTTACTACATTTGAAATTTCATTCTTTTTTTTTTTCTAGGAATAACAACAAATTTAATCCTAAATACTTATATTTTTTATCAATTTGATTCTTATTACTTTTAAGTTAAATTTAACCTTCACATTTTAATCGAATTTAACTATCTAACTTTTCAAAAGAGCTAAATTTATATTTTTTAAATAAAAATAATGACTAAAATGATAAAATTTTAAACATAATAACCCATATGACAATGTATTTGTACATCATATTAATTTTTTAAATTTTATATTTTTATAAAATTTAAATTATTTGTTGGCATGACAAATAATATAAGTAGTATCATGTTAGTATAAAGTATCGTGCGACTATCATTCGAGTTCCCATGCTAACATCGTTAAAAGATTAATGTTTTAGTCAATATTTCGTTAAAATAATAATTTAACTGATTATGAAAGATTAATAGAGAATTTAGCTAAAAAATAAAGACCAAATTAACATAAAATGTAAATATTAAAATTAAATATAATATCATTATATTTTTTAACGATAGAATCAATAATTATTAAATAAAATATAAATAAAGAGTTAAACAATGCTACGAGCTTAAAAGTGCTAAAATTATGGTATGCTCTCTTTTAAATTATAAAATTCAAATTCGGGCCTTCAAATAAAAAGTTTTGATTTCGCCCTTGTAATTTATACTGTAATTATAATAGTAAAAACTTATTTTAAAAAAAAAAATTAAGCTAAATCCAAAACCTGGAAATTTTCCAAATACATCATTCCTTAGAAGATAATTAATTTTGGGAAAACAATCTCTTGACGGTCTTGACTGCAATTCGAAGTCCATTAGCAAGTAATTCCATATCCAATTATGGCTAATCGAAATCAAAATGACTAAAAAGGCAAGGAAGAGGAAAAACAAACAAGTTGCTTTAGGTAATTGTTAATCTACAAATTAATTCCTTAAAATTAGGCTGTGACGAAGAAAAATATAACTTGATTAGAAGAATTAACCTTAAAATTCATCAAATTAAAATTTGAAAGTATAGTTCAATTCAATATCAAATCTATGGACCAATAACTTTATTTCCATAATTTGTGGTCTAATATTAGTGATCAGTAACTTCATTTAATTCCCAATAGGCAAAAAAAAAAAAAAAAAAACCTATTTTCACGTTTATAGTTTGATAATTGACTTCTTTTTCTTTTTCCTATTTTCACATTCCATTCAATTTCGCCCTTGGATCAAAATGTTGTTTCTAGACCTAAATTTTGGTGAACGAAAAACACAAAAGTCAAAGCTGAAGAACAAATAACATTGAATATTATATATAGTCCCATGCGATGCTTAAATTTCTTTAACATAAGGTTCCTCTTATGACTTATTCTACATTACTGACTCAAAAATCCCTTTTTAATTAAAACCATAAAGGAGAATAAATATGTTTTTACATTCATATTTATTATTATTTAATTTCGTATATACTTTATTTATAAGAAAAGTAATATAAAATAGACCAATTGGTCAAACAACCTAACAAAAAAGGAATTACAAACCAGTCATAATTCTAATACTAAACCAACAAGGAGTCGTTCTTTCGCCATTAAAAACTATAAATATACATACACAGATATTAGAATTCATTGATTTGTTTTTCGTTTTATGCTGACTCTGGTAAGGCGTTATTTCCTTAACAGTTTCTCCTTTATAAATGATATATATCGTCTTCATGGTTTGCATGTTTTTATTTTGTGGTTGTACAGTTGGATTAATCCATTATGGAGAAGGTGGTAAACATGAGCCATTGGATGATAATGGTGATTCAATTATCACTGTTTCTCTCTGTTTTCTCTACTGAAATCCATGCCAGGTTCTTCCTTAATCTCTTCTCCGCCCCCCCCAACCACCCACACATTTTCACTTTCTGCTTCGTGTTCGAGTTTGAGTTTTGCCTCCTGCTCGACTTTGGGTTTAATCCAAATCGTTGTTTTCTCATCTGTTTCACAAAGCATTGAGTTTTCGGGCTATAGGTTTAGGGACATCATAGCCTTCTTCACACTTAATCTAAACCACAAAGGCAAGATTAAATTCTTACCGGTGACCACCATAACTTGGTAATAGAGTTGGTATCTCAACAGTTCCACATCCTCTGACAATTTCTTTTAATACAAATTATTTTTCTAGTATTATTTATGATGTCTTTAACCGATGAAATCAAATTCAAGTGTAGATATTAATAGAGACATTTGAAACGTCATAATAGTTTAAGTAAAATAAAAGAGCTGGAGAATTATAGCATACGTTAGTCATACTTTTCCAACAAAAGTTAAAAGTTAAACTTTTCCATTCTTTTTTTCCCTTTTTAGAATTGTTCATATGCTTAAAAATTATTATTATGTTCGATTAATTGCAGAAAACTCCTAAAGGACAACGACATTAACACTAATGATGTCCGGTTACACATAAGTGATCGCCAAGTAAGATTCATATTCTTACAATGTTCTTATATTTTGTTTTTTGTTTTTTCATTATTATGATTAACTTTTTTTTTTTTTTCAGGTGATTATTGATAATGGACTTGTTGAAGTCACCATCGAGAATCCATCTGGCTACTTGATAGGAATTAAATATAAAGAGATGGAAAATGTACTTGAAAGGAGAAACCATAATTCCAATAGAGGGTATTTATATTTTCTTGAGTTTTAAATAATTATCGTTGTTTTTTTTTTTTATTGTTTCCATTACTTACATTTTATGTTTTAGGTACTGGGACATTGTGTGGGATGATGATGCCTATGACAAGTAAATTCTTAAACCCCAAATAATAATTATTATTATTTTGACATACTCTATCCTCATTTAGAAATTAAAACATTTGTTTTAGGAACTAATTTAAAATTTTAACTATAATTTGAGGTTGTCAAGTGGAATTAACCCTCATTTTAACTGTTTAATGTTCCGTGACAGATTGGAAACCAAACACGTCGAGGTCATAACACAAACCAATGATATTGTAGAGCTTTCCTTTACCAAAACATGGAATTCTAAAAACCATGAAAAGACACTTCCCTTGAACATACAAAAAAGATACATAGTCCGGCGCGGCATCTCGGGGGTCTACATGTACGGCATTTTCGAGCGCCAGGAAGATTTTCCGGAAGCTCATATGTACCAAATAAGGATTGCTTTCAAGCTCAAGGAAGACAAGTAAAATACATGAACCCTTGATAACAAATATATATATGGTACATGTTTATGTGGCATTATTTATTTTTCGAATCAGGTTCCGATTCATGGCGATTTCAGACACGATACAACGGGTCATGCCTCAAAGTGAAGATCGGGTCAAAGGTCATAGTAAGCCTCTTGACTTCAAAGAAGCTGTTTTATTGACAAATCCATCAAATCCAGATCTTAAAGGGGAGGTAATAATTTTCTTATAGTCTTTTAAAACAATTAAATCACATGCAAAATAATGTTCTAACTAAGTGCCTTCAAAATGTAGGTTGATGATAAGTATCAATATTCTACTGAGAATAAAGATAACAAGCTTAACGGTTGGATATCGGACCACGATGCCGTCGGTTTTTGGATAATGACCCCTAGTAATGAGTTTCGAACCGGCGGTCCGCATAAGCAGGACCTTACTTCTCATGTCGGTCCGACTGCTCTTTCGGTAAATCTATTTATAAGCCTAATACAAACTCTTTTTTTATAATGTTTGTAATAAAATCGATTTAATTCGATTAAATTTTCATGATTTAGATGTTTGTTAGTACGCATTATACCGGAACCGAAATAGACACATTCTATAAAGAAGGAGAGGCTTGGAAAAAAGTTTTTGGTCCGGTTTTGATCTATCTTAATTCTGCTTCTTCAAAGGACGATGATCACCGCAAGATCCTGTGGAATGATGCTAAAAGACAGGTTTTTTTATTGCTATTTTAATTTCAGTCCCTATTTTCTTTTTTCTCATTAACATATTAATTATTAAATTTTAGTTTTGGTTCCTCTGTTTTTATTTTTTTATTTTTCTACTTATATATTATCTGTAGTTAGTCAAAATAATTAATACGTTAAAGATTTTATTATAGAGGCCAAATTATATCAAATCAAATCACAAGTAAATCCTAAATATGAACATAGTAGAGAGACCAATACTAAAATTTTATCATATTTAATTATAATAACAATTTAAACTCTAATTTTTATCTTTATTTTTTACTTTTAGTTGAGTGAAGAAATTGAAAGTTGGCCTTACAATTTTACTCGATCAGAAGATTTTCCTCACTCTCAACAACGAGGACAAGTTAATGGACAACTGCTAGTGCAAGACCGGTATTTGTTTAGTTAGCCCTTCTATTTCTTCATCTAATTCAATTTAGTACTGCATAAATCTTATCTTTACTTTAATTTTCTTGGTGTTTAGGTACATGGATAAGCAATTAATGCAGGCAAAATCTGCCTTTGTGGGGTTGGCCCCCCCTGGAGAGGTTGATTCATGGCAAAAAGAAGGAAAGGTTAATATTATGAACAAATTTTGCATATTAATCCCTAAATTTCAAAAGTTTCCAAGTACACCCTCAAACTTAAGTATTATTCTAATCAGGTCCTTCAGTTAGTCTACCAGCTTATGTCAAATATAAACCGATAGAGAGACTCGCAAAAAGACTTGATTGAAACATTACTTTAATATGAAGATTCAACTGATTTTATCATGTTATTGTTTTGTCTACAGGGGTACCAATTTTGGACTCAAACCGACAAGATTGGTCGTTTCAACATAAAAAATGTCCGACCAGGGGTGTATAATTTGTATGCTTGGGTCCATGGTTTTATTGGAAGCTACAAATTAGATCTCAATATCACTATCCAACCAGGTTAATTTCATATATTATTGGCTTCTTTCAATTATAGCTTTCATTACAGATTGGTTCCTTAAACAAATGTTTGAATACCAGGAAATAAGATCCAATTGGGTACACTTATATATGATCCACCAAGAAATGGGCCAACATTGTGGGAAATTGGGATTCCAGACAGGACAGCGGCTGAGTTCTTTATACCTGAACCATACCCACAATATGTCAATTCAATTACCAGTGATGGTGCAGACAAGTAAGCTCTTTATGTCTTAACACCATGGTCGAGATTCGAATCCTTTTTTTGCCTAAGATTTCAACATGAATTTTTAATTTTTCATTAACTTACTATTTAATGTTATTATTACAATGAACAGATTCAGGCAATATGGATTGTGGGATCGATACTCGAATATTTATCGTGATGGTGACCTTGTCTACACTGTGGGTGCAAGTAACTATTCAAAGGATTGGTTCTTTGCTCATGTTCCAAGGTGCCCTTTTTTAACTCACTAATTCATCAACATCTTCGAATGTTTTTCATAGTTGATTTAGATATATTGGGGTTAATTTTGGATTGGATCAGTTTGTTTCAGATTAATTTGAGTTTTAGAATTTACGAATTAATTCAAGTTTGAATTTCAATCTAGTATTTAGGTCGAATCATTTAGAGTTTGGATCATTTTAAGTCATTAGTTTTAATCATTTTTAGTTTAGATCATTTTTAAGTTTGAGCAAATTAAATTTAAAGTGCGGACTTTTATAATAAAATCATGTTAGATTAAGTGTGAATCCAAATTTACAAGTCTAATCCTAGGGATGTATCTTAAGAGCCCCTCAAATTTTGAAAATTTTAATTTGTCTTTGAAATTTTTGAAAATTTTAATTCAACCTTTTAAAATTCTTGAAAATTCCAATTAGTTTTCTCAAAATTTTAAAAGAAAATTAATTAAACTCCCTAAATTATTTTAAATTTTTTTCTTAACCCAAAACTTAAAACTTAATGCTATATTACGCCACTATCTAATCCGTTTTTGATCTTTGTCAATGACAGGAAAACCGAAGAAGATAGGTACCGACCAACAACATGGCAAATCAAATCCAATCTCCAAGATGTAAACAATAGAGGAACCTACACTCTCCAAATGGCAATAGCAGCAGCTTCTTTTGCAGAAGTAGAGGTACATAAATCTCATCTCACATTTCCATCATTTATAGGAGATATCTTTTTCACTTAATTTCACTATTTCAACCACTTATTCATGAATTGGCATCTAAAGGTTCGATTCAATGATCCAAATTCCGATCGACCTCATTTTACAACCAGAAGAATCGGTTACGACAACGCCGTACCAAGGCACGGGATTCACGGATTGTACAGATTGTACAGCATTGAAGTACCTGGATATAGATTTCGTAAAGGGAAGAACACAATATATCTAACTCAGACAAGAAGTGACAACCCTTTTGAAGCTGTAATGTATGATTACATCCGATTAGAAGGGCCTAATAGTTTAAACGATTAGTTAATGTTATCAAATGTGCAATTTAGGATGGTTCTTTTGTTCTTTTTATTTTTATTTTATTTAATTTTAGTTTGATTGTAATTCTAGCCTTGATTTCTATGATTTTAGCAACCATTCAATTGTATATTGAGAATAAATTTAATGAATTAAATTATGAGGTGTTTGGTAAAAAGAGTTTTGAATCTTTTTTAGTTTATTTGAAAAAAATAGAAGATTAGGTAATTAAACCCTCTAATTGAGATAACATGCCGATGTAACCTATTTTAACCATTGCAAAAACCACCTTATCCATCATAATTCAGATGGTTGAAGCAAGCCATTGATTAAATTGATTAAGTCAGTTTGAACCAACTTTTGATCATCTCTAATCACTATTAACCTTATGAAATAATTATATCATAAGAATTTTTTTAATGCACATAAATGTCTAGAAAAAGAGAGGCTATCTCACTCTATAACTGAACATGAAAATTTTAAAACAATTCAAGTACTCAAACAAATTTTATTAGATAGTAAAGGAGATGAAAACTATCGAAATTTAAGACTACGGGGATTAGTCTCGATGGTTTTTATATCTAAATGGAAGGGAAACACCTTTAAGAGGAGGGCCTCAATGTGTTACCAATGTCAATGACAAATCTGTATTTAACATCACCTTTGAGAAGGCGATCCATGGCGATATTCACATAGTCCATAGCTATAACTTCAATGTCTATTTTTATGTTGTGTTTATCTGCAAAATTAATCATTTCTTGATTTTCTTTCATTCCTCCAATCATGCTTCCTCCTATTAATTTCCTCCATGTCCATTTAGTGATGCAGAAATTATATCGTTAACATCAAAATTAACCATTTCACGACTCAAATTTAAAGATATATAAATTACCTTGAATCAAAGGAAATACTTGTAACTCGAATGGTTTCCCTGGAATACCAAGAATCACAAGCTTCCTATTAAGTATGACTCCTATTTCAGTCAAATTTGAGAAATAATCTTCTAGTTAAACTCTGGTTATTTGTTTTAATCAAACACTGATTAGTTTAGATTATTTTATTATTATTTGACCTATGAAATTAGCCTATAAATAGGCTATTTTACAACCTTAGAAAAAACATCCATTAGATATTAGAACTCGTAACACATTTAGAGAATTTTGTGTTTACGTTTTGAGGGTTGTTTGTTTTCGAGTTTTTGGGGTTTAGTTTTTATCTCCATCTTTTGTACTCTTCGTTCTTTTGCCATTATAGTAAAATTATCTTTACCCGTGGTTTTTTATCTTCTTTGGAGGGATTTTTCCACGTTAAATTTATGTGTTCAATTTCTCAATTTATTCCTCTATTTTTTTCTTATTGCTTAATCGGGTCGATCCTAACAAGTGGTATTAGAGCTAGTTCAATTTTCATAGATCAGCCCATTCAGTTATGGCAACAACAAGGTTTGAAATTGAAAAGTTCAATGGTGAGACAAATTTCAATCTGTGGCAAGTTTGGATGATGACAATTCTAGTTCAAATGGCTTGAAAAAGGTTGTTACCGAGAAAATGCTTGAGAATCTAAATGAAATAGAATGGGAAGAGCTTGATGAAAAGGCCTTGTCTACAATCCAGTTGTGCCTCGCGAATACGGTATTGTAGGAGGTATTGATGGAGAAAACCTCATCCGCTTTGTGAAAAAAGTTAGAAACTCTTTATGCGACTAAGTCTCTGGTTAACTGTTTAGTGTTGAAACAATGTCTATTTACGTTTCGCATGAACGAATGTGAGCTTCTTAGAGATCACATCAGTCAATTCATTACTCTTTAAATGATTTAAAGAATGTTGAGGTTCATATTGATGATGAAGATCAACTATGCTATATTGTGCTCTTTACCCCCTTCATACAAGTCTTTCAAGGAGGCCCTGATTTATGGTAGAAACAAACTCTTGTTAGAAGATGTGAAGGGTCATTTGTTGAGTAGAGATAAATTCGACAATGACTTTGGTTTGGATAACAAGGCCGATAAGCAAGCTTCTATTTTTGTAGCATCAAAGAAACGAGAAAAAAGGTGTCGCTATTGTAAAAAGTTAGGTCACGTCAAAGCAAATTGTTATAAACTGCAAAATAAAAGAGCTGCTGAGAGTAACGAGGAAAATGTAGCTGGTGCTAATTTGGCCGATGAAAGCGGTGATGATTTCTTGTTAGTGTCAACGAGTGATAAATCCACGCTCATGTCCGAGTGGATCCTAGATTCGGGATGTTCTTTCCACATGTGTCCCAATAGAGAATGGTTCTCCACATACAGTTTGGTTGAAGGTGGAGTTGTGCGCATGGGAAACGATTCATTTAGTAAGGTAATTAGTATTGGTACTGTTAAAATTAGGATACACGATGGGACAATTAGGACACTCTCAGATGTCAGGTATGTGCCTAATTTACAAAAGAATCTCATCTCATTGAGTATTTTAGACTTAAAAGGATGTAGAATCAACATCGAGTCGAGCGACATTAAAGTATCTCGTGGAGCTCTCGTTTTGTTAAAATGTAAAAGAACTGACAGTCTTTATATTCTTGAAGGTTCTACAGTGACCGGTGAAATCAGACATCCCTCATCGGTTACAAAGTCAAAGTCAACTCGTTTGGAGCATAGAAAACTTGGTCATAGGAGGGAAAAATGTATGACTGTTTCGTTGAAGAGAGGTTCTCTTTTGGATGCAAGTTTTGAAAAGTTAGGGCATTGTGTTCGTGAAAATCAAACCCGGGTTAGTTTTGATTTGGTAGTCTATAAGTCGAAGGCTAGAAGTCTTCTAGTTTCTAAGCACATATTCGACTTAGTTAATTCCCTGCATGGTTCAAGATAGGCTTGTGGCGGGATTTGACAAAGATGACATTATGGAAATATGAGTCAAGGTGGAGATTTGTTACGTATGACTCTATTTCAGTCAAATTTGAGAAATAATCTTTTAGTTAAACTCTGTTTATTTATTTCAATCAAACACTGATTAGTTTAGATTATTTTATTATTATTTGACCTATGAATTTAGCCTATAAATAGGCTTTTTTATAATTTTAGAAAAAACACCCATTAGATATTAGAACTCATAACACATTTAGAGAATTTTGTGTTTACGTTTTTGGGTTGTTTGTTTTCGAGTTTTTGGGATTTAGTTTTTATCTCCATCTTTTGTACTCTTTGTTCTTTTGCCATTATAGTAAAATTATCTTTTCCCATGATTTTTTATTTGGAGGGGTTTTTCCACGTTAAATTTGTGTGTTCAATTTCTCAATTTATTCCGCTATTTTTTTCTTGCTTAATCGGGTCGATCCTAACACTTCCCATGAGATTTCAATAGGCCAAGCAATGGCAACAATGAATGTTGGATAGATACCATATCGATGATTCCATCCAATGTGCCAATGGCAGCCTAAACATGCAAAAAGAAGGTAAGGCTATGGATGACAAAGAAACAAGACGGATGTTGAGATGTCCTCATCCATCTCCGTCCCACAATTGTATTGATGAAGAATTTACTAAAATTGTCTCAAGTGAAATTCGTAGAGTGACTCGGGTTTTATAATCCATACATACCTAAAGCTGATCTTGGTCTCGGCTCACTAAAAACTAATTGGCACCGAGATTTTCCAATGCTTCCTTTTGCTTACTAGGAGATGTGCTGATCACCATAACATTGATTCCTATTGCCTTTGCAAATTTCACAGCTAAGTAGCCTAGTCCTCCTAGTCCAACAACACCAACAAGCAAACTAGGCTTATCAAGTCTATAGAATCTCAACGGACTATAACCGTGATTCTGTCACAACGAAGAGGGGCAGTAGCATCAAGAGGTAGGTTCTCAAGAATGCTGACAACAAAGTGTTCATCGACAACCATAGTGTTGGAGTAACCTCCATGTGTAACAGCTCCATCATAGTACTTTGTCCCATAGGTGAAAATCATTTTAGGACAGTAATTCTCAAGACTGTTGATGCAATTGTCATAAGAATGGCATGAACCAACCATCAGCCAACTCCAACTCTATCTCTAACTTTGAACTTTTGAACCTTACATCCAATTTCAGTCACTTCACCAACAATCTCATGCCTGCATAAAATCTAATGCAACTTAGCAACGGAAATGAACAAAGATGAAAAAGAGTTAACAGAACCAAGTGTTGGTACAAGTGCTGGTAGGGACATTGTATTTTCAGGGAGAGAACACAACTCCAAACTTTGAAGACATATTGTTGAGAGTAGCAACTACTATTTTGAATTAATTTTTATAGACAGTAGAATAAACATGAAAGATATGAACGGAGACAATTGGAGTTACCCGGGGACAAGAGGATAATTGGAATTTCCCCATTCATTCTTAACCATATGAAGATCTGAATGGCATATCCCACAATAAAGCACCTTGAAATTCACATCTTTTTCCCCTGTTTCCCTACAAATCTCACATCATTTTTGTTTACCAAACAAAAAGAAAAAAGGTAAAAATGTAACGAAGGTCCTTGTATTATGTAGTTTTAGTATATTTAGTCCTAATATTATTTGATAATTTTTTTGGACACATTGAAAGTCGAGACTCATTTCATCAAAAGAAATACAAAAAGATCCTAAAACCAAAAAAGAAACATCAACACCAAGAGAACACCCTAAAGAAAAGAGTAAGTGTCTATGTCATCACCCCTTTTAAACAATTGAAATGTTGGAGGGATCATTATCATACAATGAGGTTTTAATCATTTATTCAAAGAAGTCGAGTAAATGTGTATGATCCTTTCTACACGAAGATCCTCCATTTCAGCTAGTTAATATGAACTTAGATGAATACCCAATATTAAAGAGCACCGGCATATGCAACCATGAATATGCATACTAGGTCAAATCCAACAACATGCCAAGACCCAAATAAAGGTTACAATGAGGAACAAAATACAAAAATCCAAAAATTGAAGCCCACCATCATGGGAAGAGCCCCACTAGAACAACCAAACTCCCAACCACCAAACAAGGCACCGGCGAGCCATCAATGCCGACATCCGCCACAAATGTCATCGAGAAAACAAAGAATGCCATACCAGTTAAGCTGGTGATGGCCGCCAATTGTGAGAACTAGTATTAGAGTACGCTAGGTCGATCTGGTTGTTGGTTGCATGCACGGTGGTGATACCAAAGGAGCCAACCTCAGGATAATAAAATGAATTTTTTGCAAGATTAGAGAAATTCATTTCCATTAATTCAATCAAATAATTTGAAATGATTTATTTTATAAAAACTACTTTAATATTACATAAACATATTGACATTTGGCCGATATGATAATTTTTTATTTTTTAAAAATATTCAAATAAATATATATATCACATCATCATACCTTTTTTCTAAAAATTATTAAATTAGAATAAACGGACTAAATCTACTAAAAATACACAATAACTAAATTATTTTATAGAATTTTACCATTAAAAAAACACCCTTTAGAAGAAGAAACGGAGATTTAATGATAAAATTTAGTAAATAACAAACACCTTGTGAAAAAATTGAAGGGATAAAGAACACCAGAGCTATCTTTGGCTGCCCATCCAAAAGCCTTGTTGGAGTGCACTTCTTCTAGCAATCTTGTCATTGTTTGAATCTCTAATTTTTGGAATTAAATTCTTCAAAATTTGAATCTGTTTTTGTTCTTTCTTTCTCAAAAGCTTTAACTTTATAGCTTAAAAACAGGCTTTATATTTAGCTTTTCATGAAGTTTAATCATTTATGAATTTTATAGGATTTATAATCTGAATACTTAATTGTGTAGTGTTATTTGAGGTTAATACTTATATTCTACATTTAAATCTTTGAACTTAATGCTTATTAAACTAATTGCCATTTGAGGTTAACATTTATATCTTTCAATTTAATATATGCTTAATAAATTTATTGCAGATTATCTCCCAATACCATAAGCTGTTACAATGGATGTTTTAATGGTAATTACGACAGTTTAATAAAAAAATTTACAAATTGTGACAGTGGAAGAAATTGAGGTAACAAGAGAATTCCTCTAGTGAAAATTGCGAAACCATAAAAGCAGCGATGCAACTTGAGAAACTGAGGAAGCAATGAAGCGTCAGTATCCTCATTTGTTTAACTAAGGTGAATTTTGAGGATGACATGAGAGGAGAATTATAACACCTTGCAATAAGGCTTAGGAGTTTGGGCTTAACGAACTTGGATCGCTAGTAGGCCTAGCGAGCTGCGATTGATGGTTTGGGTTGAGAGTGAAAGTGGGGTCGACTATGAAAAAAAGTTAAAATTAGGAGTAGCCAAAGGACAATTATACCAAATTTAGGAAGTCAACTTATTTTCCTCTTCAGAACACCACTCATGCACATGATTCTTTTCTACTTCTTTTGCAACTAGGGCATCCTAAGAACATCAAAATTTCATATTCTTTTAAGTGACAAAACTTTCTCAAATTTCTTCATCAATTACTTCTTTCTCTTCTTATCAAGTTTTTAAGAAATCAAGAACCCAAATACTATCTCTTAAGATTTAAGGTAAGACTCTATTTCTCCATAGTCTCATGAAGTTTAGAGGTAAGTTCGCAGCAAGCTTATTAAAGTCCAATAAGGATTTTGGTCTTTGTAAACTTAGGATTTTTTATGTTTACGTATGAATTTTAGTGTGTTTTGATTGTTAGTAACTTCTTTCTATTGTGTGACGTATTTGTGAAGCTACAGATTTAATTGAACCTTCAACCAACAAGGCAAAACTTACTTAAGCTTTTTTGCGAACTGGTGAGTGTTTGGGGGTCGCTACTGGTATGTGTGAACCATTTTGTTAAACGGGAGCTTAGGTTGGTCTAAAACACCCAATCTAAGTCCCGAGTGTAAGTTTCTTACTTTATCTTTCATATTTTCTGATAAATGTTTGCATTATGTTATAAGAAGTTCACACATGTGAACCATCATATCAATCAATAACGTAAACATATTATCAACCATTCAAATATGTACATATAGTTCCTAAATCGAGCCTTCAAGGCCCTAAAAATATCATAGAAACAAATCGGGACCAATTGGAAACAATTTGAAAAGTTTAGGAAAAAGATACAAATTTTGCAAAATAGGGGTCACACTGTCGTGTTGCACGCCGTGTGCCTCACATGGTTAAGACACATGCCCATGTCTCAGGCCGTGTAACCTTCAAACTAGGGACACACTGTGTCCCAGCTCATGTCCTCACCCATGTAACTCTCTAAGTAGGGTCACACGACCGTGTCTCATGCCCGTGTGCCAGGCCATGTAACTCTCTGAGTTGCCCCACATGCTCCTATGCCAGGTCGGGTGTTAGGCCGTGTAACTCACTGACTTGCATACAAAGGAATCCTCAGATGACACACGACCATACCACTAGGCCGTGTGTCTCACACGACTAAGTCACACGCCCATGTCTCAGACAACGTGGACTCAAAATATACCTAAAATCAAGCCTTTGCATTACCATTTCATTCATAACAATCAACCTATTTAAGCCTACATTCAAGGTACCTAAGCATCATTCAAACCTACATGACAAGTACCATTTCAAGATCTTAAATCAACTAAACAATGTGCCATTCAAATTCACCTCAATGTCATACAAACAATACCAACCTAACATGCCAATGCTACCACATTTCAAGCATCACATTCTAGTTCAAAACTTACCCAAACATGCTACAAACTTGACCATTATCATACCAAATCAAATATACCATAAAAGTCGATAAACATACATAATAAGGTAACCAAAATGACACCAAATGACAAGGCATCAAGTGGTACCAAATCAACATAACTTCCACAGGTTTAAACATGCCAAAGCACCAACATCTCACTCATCAAAATATCATTACAAACCACCCTTTACATTTCATTATAAACCATTGGCCAAAATGTTCAAAAACTACCGAAAAGATTTCTAGATAGTGTGATAGATCTCCGATGAGCTTCTAAACTGATCGAGCTTCCGATAATCTATAAAACAAAGGAAAAATAACTACGTAAGCAAAGAATGCTTAGTAAGCTCATATACACCAAACTTAACTTACCATATCAATTGCATAATATAAGCATAAGCGTAAAATCAACCATAACCATAAGCTTGACATAAGCCTAACAACAACATCAAGTTCACAAGTTAGTACCCTTATTCATATATATATGAAATCATCTATAGGATATGTGATTCATCATGTATAAACATAACATTTTGCACCCTCAATGTTCCATAATGTTTTGATTCAATATAATTGCATACTTACTTTTCCTTTCTTTTTTCTTGCCCGTTGAACCATCTAGAATTACATCGGATACACAGGAAAACTCACACAAAGTGTGCCTATACATATAACCATAACTTTTCTTTTACATCATTGCTCATACACTCGTAATTCAAGTGAAATTCGTCTTAAGTGTTTGAGTGGACTTAGGATTACGTTTCTTGGGCTCCAAGCATCCAATGGGAAATTACTCTTTTTCGTGGTAGGGGCATAGCCTTGACATGCCCGTGTAAATTGTGGTCCAACCCGTCTCTATTACATCAATTTAGGCACGGCACACGCCAATTGGGGCACGATAGTGTACATCGAGGTCGGTAGGGTTGGCCTTTTTGTTGCACGATCGTGTAAATCGAGGGTGTGACCGTGTGCAATCTAAATATTGGGACGCAGTAGTGTGGCATGAAGTCGGTAGCCGTGTCGACTTCGTGGGTTGGCCCACTTTGGCTATTTTAAACCCGTTTTGCGTCCTTTTTATCCTTGGGTGCTTTCCGAGTATAAGACATGAGAAGAAAGGATTAAGAGCACATTTTACATAAATTAAGGATAAATTCATCCAAAAGCATACTAAATGTGGGATTAAAATAGTTACTTTTATGGTTTATCGCTCAACAAATGTAGGACCTCACCATGTGGAGTATTCGGACAAATGTAAGACCTCAAGACATTCAAGACCAAACATGAAATCCCTAATGACATGTCATTCGTATCCTAAGAATTCTTAAGGTTTAATAAGGATTCAATAACCTTCATTTCATCATAACATCGATATATATATCGATCCATTACATTAAGAGTAACATAACAAATCATTCAATTTAAGTAACAATAACACAACAAACATTCATACGAACTTACCTCGATGAGTAGGGGCATAGTAGTTTGATCGAACTAATCTGAAGTTTTTGCTTTTCCTCTATCTAGGTCTGTACATGGTTTATCTTGATCTAAATAGATAATTATATTCAATTAAGTACTTCAATTAACCTCAAACATTCAATTCAATCCACATTTCTTATTTATACAAAATTACCAATTTGCCCCTAACATTTTAACTTTTTCACAATTTATTCCTTAAGCTTATAACTTTAAATCTAACTATTTTAATCTAATTCCATGTTAACCAAACATGCAAGGGACCTTGAAACAACTCATATTTACCATCATTTTAGAATAAAACCCTATAATTTATACCTTTAACCAATTAGTCCCTAAATTCCACAATTCAACAAAAATCACTTTACAAAACTTATTTATTTTTCAACAAAGATTTCATAATCTATCGTTTAACACCATAATCTACTCAAAATCATCCATGACATAAACCTCAACCTTTAATAGATTCACAAATTGACCCTTAGGCTAGTTAGATTAAGCTAAAACTAACTTGAAAACATAAAAATAATTAAAAACGGGGCTCAAAACCATACCATGCAAAGGAAATAAGATTGGCCGAATTCACCTCCTCCTTTAATGGCTAAAATCGATTTAGGGTGTTGAATGGAAAAGATGAAACAATTTTGTTTTATTTAATTTAAGCTTAATTTACGTAATTACCATTTTAACCTTTAAAAACTATAATAATTTCATTAAAATCATGTCCATAAACATCCACTTTCACCTCAATTTGTAATATCCGGATTTATGGCTTATGCATTAATACTAAATTGTATGAAGTAGCATGCCTATGTGTTCGATTGTGTTGTACGAATTTTGTTAACTTCAGAGTGTAGATAAATGCTTTAGAAATTATTTAATTTTAAGTTTCAAAGAGGGAGCTAAGCCTAAGAGGCCTTAAGAAAATTAGTAGGGGAAATATGACACAAAAATGGGCTTGTTTAAGTGGCTTGGAGGCGCCACTTAGGGCCTTAGAGTGTGACGCCACAAGCAAGGGGAAAGGGCTTGGGTTTGAGCCACAAGGAAGCAAAAAGGGAATTTTATTTTGCAGCAAGAGAGAGAGAGGTGGGACGGCATAGGGAGACTAGATGGAGGAGTTTAAGATGTGGTCTAATCCTTTTAAAATTTAGCTAAAGTAGTAGATAAATGATGATTTATTTTATTTAATTAGATTATTTCGAATAGATGAAGAAGAGATAAAATACGAGGAAAGTAAGGGAGCCGATAAGGGGAAAAGTGTTGGTAGGTTGAGGACTCCCTTAAGGTGATTTTCGCCAAGTATTGTAAGGGGATAGTCAATTTCATAAAGCATGTTGGCCTCTTTTTCATTTTCTTTTTCTCCCAAAACCAACACCTTTCTCTTCTTTTTCTTTTATTCTAGCCAAACCTTCTCCTCCCTATTCCACCATTGCAGTAACCCCTAAAGCTTCATACCCTTCTTTTGTGTTTCTTGTTGAAGTTCTAATCTCTCTAGTGCTTAACAAAGGCCGAACACTTAAGGTTACCCTAAGCCGATTGTTCAAAGAAAGTTTACTTGTGGCCACTCTTGAATCGATTTCTCCCGCAAGCTCTCTCTTGATTTCTTGAAGGTAGTGATCAATTGCGTTTAGTCATCTTATTGGTAAGAATCTCTAGCCAAACTCTTGATTCTTTTCTTTCTCTAATCGCCGAAAAAAAGGTACTAATCCCATTAGTATTGTTTGGTAAACATTGAAGGGATTTGGATTTCTATTATAATGATTTTAAGAAGGGATCTCTCGAGACTTTTAAGATCCGAGGTAAGCTATGGTAACATTCTACCATAGGCCATTTTTAATAGATCATGTGTAGCGTGTGATTCTAACATGGGTCTATAGGATTTCGACAGATACCACAACCAAGAATTAATTTTGAGATCTAAGATTCACAAGGTAAGTGCATGTGACATTCGGCCAAGGCCATATTTTAGTATTAATGCCTAACCGATTTTAACTATGGGTATTAGGAAGGAGTGCAATCGGTTTTGGTAGATTTTTGAGATTTAGTGAAAGCGTTAATACCTGGTGTGTAACTCACACAGAATCTTAATAGATTTACGGATTAAATTTAATATATGTGTTAATAAGAATGTGAAAGATATGGCTTAAGGTACCATTCAATGGTACGGCATATTCAGGTACGTTATTCTCTAAAACTATGTTAACAATGTTACGAATACCTGTTATGACACATATGTGAATATTGGTAAGAATGTGAAATAAAGAATGTGGCATAATCTTTGCATGATTTGTATGACATGGGGCACATGGGTGATTATGAAAGGGGAAGTGATTTGGTGGTTTTATACCACAATATCTGAATGTGGTGACTTATGTCACAATATCTGAATGTGGTGACTTATGTCACGAAATCTGAATGTGGTGACATATGTCACAAAGTATTGTCTGGTGGCTATGCCACGAAATTATAAGGGCGATGTGCAAGTCATCTGCAGTGACTGCCTTCGATAATGTGTAGTGGATGGAGGGTCGACTTAGTAGTCCCCACGGTGTGATGGTTGGTATGGGTGATGTAACACCCCAAACCCGGCCCATGAGTCCTGACCGGATCTGGTATGTCACGGAGTAAAATAATTTGGATCCTTTTGAAGGTTTGGTGAAAAACTTGATAAAATTTAGCTAAGGTGTGAAAACGGGGTTTGAAAACTTAGTTGGGCTTTTTATAAGTATTGTTGGGTTGATAAACCCTTTTTGAAAACGGTTGATCATGTAGCATTTTAAAATCCGTCAAAGTTAGGGTGGACTTGGTTTAATTTTTGTTACCCGATGGTAACATCTTTGAAAACCCGTAGAAGTTTATTAAGTTTGAAAGGTTACTTTTAACCGGTTTACATATCTTTTGTAAATTCATTTGTAGCATAATATAAGTAAAATAAAATAACATCCAAGTAATAAATAATAGCGGCCTTATTACAATCCCGAAATAAAAGACTTAGGAAATAAATAATAATTAACTAAAATAAAGTAATTTCAAATCCACTGATAAGCATGGCCGCCTCGAGTCCTCTCCGGCGCCATCTCCGCGATCTACTCATCTGCAAAAATGGTAATGGAAGGGGGTGAGTCACCAAGACTCAGTGTGTACATCCCCCACCCGGTAAAGTAACTCATACACAAGTCATTAATAAACATGCACATGCAACCCAACCTAACCTTCCATACTCCTTAGCTACCCCGTGTGGTCAAAACCACTGGTGGTCAAAACCACTGATGACATAGAGTCACAAATCAAATGATGGGGCCAACCCATCCTGTGGTCAAAACCACTGATGACCATAGGTCACAATATATCAAGTGTGGTCAAAACCACTGGTGGTACCAAACCACTGGGACTTAGTCGCAATTTATCAATCGGTGTGGTCAAAACCACTGATGACCATAGGTCACAAATAATATGATGGGGCCAACCCATCTTGTGGTCAAAACCACTGATGACCATAGGTCACAAATAATCTGATGGGGCCAACCCATCTTGTGGTCAAAACCACTGGCGACAGTCCATAAAATCATCCCCCTCCTCTCATCATTCCCACCATCATCATGCTTACAAATCAATTATCATATATCATGTATTTAGGCATGGCATTTAACGACATGTGATGGCATACAAAATCATGTATCAATAGATCACGTCAGGGACTTACCGGAATCCATGCTTAAGCCCACAAGCATATATCATAGATCACTACAATAATTATCAACAAGGCAACAATATAGCAAGGTTTATTAATAAAGTGTGTAAAGAGTTTACACACTGCTTCTACCAAAATTCCTAGATTAGAAGATTAGATCTACGATGCTAGATCTCTTGACCTTAAACGAATTTGATTTCCAAACAAATCCCAAAATCGTCACTTGATTAAGACTCACGAAATTTCTTTAACCATATGTTAGATTTAATCTAACATTAAAACATAAACATGGCCTTTGGTAGAATATACATATATCTTACCTTAAATCTTTTAAATCTCAAACTCTCTTCTTGATTAATGGAGATGTCGAAATACCTTAGATCCGAAATCCGAAATTCACCTTTCATATTTCGATCAACAAGATATAGGAGGATTAGACTAACTTTCGGTTTAAAAGAAAGGAATAGAATTATAACTATAGATCCTTACCCTTTATATTGAAATCGCATGATCCTCCCGACACCACTTCGTAGATTCGACTTAGAGACTTGATTAACAATACTACGATCCCTTATGTATTCGATTTCAAAGATGAAAGAAGAGAGGAATAATAGGCTTAGAAGGAATTGGCTAGGATGCTAAAAGAGAAGAGGAAAAAGAATAGATGCTCAAGAAGAATTTTGGCAGAGGGAGAGAAGAAAGAATATTTGGCAAAAGAAAAGAGAGGGAGAATGAATAATGAATAGCCTTAGTCTCATCCTTTTATAGCCGAAATTAGGCCAAGAATCCTTTGCTTGGCCACTACTCTTCCTTATGTGATAACTTTATCTCTTTAATTTTAAAACAAATAAAGTATAATCCTTATTATCTTCTAATTAGCCGAATTTAAAAGAGAGTGAAACTCCTCATTGCAAGTCTTGTGTCAGTCCACCTCTTGGGCTTCTAGAAGCAAAATTAAAACTTATTTCATTTGCTTCCCATGTGACTTGAACTCAGGCCCAACACCCTTGTATGTGGCGCCATTTCCAAAGGCCCTAAGTGGCATCTTCAGGCCACATTTCCAAGCCCGTTTGTGTGTCAAATTTCACGTACTTTTTCTTTTAAGGCCTCCTTGCCTTAATTACCTCTTTTAAACTTTAAAACTCGACATTTCTAAGTCATTTCTAGGTTTCCAAAAATTTTCGTTCGGCTCTGTAAACTTGACATTTCTTAGGTTTCCTAAAATGTTTACTTTCCTCTTTTAGCTTAGTTTCCAAAATGTTCATTTTCCTAATTCAAACTTAGTTTCCAAAATGTTTACTTTCCTCTTTTAGCTTAGGTTTCCAAAATGTTCACTTTCCTAATTTACTTAGGTTTCCAAAATGGTCACTTTCCTATTTTTAATGTAACATTTCCATACATTCTCGAGCTTCCAAAAATGTTCAAAATTTATTCAAAACTCATAAAACATGTCATTTCGTACATTTAAGCTTTAAATGCATAGGCCCTTTTAGGATGTTACAGCTTCTACCCTTAAAATAATTTCGTCCTCTAAATTACTTACTATCGTTCATCCGATGCAGTCTAACTCACTACACTACGCTTATTATCAAGACTCGATCTCAAAGAACTATCATACATGCACACAGCTTCCCATTCATTCATTCAAAGAGACGTTGTAGTTTTCATTCTTGATTGTTTTTCCACTACCTGTGGTATTTTCGTAATTTGTCCCTACTGGGTATTTTTGTAATTTTTCAAAATAAAAGTTTTCGGATGATTTTGTCAAAAGTATTTTGAAACTCTTAAATTCCTGGGGTATTTTGAAAAATTTTGAAATTCAGGGGTAATTAGGTAATTTTGGACCTCAGGGGTATTTCGGTAATTTTTCACAAATCAAGGTGAATTTGAAAAAGTTGTAAAACTTTGATGGTTCTTTTTGAGAATTGCATTTTCCAAAATAGTGATGTTGCGAAATTTTGAAAATCAGGGTTATTCTGGTAATTTTGTTGGTTAGGGGCAATTTTGTAATTTCACCACTAGGGGTATTTTAGTAATTTTTCCTAGTTTGGGCTTTTTCATAAAAAGATTTCCAAAATTTGGTTCTAGTTGATTTCACAAAAGAAGGATATTTTGAAAATTTTCTATTAAAAATTTTTTCATACAGAGAGTATTTTGGAAATTTTCAAACCAGGGGTATTTTGGTCATTTTCCAAACTGAGGGGTATTTTGGTCTTTTTTTTCTCTTCTTTTTTTAAAACAAGGTTTTAATTACTACAAGAAAAACAAAACGGCTAGTCCCTTTAAGGTTTTAATTATCGAGTTTAGCCTGTGAGTGTGTCGTCTCAGCTAGGATGAACCGTTACTACGCACTAGGTAGGATTCGAGTGAGTAGGAGGTGAGTCACTAGGACTGCTTAAATACCAGGCCCCCACCGAATCCAATCCTAGACATGCGTATAACGATTGCCACATCCCTTGCTTAGTGACAACTCATGTGGTTGTTTAGGTAATTATTAAATCTTATGCATAGTTGAGGTATGCTAGCCCTAGGGTTCAATAATTTCTATTCTAATAGTCTACGTCCCCATTTTGCCCTTCTACCCCTCATCAAATATTCACAAAAATGGATAGAAGTACTTACCTGGGCGGATAGGTGCCGGAGACTCGGTGCCATGCTGTTCAAGCCACAAACACTTCCCAAAAACATTTCAGTAAGGCCTACTAACGAAAACCAAACATTTTGGGCCTTGGGCCCCACATTGAAGTTTTGAACCGGCTCGATATCAAAATGTAACACCCCAAACCCGGCCCATGAGTCCTGACCGGATCTGGTATGTCACGGAGTAAAATAATTTGGATCCTTTTGAAGGTTTGGTGAAAAACTTGATAAAATTTAGCTAAGGTGTGAAAACGGGGTTTGAAAACTTAGTTGGGCTTTTTATAAGTATTGTTGGGTTGATAAACCCTTTTTGAAAACGGTTGATCATGTAGCATTTTAAAATCCGTCAAAGTTAGGGTGGACTTGGTTTAATTTTTGTTACCCGATGGTAACATCTTTGAAAACCCGTAGAAGTTTATTAAGTTTGAAAGGTTACTTTTAACCGGTTTACATATCTTTTGTAAATTCATTTGTAGCATAATATAAGTAAAATAAAATAACATCCAAGTAATAAATAATAGCGGCCTTATTACAATCCCTAAATAAAAGACTTAGGAAATAAATAATAATTAACTAAAATAAAGTATTTCAAATCCATTGATAAGCATGGCCGCCTCGAGTCCTCTCCGGCGCCATCTCCGCGATCTACTCATCTGCAAAAATGGTAATGGAAGGGGGTGAGTCACCAAG